>JBBBDQ010001498.1:4577500-4895000 GCA_037127315.1 Ascarosepion bandense | reverse complement strand
CAACTTCCGTTCTAGTAGGATTAATTAGACACGTAGATGGTTTTGCTCTAAAGTCTGGTTTATGGTCCTTTAATAAAACATATGCATCTTTTGTTTGTAACTTACTAACACGGTCACTAATGCATAATTTGTTCGGAAGTGATTTGCCAATTTGGTTAATGTTATTAATCAGACTGAAATTGGTAGTATCTATTTTCTTATAGCTTTTGCTTAAGGTGTGTTTAACTAGAATGTCGTAAAACCTTGGGGCATACTTTATAAAAGTTTGCAATCTTATCCGATTTAACATAGATATCATCGGATTTATTTATGTTCTTAACAATATTATCTCAATGCATTTGGAAGGAATTTTTTCTCTTATAAAAGGTTAATCCATTAATGATTTCCATCAGGTCATTTTCGAATCCAGAAAGCGCTTCAATCATTGGTGCTGTTTTCAAGCTTTTAAAGCCGAATTTTTCTTGATTATGTACCTGGTTTTGTTCAAGAAGAAAGAAATGAGCTTTCCATCTCATTCTCCTGATGAGGTCTTCGGTTTGCTTGTCGTGAGAATATATATATATATATATATATATATATATATATATATATATATGAGCAAGCAGTGTGGGTATAGAAGAATCCAAAGGAGTATCCTGTACATACAGTGGTAGGATAACTCTCTAAGAGAGCTCTAAATATATATGTATATAAATACATATAGAGCAAATATAAGAAAAATTAAGGCAGACACGTTATTTCATGGTTCGCCTGAAATAGGCCTATACTTCCGATTATATGAAATAACGTGTCTGTCTTAATTTTTCTTTTATATATATATATATATATATATATGTGTGTGTGTGTGTGTGTGTGTGTGTGTGTGTGTGTGTGTGTGTGTGTGTGACTATTGAATATTGGTAATGACCTAATTTTTATCATTAAAAAATCATTATTTACACTATTTACATTGTTCGGACTGTTGTCCCCATCTTTATTGTCATATTCACGGCAGATAGCCCAGTAGATAAAAGCGTTGATTGAAGTAATTCAGTGACTTGACTGAGAGAATTGTGAGTTCAATACCTGGCCAGAGCAGAGGTGAACAAAAACTTGGAAAGTTGAGTTACTAAAAGAAGAAAGCTGAAACTGAGATGCTCAGAAAAGGTATGTTACATTGAACTAGAACAATATATCCTGGAGGACGAAATAAAGGGTTCAGTTCAAAAGTTCATCGTATATCACCTGACAAAGACTAGGGCGTACAGCAACTGAAACGTCGTGAATATCACAATAAATATGAGGACAACTGTCCGAACAATGTGAATAGTGTAAACAGTTACAATATCTCATCTCAGGAATATAGACATATTTTAAAACAATTGTTTTACATGTTCCTTCAGGACGTAAATCAATTGGGGCTCTCCACAAATTTATTTCCTTTATTATCTGTGAATTACCTTTTTAGGAAAGACAGTGGAGTGGTTTCCTCTTGTCTTCTTCACGGTTTTTAATTTAAAATAGTCATTCTCTTAGAGTGGATCTCTCTCAAGACGAGAGACCTTTGTCTATCCAACTATTTAAGACATAGCAGGCAGAGGGATAAAGTTAATTTATACTGTTCATAAAAACATTAGTAAAAAGTGAATCGATCAGACTATGAGCTTGGCACTTCGAATTCAGTTGTAGATGGGCCTTCATTTTTTTAAAAAAACGTATTTAACGTTATTTAAAAAGTTATAGTAAAACTTAAAGAACATGGTTAGTTATTTTTAACATTCAAAAATTGCTTACTACTATGATCAATGAGTGTGTCTTTAGGTTTTACGGATATTATAATTTTTGACAATTCAACCACTTAAAAGTAGAAAAAATAAGTGTCTGAAAATTCAGAACTTGAATGACATTTAGTCGAATAATAGTGGTATTGATTTTAATCCTGTGCTCCTTGATCTATAGTCTTCTTTTTCGAGCGAAATTGAAAACTTTTAACTAGATCCTTTCATTACTTTCTGTCTCCTATCATAGATGCCAATCTGAGTCTTAGGTTGTCTAATAGATAAAAGGTCGGTAACGTAGATCGAAGAGCCGAGTTCCAATACTTACGCGCAAATACAATTCAGAAATGTATAAATCCACCTCTTCTCTTCCATCCATCATCAGAAGCTTTGCTGCCTGATGTAGTTTATCGTCATACTCAGGATGATGAAATAAGATTTTCTCTTCATTAGTGATTATTGTTTAATTAAAAAAAAAAGTATTCTATCAGTGAAACAGGAAACTTTTATTTGCCGTGTCGTTTCAGAACGTAGACGAACATAGTTTTCACAACTTCATATCCCGTTTAGGTATTTATCCGTGCCCCCGCGTCGCAACAGAATGTGATACAAGGTCGGAGTTTAACGCGGAATTTCCAGAATGCCGTACAAAAAGTTCTCAAACTCACTTGGCACTTCTTCTTATAGGGACGCCTCAGGTGCCAGATAACTCTCATACAAAAGAGAGTTACAAGCTTGGCTGGTGCATCCATCAAGCTTCAGCTGTCTATACTTCGTAGCCCTAAAAAATGTTTGTACCATTACTACTCTGTCACTCCCTGCTCTGTAGCTTACACAAGATCGTTAGCTAGGATTCTCAGTCTCTCTCTCTCTCTCTCTCTCTCTCTCTCTCTCTCTCTCTCTCTACTAAACTTACCTTTCTGTGAGTCCCAAATTCTTCAAAACCGTTTTCTTTATGTGTGTCAGAAAATTCAACTGATTTTTTTTATTATAAGAACAAGTATATTTTTAGTTTTCATTCTTCCTAAAACTTCCTACTTGTTCACATGTTCCGCCTATAATATTCTCAATATCCTTCTTTAGAACCACATCTCTGTTGCTTCAAGTCTCCTCTACATTGCTGAGGAAATTGTCCACCATATCAATTCTAGATATAGGAGAATTGATATAAAGTAGCAATTCACGATTTCTTATTTTGTTTCTTTATTAAATTTTCTTCTGTGTTAATATTTTGTTTAGCTTTTGGAAGACACCTTTCGCTATACCAATTTAAATTTCAGTCATGTTTTCCATCACCTGTTATAACACTTCCGAGGTAATGTGGCTTCCCTCTGTCTCTTTTACAAATACTTTCACGGTTTCTGCTCTACTGAGCTTAGCTTTCTGGTGCCCCCCTCTGCTTGAATTTACTCAAGCTACTAAACTAGCAACTAGGTCCAACACTTTTACAGTGAAAACAATCAAATGTAAACGCAACTTCTACTCTATCAGCTTCTTCCTCGTACTTCTTGTCGGCGGATTTCTATTCCGTATACTTTCTTCTCTAACAGCTATAATATCCAAGAATTTAAATGCAATGCCAGGTGCCATCTTTTATCTCCTTGATTTGCATCTTTTCTCTGTATCATGTTTTTCCCTTCTATCATGTTTTTCTACCTTTCCACTCTACTCTCATGCAGCTTTCTTCATACCAGTGTTCTCATTCTCACTCCCTGTAACTTATTCCTCTTTCTCATCACTCTCCTTTTATGTAATCCCATGAGCACTAGCGGTAGTATCGTCCTGCTTGTGAGGAAATAATTATAAATAAAAAATTAAACTTCTACAGTTAATTTTGACATCGGAAGTTCTTAGTTTCCATATTAGGTTGTTCCTCTTTATTCTTACAATTCATGGTTAGTTCTTTCTTCTTGCTTTCTTTTACTAGTTTTAGAGAATCTGAACTTTTTTTTATGTCTGCCATCAACGAGGTATCCTCTGCGTTATAAGAATCTGGTAACTTACACTTGTTTTAATCAATGATCATCCACTTCGGAAAAACTATACTGATAGGAATTTTATAAGTACAAATTAATATGAAATAAAATTAAGAAATTAAGAATACTGTCATTGAAAATATCTCAATATAATTTAATATACTTAGTAACTAAAAATTTACATTATTTACACGCTTTCTTATCATTTTTATTATCATCTTTATCTTCATTTCATTGTTCTAGTTTCACGTGTCATGCCTTTTCTGGTTGTCTCAGTTTTTAGTTAATTTCCTTTAGTATCTCAATTTACCCAAGTTATTTTTGTTCACCTCTGCAACCAGATATTGAAAACTGTTGTCAGATATTGAACTCGAAACTCTTTGGGTCATGTCATTTTTAGATTACTTCAACCAATACCTTTATTCACTGGGCCATGAATCTTTGGGGACAGATATAGACAGATAACTAAAAGCTGCATATCGTTCTCTTTATTTGTTGACAACTTCATTTTTCTGATCTTATATTTCTCAATTGATAATCTTTGTTTATTTGATTTGAGTTAAAGATGTTAAATTCGACTTTAAAAAATTAAAGCCAATAAATTAAATTCTCTCAACAAAGATTATTTAATCGTCCTGCCAGGTATCATTCGGATAGTTGCGACGTTTGTGATGTCGCTTTTGCGTGAACCTTTATTAGATAGACGACGAGTTTTGAATAGATGTTTTTCATCCGTTATTATTTTTAATCTTTCTAAATCTATGCCAGTTGTTTACTGGTTAAGAAAGTAATAATGATAAAAAAATAGACAGCAACTCAAATACGTTTACCAACTAAAAACAATGTTTATAGTAATAAAAGTCCATGAAAATAATGAAGTTACACTTTCAAAATAAAGTTGTCTTCTCCATTCTGAAAAAGGAAATAAGTAGATTGCTTGTGTATTCGCGAAAGGCCAGGTGTCATGTCAGGTGCAAGTGACACTTGGACGAGGTTTGAATGTGTTTGATTTGAGTTGGCAAGAAGTAGTCCTACATTTTATGTCAGTTTACTTTGTGTGTCTCATTAAACAAGAATGTCATTATTCAATTGCCTGGAGGATCGGTGTCATATTTGTGACATTTTAAATATGCATAGATATGTTGTCGTCTTTTATGTGCTGCTTCCCTTCAGAACACGGGCGATCATGACTCTCCAAAACTTCCTATCCCTTGCAGTCCTTTGTAGTTTTTCTCTTTTTGCTAAGGCTACCGCCACCCATTTCTGTTGCTCTATCCATTCACGCAAGCTCGTCTGGTGGGTGGTTCGCTGTCTTCGCCTATTTTAATTAATATACCCTATGAAGGTCAAGTTTTTTACGTCCTCCCTCCTCGTTATGTGGCCAAGAAATTTCAGCTGTCTTTTCCTGATTCTGAGTGTGTTCTGTGAGTTGTAATTTTCTTTTTGGATTCTCGTTGTCTATTCACTATGTCTATGGAAGCTTACGGCTGCAACACATTGAAACACTAGTTCCCGTACGATCACCGAAGTTAAGCAACGTCGAGCCTAGCCAGTACCTAGCCTAGATGGGTGACTGCTTGGGAATATCATCGAGTTCTGTAAGTTTGGATGTGCGGGTGGTGTAATGGATAATGCTACGAAACTGTTGAGAGTCGAGTTCCAGTTCACGATGGATTCGTTATATTTACTTACCCGCAAATACACTTACTTCTCTCCCAGCTATGGATTAATTAGTAAGACATGCATCACTAAACCATTATTATCTAAAAAGAAAGAAATAATTTTTACAATTTAAAAATATTTTCTGGCTTTAAATAACCTGCAAAGGATTGATAAGCCGTAGAAAACGAATCAGTCAGTCCATTCATGGAATTCCTAGGATCCTTCTGTAGAATCACTTATTAGTTACCGCCAGTTTTTTCTTCGTCTGTGGGAAGATTGTTCAGTATTTACTCTCACATAAGAGGATGAATATCACATAGTAATACATTAATTTTTCTTTGTATTTAAGGAAATATTTCTGTTTCTCAGCACTTTGCTACCCATTAGAATGCATTTTTCTCTAGTCCAATGCATATTCAGATTTCGGTTTCGCATAGATTAAGCAATCGACAGAGAGAATATTATAACGAGTTTTTGTGGTAGATGCTGGTAGACACTAGTTTTGCGCCACGGATGGGTATCAGGCAAGACATTTTTTTCACGGTACGGAATTGGGGTAGGGTTATTGGTATCGTTCCCGCGCATAATAAAATACAGTAAAGAAGACGTCGAGAGCAAATAAAATGTAAGCAAAAAGTTTTTATTTATTCTGTGCGGCCCGGTACCAAATGGTCCGTGACCCGATGTTTGGAGGCAGCTGTACTTGTTGGTATGTTTTGTGTGTACTTTCTGCTGCATACACATTTAAAATCTAAGCGGAATTTCTCATTTCAAAATTAGGAATGATTAAATTTATGCCTTTAGTTCATAATTTTTAACAAATTCATCAAATACGTATATACTCACATGGTCTCTTCGACTGATTATCACTTCTTTGAGTATTTTTAACTTTTCATACACAATAAAACATTCTCCAATAAGGAAAAGGTAATCCAAGCGTTTGAATTATTTATCACATTAAAGAATGAGATTTTTTTAAAGATGGGATCAAGAATTTAGTGTCAGTCATTCATTAACATGATGCCTATTTCAAGTAAATAAATTAACTACTTAGCATTTCAGAAGCGTTTAATTTATTTCTTATGAAGTGCGTCATTTCATATGTGACAAATCCATATGAACGCTCTTGATAATTATATATTTGCATAATTGCAATTAAATGGAACTGGATGAAATGTCAATTTTCAGAAAGATTTTAGAGTCCGTTAAATTTTAATTCAAATCAGAGCAAAAATACATTTTATAATCTACAAAATGTTGCTAAGCAGTAAAAGAAAACAACAACAAAAAACAAACACAAAAACAAAATCAAATTAGTCTTATTAAAAAAAAAGTGTTCATATCTTCCATTAATGTTCTCTGTGTATTATTTCTACCTCACCCCACACGAAGCGATGATCTCCCTCTTCCCTTCATATAGGGTCAGCCATGCCTGATCATTCTATTTTCATTCGTGTTACGATTTTATGATATTTTATTTTAAAATGGCGGCCTGTTTCTACTTTATATTTTTTGCCACAGTTGCATGGGGGCGCACACACAATTCTTAATCATGTTAAGTTATTAAATTTAATATTTTTAACCAGTCTGATACTCCTAGAACTATATTTAGAATTATTCTATTTATTTCGTCTCTTTTCTCTTCGGAATTAAATATGCAGGCATATTTCAAATCCATTAAAATTATTTAACCTCATAAATCATAATAACTATAATACCTCATGGATACTACAGTTGCTTGTTTGTCATTTAAACTTGTATCATTAGTGAATGATACCATCCCAATAATTAAAAAACAGTTTAAACCATCAGTTGATGACGCATTGATCTCCAATGAAACATCATTGCAAAAGAGACACCGTTTCGTGGTTAGTATATTAACAGTGATGGCAGAAATAGGAAAGTCATATGAACCTTTTACTAGTATTTTCAGTTTCTTTTCGAAGTATATTAATGTATATATTATGATGAAATAAATAGAAGTTAAAACCGTATTAACCCATGCCGTAAAAAACTAAAGCATTCAAGTTTTAACTATTATTTGAAGGTTTTCATTTGTGATATTTCGCATATATGCATCTATAAATTGCCAGCTCAATATAGATATCTCAAATACAGCAAAAGTTAGACATAATGGCCATAAACCACGCAGTGCATTATATATATATATATATATATATTAAGAAAATCGCTAAAAATCAGCATATCTTGATGAAAATATGCTCCGTCAGAATCTTTGTCATTAGTAAGAGGAAAAATCAAAATATTTGTTTTGATTTTTTAAATAAATTATTTATTGTATGTTTTTAGAACATTCAAAATTTTTATTAAAAATCTTGTAAATTATAAATTAGCATAAAAATCTCAGCTCTTTTTGTTTTTTGCGGTGACACACACTAATTTGAAATTTCTAACAAAAATCAAATAATTGTCGGATTTTAATGAAACTTAATACTTATTCACAAATTAATTCTTTAAACCTTTTTTTATTAAACAACCTTGGTAAAATATTTTCCCCTTTCTTAATATGAAAACTTGAGAAATTTTTGGTGTCTATATTAGTTAAAAGTAGAATTCTTAAATTTAAATTACCGATTTTTTCCCAAATAACGAAAATATGTTTCAAATCGAAAAATAAAAAGCGCAATAAAACTAAGACGGTATAAATTAAAGAATATATCAAGAATATATATCAAGAACAATATTGCCTTAAAAACATTTTTACCAATAAAAAATGAATGTTTACAAGATTTGTTTTAATTGTTTAATTAGTTTAATTACAATAATTTATGATAGTTTTGATCTGTTAAATTTTTTTCATTGGTGAAATTCTTACGAAATACTGTTATAAAGTAAAATTATATTTAGCAATGATATCTCGTAAAGTCTATTTCGAATATTTTAAAGAGAATTTTGAATTGTTTTTGTATGGAATTTTGTACGTAGAAAAACATGCTGGATTTAATAGATCGCATATATACGACACTGTCGGAAAATAAGAGTGACAACTATAATAAATTTAGAGCTTAAATTCTCTGAAATTCAATAAAACATTGAATTACATGAATTATTTTTTAACTTTTTTTAGAATACCGAATACTTAAAAGGAGTACTTGTTATATTCCTCTATTATTTTTAAGGCTTATAGTCCCCGTAGAATCTCTCAGCTTAAAAATCAAATAAAAGCTTAAATAAAGATTTTTCATTAGCGTTTTTGTAGAGGTATCTAGATAAAATAAACACTAGTGAAAAATGAACAATGATTGATAATGTTTCATCTAAGAAGTTTTAAAATAATATTACAATTCATACTACGATGCGTAATAAAGCGATTAAATTAAGTGAAATTAATATAAAATCCAAGTCAAAAGTTAATAGTGTTTGACAAAGTTTCATCAAATAAAAATTCAAAATAATACTTTTAATACAAATACTACTAGAATAAATAAAGGCATTAAAACCAAAATGAAAGAAAACCCTTAAAAATAGAAATATATAAATAAAATATAAATCTGCTGAACGTACAGAAGAACTGAAATGAAAGAAGAACTGAAATGAAAGAAGAACTAAAATGAAAGAAGAACTGAAATGAAAGAAGAACTGAAATGAAAGAAGAACTAAAATGAAAGAAGAACTAAAATGAAAGAAGATCTGAAATGAAAGAAGAACTAAAATGAAATATCTGAAATGAAAGAAGAACTAAAATGAAAGCAGAACTAAAATGAAAGAAGAACTAAAATGAAAGATCTGAAATGAAAGAAGAACTAAAATGAAAGAAGAACTAAAATGAAAGAAGATCTGAAATGAAAGAAGAACTAAAATGAAAGAAGAACTAAAATGAAAGAAGATCTGAAATGAAAGAAGAACTAAAATGAAAGAAGAACTAAAATGAAAGAAGATCTGAAATGAAAGAAGAACTAAAATGAAAGAAGATCTGAAATGAAAGAAGAACTAAAATGAAAGAAGAACTAAAATGAAAGAAGATCTGAAATGAAAGAAGAACTAAAATGAAAGAAGAACTAAAATGAAAGAAGAACTAAATTGAAAGAAGATCTGAAATGAAAGAAGAACTAAAATGAAATATCTAAAATGAAAGAAGAACTAAAATGAAAGAAGAACTAAAATGAAAGAAGATCTGAAATGAAAGAAGAACTAAAATGAAAGAAGAACTAAAATGAAAGAAGATCTGAAATGAAAGAAGAACTAAAATGAAAGAAGATCTGAAATGAAAGAAGAACTAAAATGAAAGAAGAACTAAAATGAAAGAAGATCTGAAATGAAAGAAGAACTAAAATGAAAGAAGAACTAAAATGAAAGAAGAACTAAATTGAAAGAAGATCTGAAATGAAAGAAGAACTAAAATGAAATATCTAAAATGAAAGAAGAACTAAAATGAAAGAAGAACTAAAATGAAAGAAGATCTGAAATGAAAGAAGAACTAAAATGAAAGAAGAACTAAAATGAAAGAAGATCTGAAATGAAAGAAGAACTAAAATGAAAGAAGATCTGAAATGAAAGAAGAACTAAAATGAAAGAAGAACTAAAATGAAAGAAGATCTGAAATGAAAGAAGAACTAAAATGAAAGAAGAACTAAAATGAAAGAAGAACTAAAATGAAAGAAGATCTGAAATGAAAGAAGAACTAAAATGAAAGAAGAACTAAAATGAAAGAAGAACTAAAATGAAAGATCTGAAATGAAAGAAGAACTAAAATGAAAGAAGAACTAAAATGAAGGAAGAACTAAAATGAAAGAAGATCTGAAATGAAAGAAGAACTAAAATGAAAGAAGAACTAAAATGAAAGAAGCGGTAGATCAATTCATATTGCGGTAAGAATACTTTGTATCCTGTCCCTTCAGGACGTTGGTAATCATAGTTTTCCATAATGTCTTATCGTTCTTAGCTCTAAGCAAGTTTTTTCTCTTACTATTAATCACTATACCCACAAAGCTCGAAGCCTTTTTTTAGTCTATGTTTTATTTTTACTTCTCCATTTTTCTTTTTCAAAATCATTTCACCCCAAGCAAGGCAATAAAGCAAGGCGCAAGGGATTATTGAGTGTGAGTAAATAAGAGAAAGAAAAAACTATAAGGAGAGAAATTTGGTTTTATCTTAATCTCAAGTGTTTATATTTGAGAGACTGGTGTATTAATCCCTGTACTCACAAAGCTTGAAGCCTTTTTTTAGTCTATGTTTTATTTTTACTTCATCATTTTTCTTTTTCAAAATCATTTCACCCCAAGCAAGGCAATAAAGCAAGTCGCAAGGGATTATTGTGTGTGAGTAAATAAGAGAAAGAAAAAACTATAAGGAGAGAAATTTGGTTTTATCTTAATCTCAAGTGTTTATATTTGATAGACAAGTGTATGGCTATTTTTGAAGTTCAGTCTTCTAAGAGACATCCGCTTTGACTAAAGAGAAATGGGAAGTAAATGGGTGGATGAGGAATTTTGAGAAACAGGTGGAAACAAAATCAGAAATTTGGTATATCCGGATGCTGGTCTATATTAACAAACATGCTTTAGATAGGAGAAAGCTCTAGACCGGTCTTAGCCCGAGACACGTCTATGCTACGATTCAGAAGCATCCATTCGTATTGCTATCCATCACGTCGGCATGTCTAGATGGGCGAACAGTTGGTAGAGGTAAGAACTAACATAGAAATTGTCCCAAGCATCACTTACATATCCACGAGCAAGAAAAGCCCCGACTAAAACGTCTACATATAATATGGGAAAAAAGTTCGCATTCTTATTTCTTTCATCGAGTTACCCTGTGAGCGTGCATCGCGCCCTTTCTCAACTTTGAAATAAAATGTTAAGTAATCATTGGCCAGTCGGTGGAAAGCTTAGGAGATAATCAAGTGTAGTATATTTACATGTGAATTTAAACATATTTTTTTTTCTGTTATTTTGCCTTTTTCGACCATAATCCTAAAAGAACAAAGAACGAAATTTTTAACTTAAAGAATCGGTAGTCATTCAAATTATGTTACCTAATGCAAACAAAACCACTTCAAGTCTTCTTTTGATCAGTACAAGCTGTGAAATATATTTATTACTTGCGGAGAAGCACAAAAATCTTTCAACAGATTGATTTATGTCATGTACATAAATATATGCAACAAATCTATTCAGTTAGTCTAAATGTACTCGAGTACATTTATTCATGCGTAAACGCTAACGGCTATAGCCTTTTCAGTTTTTCAAATTACATACAATCACGAAGGCATAAATTATATCAAATATATATCATATATTTGATTTATTACGGTCTTATCGTTTATGACAATTGTTACAACACAAGTAAATGAATGCCGACGAGCATATAAACAAATAAAGATAATTTTCTATCATTAAAAAAAAAATTGCGTTGCTGTTAATTTACTTATCTCGCAAATTGTCATTAGTTCGATTCTCACTTGTTCTATAGCTGTGGCATTGGATTCAATTTTGTATGCTATTCTTTTAACCATTATCAAGGACGAGTTTTTCTTTTAACTGAATATATGGATTGTATTTAATTAAACAAATATATATATATATATATTAATATTCTATAACCTTGGCTTAGCCACAGATATTGGGGACTCAGCGAGAATCAAGTTGACACTTTTTGAAGGGTCTTTGAGACCAGCTCGTCAAAAGTTATTCAACAATAAGACTAAATATTCTGATAGAGAACTTTTACAGTATACAAAACAATGTTCATCAGTGCACCACGAATATATATATATATTCGTGGAGTCTTGTCATTGGTTATCTTACAAAACACGCTGTGTCATAATAATATTAAAACTGAAGCAGGCATGTACAAGATAGATTACAAAATATATTTTAAGAAATATATTGTTAAAATATCTAGATATTTATATCTATGGAGGATATTTTACAAAACAATACAGTCAATGAATTAGCCGTTAACAGTAATGACACTTATCATAAAATCTGTTCTCATCAAAACTTTTTAAGGCAAAAAAATATTGAAAGTACCACTTCCGTAACATTTTACAATGAGTCCAGGCTCATACAATATATTTCGCGAAACTACTGCTGATACAATTTAGAATTATTAGGGGCAATAGTGATAAAAATGAAAGGGTTGGAATACATAATGAGTTAAACTTTCAGATGCATTGGTGTCAAAAATTAAAATTATAATCTTATCTTTAATGCTTCCATGTAAAATGCCAAAAATGTATGCCACCATACCTTTCCCATTATTATTTATATAAGACTTATTCCATTTAATAAAACATTATTTATCTGAAGAAATTCCTCGAAACGAAATACGTCACTATTTGACTTTCAATATTGTCATTAATTAGCCTGTGACACTTTTGTACGTTATCAAGTGATTTAACTACATAATAGATGTAGCCGTTTCTATTACAGAAATAATAACTATTCAGTTGTGAATAGAATGATATTTCTGTCTATATTTCTGAGATAAAGTATTGCAACTATTTACACTATTTACATTGTTTGGACTATTATCATCATTTTCATGATATATTTTTTTACTTTCGGGACGTTTTAAACATAAACAATAAAACGCGAAATAAGAAAAGCTTTTAACAAAGTATTTGATCCTACAATGTTTACTTTATATTTCCTATTAAATATTAACATATACTTACTTAGTATAGGCCACGCGGTCCCAGGAAACAGATGCCTGCATTGAACTAGAGGGGTAGATCGGTGGTCACCACCCAGTCCAGCGCAACCAACGGTGCAATTTTTTTATCCCATGCCCGAGTGTACGCGCTTAAGTCTTCTTCTTCTATGTTCCATGTCTCTTCAGGACGTAGGCGATCATGGCCCTTCACTTTTCCCTATCTCTTGTCGTTCTTAATATCTCTTCGCTTGTTATTCCACTCATTCCACCATCCATCAAGTCCATTAGATATGTTGCTTTCTCTTATCTTTCTTCGTCTTTATCCGTCCCGTGGGCATCATGTTTTTTAAACCCTCTTTCCTCATTACATGTCCCAAAATCTTCAGCTGTTTTTCGTGATGTTAAGTATCAGTTTCCTTATTGTGCTCATTCTGTCCAAAACCTTGTCATTACTCACGTGTTCCGTCCAGTGTCCTTCTGTAGAACCACATTTCGGTTGCTTCAAATTTTTCGTTTATCTTTGATGAGACTGTCCAGCATTCACTACCATATTGAAGAACAGACATCACATAGCAATTCGATACGTTCTTTTTTGTTTCCACCAAAATTTTCTGTCTCTTAATACTCTACTTAGTTTCTGGAATGCAACCTTGGCCTTGCCAATACGCCTTTGGATCTCCGTATCACGCTTTCTGTCTTCTGTTTGAAAATTTGCCAGGTATTTTAATTTTTGCACCTGTTTGATTTTGGCATCACCAACTTGTACTTGGCATTTTAGGCTCCTCTTTTTACTCGAGTGAACACTTTAAAAACCAACCTTGTGTCACAACTCACTCTAGGAGGGGAGTAAAATGTATTTCCTATTAGTCAGTACACTTTTCATTTGCTGATGTCTCATTTTGTGTTAATAAAGCGGCATAAATCTGATAACAAATGAGATAAAAATCATTATTATTTGATTTAATTATCAATATTCTATCATAATGACTTTTTCATGTCTATCCAATACCCTAGTTTAAGATACTTTGAAACTTTCAAAATCTTCTCCACTCCAAACAAAGCAATAGAGCCTCTAAGACGCTAAGAGCATGAAAGAATATGAGAAAAAGAAAAAATATTAAGGAGAGAAAACAATAAAAGAACGGGAATTGACAGAAAGACTTGTTCGAGATACCTTGGCAACCTCAACATTTTCAGAAAAGACATGAGGATAATCAAGAAACTCTACTGGCAGAAAACCGCTTGCGTACGGATAAAAAATGAATTCAGAAAGTATACAAAAGTAGAAAGGGTCGTAGGATAAGGGTGTGTTTTCTCACCAGATCTATTTAACTTATACAACGAAACAATTCTGAAAGAAATAAAACCCTTGCTAGGATTCGTCATTGGCAGCCCCAATCTCAACCATGTAAGATAAGCGGATGACATGGTGCTGATAGCAGACATGGGGAAGAAAATGCAGAACCTCCCACAGAAGGTAGCAAGAGAATGCGAGAAGGAGAAATTTTTAGAACAGCTGAATGTATAATCGTCAGCAAAAAGAAGACCCCCAAAATGCGAACTACAGGTCGGAGAAACTAAAATAGAACAAGTAAAGAAATTTAAAAACCTGGGAACCGTTATGACAAAGGATGGAAAGTGCGACGTTGAGATTCCAAGACGCATTGGCATCACCAAGGGTGCATTTCAAAAGCTAACCAGAGTACTGAGAGATAGGGAAATAACATTGGAAACAAAGAAAATAGTGCTAGACTGCTATGTGATATCTATTCTTCTGTAAGGCAGTGAATGTTAAAAGATCTCCTCAAGGATGAAGGAGAAGCTTAACGCAGCAGAAATGAGGTTCTACAGAAGGATGCTGAGGATAAAGTGCACTAAGCACATGAGCAACGATAAGGTGTTAGAAAGGATGTAAACGAGAAAAAAATCATATTTTAATATCGGGAAGAGACAGATGAGGTTCCTGGGACATGTAATGAGAAAGGGGTCCTGGCGAATTTAATATTCACAGAACGGATAGAAGGAAAGAGAGACAGGTGAAAGCAACACGAGACCTATTTGATAGGTCTGAGCAAATGGATAGCAGAGTAAGGCTTGGGAGAGATACAAGAAAAAAATATTAAGAGTGGCAAAAGGCCGGGCCAAGTGGAAGTCTATGATCACCTACGTCCTGAAGGGACGCGGCACACGAAAAAAAAGAAGGTCAAATGAAAAACTGATCCAAAAAAAATAACCTATTTTTATTGTATACTGGGGCTATGAATGACTTATTAATTTTAACACCTCTAAAACAAAACTGCTTTCTCGTAATCATCTGAGAGAATCTTGGTATCTTCCATCAGGATTGCTGATGTTCACTTCTAGGAGAGTGACTCGTTGTGACATCTCGGGCTATCGTTTTTCATTGGTATGGCATATAAGGATTATAGTGAATTGATTTCTTGGTCTGTTGCAATATTTTGACCAATTCGTCTCCATGATACCTTGACTTTATAAATATAAGCGCATTAATAGATGGATACCAATAACTCACTCTCTTACCGTCGAAATGGTTACTACAATGTTCAATATTATAAATTCTGACCTGGTATCACGGTTTCTGTCACTTTTTCTCTGCTGTATCGTAGTTTCTCCGCTCCTTTTCTATAAATAATTTAATGCTAATTGTTCGGATCAGCTTGTTACATAGACTTTAATTTAAGCGTACTAATAGAGTGGTGGCAAGGTTTCATCATCTTGCAGTTGAGCTGACTAGATTTAGCCGTAAATTCTATGCTAACAGTTTCTTTTCTTGCTTGTAAAATTTCCATCCGGCTTCTTGCTTTTCATTCAAAAATTTAAATGTAAGATCAATTGTTCCTAAACAAACAGAATTTACTGTTTGTTTATTGTTCTCGCTCTTAATAATGCTTTTACTATATTCTTTTGCACCTAATAACCTCCTGCGTGTTAGTAGTTTTATTGCTTTTTATAAACATTTTTTCAGTAACATTTCTATATCTCTCTACTTGTATTTTCGACCATTCTTCTATGTGGAATCTTTTAAAATCCTACTGATTCATTGCCTTCCGCCTATGAAGAGAAATTTCCAATTCTTGCCCACGATTATTTTCAAGTCATGCGATTCAATTATTCTATCTTTTTTCATTCTTACATCATTCTGAAGTGTTTTTTTTTTCAATGAATCTTCTGCCTTGCTTGGAGTGGAATGACTGAAAGAAATTGCCCCAATCAGAATAGACACCGCCCACAAACTATTATCAAACAGTATGGCTTCCCTTCGCCAGGTCTACTGTCGATAGGCTAACGATCTTCACCGAGTAAATATTTTAGGCCCTCGATCGTTCAGCTAAGCTTGAGCTATTGCCCTGGATATCCCTAAAGCATTTGATAGGGTCTGGCACGCTGGTCTTCTGCGCAAGCTACAAGATTATAGTATTACTGGACGTTTGCTTGTTTTGATTCAAATTTCCTACCAAACCGCAAAATGAAGTATCGTCTTGAACGAGCATACCCCCACATTCTATCACACGAACATTGGTGTCCCTCAGGACTCTATACTCTATACGCTCTTTCTGATTTTCATAAATGTTCTCCCTGACGGGATCAAATCACAAGTAGGCATCTACGCTGATAACACCACCATTTACTCCCGCCTCAGTAAGAAGTCTGGCAAGGCCGCCAAAAATAACCTCGCTGCTGATCTTGAGAAAACCCCCACTCTGTGGTAGACTAGCGTAAGAACTGGCTTGTAAATTTTAAAACTTCTAAAACAAAGCTGCTATCTGTCAAACACCTCAAACAGTCCGTCCTACCCCCCATCAGCATGAATCAAACGAGTCTCCCTGAAAGCAATATGTTGCGCCTCCTTGGTCTCACCCTCTCTTCCAATCTCAAGTGGAACAATTACATTGAATCAATAACTAAAGCCGCTACTAGGAAGTTTTGATCACTGAGTCGGACCAGGAAGTTTTTTTTCGCCAGAGTCCATCTTGCATATATAAAAATAAACCATCCGTGCATTGAATACCTTATCGGGCGCCTCTGCTATTAATATCAGGGTTCTTGACAGACTCTAAAGGGGAATCTGTAATGTGATCGATTACTACTTGCCAGCTCGTCATCAACCCGTGTATCTTGTTCTACCTTTCTCACTGTACCCTCGCAACTGTCTTTACATCGGTATCCCCATCCATTTCTTGCCATTTCTCTGACACCCCCTGTAACCGGTTCATCTTTCTCTTCGCTCTCCTCCTGCTTATACTTTTACTCTTCTCTTGTGTAGCCCCCTGTGCACCAGTGTCGGTGTCGCCTTGCTTGGCTGAAACGATAAAAAAAAAGATAGTACTTCTCCTACGTTTTTTTTTTTAACAGGAGTAAGTTTGAGTTCTATTCAGAATTTAATTTCCGGTTCTTTCTAAACTTTTCTGGTATTTTACTCCCAGAATTATCGCATTGCTTAGGGTGAAATGATAAAATAAAATAAAAAAAAACAGTTTGATATTTTTATCTTTAGTTATGTGCCTCAGTAATTTTCACTGCAAACTAAACAAAAAGGAAATGCTTTAAACGAAGCCGTATGAAAAACAAAGCAAAAACAAACAAAATCAAAGTATGTATTTAAATAGGATGTCGAATAGGTATAAAAGATAGGGAAGTATTTCTATACTTGCTATTTATGTTGAATTGATGCTGAAAGTATTTTTAGAGCAACATTTGTGAACTTTTGTCAGACAAGGCCGCGACGATCTCATTATTCATAACAAAAGACAATATCCTTTAATGTAATATCTAATTGCTCATAATGCAAAAGCAGTCTCGCTCACTCTACTTTGCCTGATATGATTTTGTTTCTTTTGTACGGTTTATCAAACCCTTGTGAGGTACTTTAAAACCCAAACATATTTTGTATTATAAGAATAATTCTTTTCTGTTTGTATGTGTGAATATCAAATTAACTATTTAAAAAAAATAACTATTTTTTCAAGATACAAATTCTACGATTCAACTCATAGTTTGAGAAAAGGGGATAGATTCTAGCTTTTCTTAAGAATATTTACTCGTCTCTAAAACTAAACTTCTCTCCATTAATAATCTGAAAAATGTTCTCTGCCTATGGCTGATGCTGACCTCCAAGAAAGTGGCTAGTTCTGGGACTAAAGTTCTCAGTTGACATGAAGTGGAAATACTATATTCAATCCATTGCTAGATCAGCTGCCAAGAAAAGTGGTTCACTCTGTCGTGCAACACAACTTTTCTCTATAGAATCTATCTTACATATATATAAGTCAACCATTCATCCATGCTTAGAATATTACTGCCACATACTGTCCGATACCGCTGATATTTACATCGATGATAAAATTCAAAGAAGAATTAGCAATATTAGTGGCTCTGATCTAGTGAATAGATTTCTGACACTGTCACACCGCTGTGAGGTTACCTCCCGGTGTCTTCTCTATAAATAAATGATGATTGTTCAGAGTTATTCACTATGGAACATAAGCATTGTGTATTTAAGAGAAGAATAATAGACTGGCAACAAAATCTCATCAATTTACAGTTGAGCTGGCGAGATGTAGCTGTAAATTCTGTTTCTTTTCTTGTGAAATTCTTATCCAGTTCCATGCTTTTCAGCCAACAATAATCTCCCAAAATTCAAATGAAATGTCTATCGCTATCTACTGTCCTCCTGTTTACTCTTTCCGCTCATTATTAGTGTTTCTGTTTCTATTTCTACCATACCCAGTAATCCCTTGTATCATAATGATTTTATTGCTTTGCAAGGGGTGATACGGATTAAAAAAGTGAAAGTAATGAATTCGACTGGAATTCGAACCCGGCACAATGATTTCGCATTCCGAGTCGCTGTCCATTACATCAGCCGGAGAGCCGCCCTATTATGACTGATGAAACCATAAATTTTATTTTCATTTCGCTACTCTGTTACTTCGTTGTCATAACACTAAATGTTGCAAGTTGATATTCGTGTTATAATTATGCTATTAATTTTGGACATCGAAGATTTTACAGTACTAAATTAAACTAAATAAATGCGAAAGTTTTCAAAGGCCAAAATGCTTATCGAAAGATTTAAAATATAACCAGTTTTATTGTAAATAAAAAATGATTATTAAATGTTTAAGATACTTTACATTTGGATGTATCAATCTAAGAATGTATTTGTGTTCATTTGTTGCAGAGAGTCGGTTAACAAGTTAATTTCGATATGCCATTACTATAATAAGTCCGATCCACACAAAGTGCCCTATAGTTATAGCCTTGTGTTAAGCATAGTCCAAAGATGTATTCGGAACTGTTACTATTTACTTCATTTGATTGAATTCTGACACAAGACCAAAATTATAGTGTACCCATCTAAGAACAGAAAAGAGTGCTTAATTGTGATGCAATATCAGTCCTTTTATAATGCAGCAAATACTGGAAAATCTCTTCTGATAAAAAGGTAATCTTCTACAGAAGAATACCATAAGAATACCATACACAGAGCATGTGAGCAACGAAGAAGTTTAAAAGGAAATGATACAAAAAAGACATACTTAAAAAAAGAATGTGTAAATTTATGGGATACATAATTAAGAGGGTTTGAAGAATTTGATATTCAAATGATAATTTGGAGGTAATAAAGGCAAACAACGAGTAACCTACCTAACGAGCTTGTGTAAATGGATAGCAGAACATAGAGTGGGAATGATGATAAAAATATAAACATTGTTAAAAGCTACGAAGCATAGCAAGTTGAGGAGAGCCATGATTTTCCGTTTCTGAAGTGATGAGCTCATATAAGAAGATTCAGTAGTATTGATCAACAAGACCTCCAAGTCGACTAAAATTATTTTCCACTACTGTTAGCAGATGGTATTCCAAACCAATTTCGAATGATCATTTTCTTGGCAGGCAAGACCTCCTCATTAAGAAGCTTAGGGCTTTCCCTTTTTTCTACTCATTTTAACATGTACTTTTCTAAATTAAATTTAATAAATATCAATAGAATAATAGTTAAATGCTGATGGAAGAATTAATTCTCGTCTGATCAACAAAATTAAGCAACGTCAAGTTTGGTCAGTATTTGGCTGGTTGATTGCTTAAGTCTAAAGGTGCTCTAACAAGCTTGTGACCTTGTCTCGAATTAAACAAAGCTTAGTAAATAAAGCGTGATAGTACTTCGTGCCTAGCCTAGAGACGGTTAGGAAGATGGTGTTTATTATCTATTGTTGGTGTAAGGATTTTGATTCTAACGCGCTATCCTATTACTATGGCCTTGTGCCAGACTGTATGTGTGAAGAGAAGGTAGTGAATTAGACGTAGAAGACAGTGAGTGGTTTGCGTGTTGGGAAAATGGACTGCTGCAAAAGCAAAACAATTTCTGCTGTTTAAACAACAGTGCTAACTTGCCGCTTATCTTCTAAGCGATTACTTAGACTAATGGATTATTCCTTTATGGCTAATTATATCAAAAGCACCAAAAATATGGACGCAAGTGAAAATAACTAGAGAATAAAACCACGACTTAATTATCCTGAAATCTCGGCCAACGTCAATCCGAATTTTACCACCGATATTATAGAAACTGAATTTTTAAGCAAAAAAACAAAACTCACAGAAGCTGTATTTGATAGCAACGATAATTTTTGCATAAGCATTTGATCTGGAAGAAATCATAAGCGATTGCGTTTGACTTTAAGCATAAGACAGGGATATACTGAGAAAACCTACCAGCTATGTTATCTCTGTAATAATGGTCAATCTGGCTAGCGTCACCAAAACATCTTTTTACGAATAAATTAACCCAACAAAGATATAAGTAAAACTTTTTCTTTTATTTGAATATTTTTATACGATGATTTGTTCACACCATCGCTTTGCACAAACGAATTTCTCTTGTTTTTTCCTGTTTTTTTAATTACGATGTTTCGGTCGTTGCACTTCCTCGCTATTTGTTTTATTATGTAAAAATTAAACGTTGTTCTAATGAGACATGTGCGTTCTTTCATATACACTATAATCGGTAGCTTTACAAAGTTTTTAAATTCACGTATATCGCATTCTTTTCTGTGAAGTAACACCCATATATTACTAATACATTTGCTGGCCTACTGATCGCATGATTTAATTAAAGCATAGCATATATGTCAATTTATTCAGTCGCATTTGAGTGATAACTATCTCTACCATTTTGACTTGAGTGAGATTTTAATGAACGTCTTTCGAGTATTTCTTTTTAATCGTTTCACCCCGAGCAAGGCATTCCACTGCAACTGTAGCGCAGAGGGTTACATAGGGTCGGGGGAGTGATGGGAAGGGTTGGTCAGATATAGGAAATGTTAGAAGGAGGGTGATAGACGGGTAAGGGTACCGAGAATGAGGGTTGGTTAGATGGTGAGAGTGTTTAAGAGAATAGATGCAAGTTAGCGTGTTAGGAAGTGTCTATTGACCTTACACTTAAAGTCCTGGAGATTGTAGCCGTCGGGGAAGCAGGCATGTGGAAGGGAATTCCACAGGCGGGAAGTGCGAGGAAAGAAGCTGTTGGAGTAGAAAATGCGGTTACATTTTATCGGTTTCACTGTAAAAGGGTGGGACCTAGTTGCCAATCTAGTATCTCGTGTAAATTCGTAACTAGGCGGCACCAATGACTTAAGTTCATCGGAGCAGAGGCCGTGAAAGTACTTGTAGAAGAGGCACAGGGAAGCCACGTCACGTCGGTGAGAGAGTGGTTGCAGCCAGTCCGCCAAGACAGGATCGATCACATTACAGATTCTCTGTTATATTTTGTCAAGAAGCCCTGAGGAGAGTAGCAGGGGCACCTGACCAGATGTGGCAGCAGTATTCAATACACGGGCGGATTGTAGATTTATAGATATGCAGGATAGATTCAGACGGGAAAAATTTCCGGGCCCTGCACAGAGAATCGACCTTCATAGCAGCAGACTTAGCAATGGATTCGATATAGTCATTCCATTTGAGGTCCTCCAAGAGTGTAAGGCCAAGGAGGCGTAGTGTTTTACTCTCAGGGAGGCAAGCCTGTTCCATGATAATGGGAGGTAGGTGCGATTGTCTATGGTGGTTAATTGATAGCAGCTTCGTTTTGGAGGCATTGAAATTCACGAGCCACTTCTTACCCCAGTCCACCACGGATTTGAGGTCCTTTTCAAGCTCGGCAGCGAGGTTCGCTTTGTCGCCCACACCGTGTTTTTGATCGATGCGAGAGTAGATTGTGGTGTCATCGGCGTACATGCCTACATCTAGGAGATCATTAATGTAGATCAGAAAGAGCGTGGGACCCAGGATAGAGCCCTGAGCGACGCCAGCGTTCGTATAGTAGTTTTGGGAGGCATGACCGTTTAATACTACCTTCAATGTGCGGTTAGAGAGGAAAGACTGGATTAGATCAAACAAATATCCAGTTATACCATAGCTCCGCAGTTTGCACAAAAGGCCAGCATGCCAGACTCTGTCGAACATTTTGAAGATGTCCAAGGCAACGGTTCGTGCTTCGCCATTCTTGTCGAGAGCCTGGTATATGTACTCGGTAATGGTCGTTAGCATATCAGCAGTAGACCTGGTGAAGCGGAAACCGTACTCTTTGTCCGAGAGAAGCCCGTGGGAAGTCGAGAGGAGGTACTCCTGACGAATCCAGTGTCAAATTGGTAGAGAATCTACGAGCAAAGCATTCAGCCTTGTCCGCAGAGGAGGTGAGGAACTCAAATTCGTTGATTAGTGGGGGTATTGAAGTCTTACTCTTGTTGAGCACGTTTTTGCAGAGTCGCCAGTAATCTTTGGCGCCGAACTTAGTTTTTGTTATGCGCTGCTTCATTCTGGCTGCAAACACCAGCTTAGCTTCGTTTAGAATTTTTTTACAATTATTACGTGCTGAGGTGAAAAGGCGCCTATTTCGGTCGGACGAGTGGCTTCGATAGAGCCGGAAGAAATGGTTTCGCTGGGCAATGGTGGCCGAGCAAGTGAGCGAGAACCAGGGAGACGAATTTGATTTAAGCTGGAATATTCCTGATGTCAAAGTGTTTCAAGGATTACAGCTTTCCTATGTTGAGTATTTGTTTTAGTATTCCTTGTCAAAAATGCTCTGAATACAGACAACCATTACTAAGATGATGGAAAAAAGGTCGTTTTATTTGAGCGCAACAATCAGATCTAACTCTTTCAGTGATGTTTTACCTTTACAAGTTTTTGATTAAACCCTAAACAGAGTATGGCTATCATATGTGAGCTAGAGTTGCTCTGTTTTCGCTTTGTAAACTTGGTAGTTCAAAAATTGAGAAGGAAAACATATACTCCACTTTGCATCCGCCTTCTACTGACGCAATATTACAAGCCTGTCGTACTTTGTCGTTATTTCCATTGCAAATATTTAGATGATCTCTCTTCTTTAGTCCCGTCATTTCAGAACTTTACAGCTAGAAAACTTAGGATATATTCATGCATTCGAATAACTGATATCCACCATATTCTAAATGTAAATTTCCCTCAGCTTTCCCTCAATATCTGCCACTTCCTGAAAGACTCCCGCGTATACATTTTTCTTGAACACAAGAATATACCTAAATTAAACAGATGTTGAATTTTGTATTAAGTCAATTTTAGTTACGAAATGATGCAAAAAATTTCTCCAGTTAGAAGCCCTGAAAAAATTCTTATTATTGTTCAAATTTTGGAAAATTGGTTGGGCGAAAAAATTTCAGCACCCATTTGTTTTTAGCATTGAACAATTGAGAATGATAATAAACGACATTGTATTAGGTATAAACACAGAAATCGTTTACTGAACAATGGCCGTCCGTACAATAATGAAATGTCACTACGGGAGTGGCTACATTTAAAAGAATTAACGTTAATACTAACAGTAACTTGTCCTTTTGTAATTGTTATTTGCAAATTTTAAATTGGGTTAAGTATAAAGCCACAACTATGGAGGATGAGGATCGAAATCGTTACTCGGTAATAAATGTCAATCAGACTACTGTCACTTTAAAAATTACCCTGAAAAATCTTTTTACGAAAAAGTTAGCCCAACAAAGAAATATGAAATCCACTTCCTTTTATTTGAATATTTTTTACGAGGCTTTATTCAGACTATTGCTTTGCACAAATAAATTCTCTTGTTTACCCTGTTTGTTTTCTTCACTTACTATGTTTTGGTTGTTGCACTTCTTCGCATGTTTGTTTTATTATGTAAAAATTGGATGTTGTTTTAATGAGACATGTGCCTCATTAGAAATTATATACAGTTTGTACCTTTACAAGGGTTTTAGAACCACGTCTCCCGCATTTCCTTTTTGATAAGTAACACCCGTATATTACTAATACCTTTGCTTGGCCTACTGATCGCATTATTTAATTAAAGCATAGTATATATGTCGATATATTCAGTTGTCATATTTTTCTTAACTCTTGTAATCATTTTGATTTGATCCACAATTCGAGCTTTTTTCGAGTATTCCTGATCTTAAAGTTATTTCGTTCCTGTTTTTTTTTGTCGATTATTTCTTTTAGGGGTAGTTAGCTAGTCCGTCCTTGTATTCCTTGTATTCCCTGTCCAAAAAGCTCTGAATGCATACAACCATAACTAAAGTTGATAGAAAAAGATTAATTTCTGCGCATTAATCAATCCTGACTCGTTCTGTAATTCTTTACCTTGACAAGAGTCCGATTAAATTCTAAATCGAACATTGCTCTCGTATATGAGCTAGAACTGCTCAACATTTGCTTTTCAACCTTGATAGTGTTCAAAACTGTTTAAGCGGTGTTTTAGAGCTTGGAGACATATTCCTCAACCTGCATCTGTATTTATGAATGATATTTTCTTGTAATGAACTGTTTTGTTTTACAGCTTATCAATCTTTTCCAGCTTATTTAAAAACGAATAATTTTGATAATCAATATGAAGATAAGTAAGTGTTTAGTTCATTTTAGATGCAAAATGGTAGGTACAAACTTGGTTTGCACGAAATTAAAAATATAGATTTTTACTGCTACATAACGCCCTGCTAAAAATTCGAATCATCCTAATTTCCTTCGTATTCTAAATATATGTTCCACTCAGATAATTGGAGTAGATAGATCCAATTGGAGTAAATAGATCTCAATTGGAGAAGATAGATCTATCTGTCGCCCGGTTCACACTCCACCCACGTCTATTGAACAGGTTAAGAGTCTCATCTCTTGTTCCCTGTTTAGGATGTGGTTTCAGGCTTTCTCTTTTTCAATCTTCTCACTTTGTTTTTGTTTTTAATTGGAGTAGATAGATCTATCTATCGCCCGGTTCACACTCCACCCACGTCTATTGAACAGGTTAAGAAGCTCATCCCTTGTTCCCTGTTTAGGATGTGGTTTCCGGCTTTCTCTTTTCCAATCTTTTCACTATTACGTAGCCCCCTGCGCATCAGTGGCGTTACCGCCTTGCTCGGGTTGATACGATTAAAAAAAAATGATAGCTTTTCCACACCCAGACACATTTTTCTCAAACTGCTACTTTGTGACGAAGACTCTTGCATGTGTGCTTTCCTGAACGCTACAGAACAAAGGTCATACGTTTTCCATCTTCCTTATCCACATAATCTTCACTTTCTACCAACTCCTCTTGCACTTCTATCATGCCTTATGTCACGCCTTTTTCATCATCACCATTGTAAAAGTACTCCTGTATCTTGAATGGGTTTTGAGCTTATTATTATATAAATCTTAATTTAAAAAATATATCCTACCGAGAGATGACTGTATAAGTATTAGGCTATTTTATTTATTGCGCAATTGTTGATGAGAATATCATACAAAGATTTAGCTGGCGAACGATATCCTAACGATGTTTTTTTTAATTAACTTTTTAAAAATTAAACCTTCAAAAGAAGATTTACTAACGCTGTGACGCATTTTCATTGGATTTAAAAAAATACTATCTCCTTTCATAAGGGACGCAATTGTAGCTCTCCACTGATTCTTAGTTTTATTATCTGTGTATTGGAATTTCGGGAAAGATTGATTCATGCCCTCCCATTGCCTTCACCAAGTTTTAATTCCGAGCCCAGTTTATCTAGCTATTTTTAACCATATCTAAAGGGGAAGATATGGTTACTTCCGTTTTTTTTATTTGACCTTGTCTCATGTTAAATCGCGAGTAATAGGTAGAGACAATTTACATTAATCTTAGACACTAACACTGAAGATACTCTATTAAACTTTCTAGAAAAAATGATAACACTTGTCTTTCGCTGTAATCAACAATGAATTCTTACTTATTTAATTTCAGAAAAAGCTATTGCAAGTATCCAATTTTGTATACATGATAAATGATACCGTTTATTTATCTTTACATGATGGAAAACATTATTCTTTTGGATGTCTGTGATAATAGGATATCTTTCTTCTAAATTTTGGTTTACCGAGAGATATTTTGTTTAATCTAGTGTTTTCTAATATTTTCTTCTCCAGTGACTCTTCTCAAATATCTACGCCGGCTGGCATCATTTGTTAAAATTACATTAGTAAATGCAACTGACTACGTTTTTTTAATATATAACAGCAACACCAATCATCAGAAGTATACTATGACTTGAACACCAAAACAGCGATCAATTTTTTAATGTCTTGTAAAATTTAATGTCTCCAAAAACAAAACTGTTATCTTTTAATCTTCATATATTTTCCATTATTTTCCCATCCATCAGCATGGCTGATGCTAACCTCCACGTAAGAAATTTCTTGCGCTTTATTGGTTTCGTGTTTTCTATGACTTTGAAGTGGAGCGATTATATTGAATCAATTGTTAGGTTTGCTGTTAAGAAAGTTGGTTTACTGTCATCCGACTCAATTTTGCTCGTTAGAATCCATCTTCTACATTTGCCCGTGCGTTGAATATTTCCATAATATCTTGTTTAGATCTCTGAATATATATCACGAGATTCTCAACAAAATTTGGAATGCTATTGAACTGACATCTCGTCTTCAGTCACTTTTCTTTATCCTCTGTCTTTTCTATAAATATTTTCAGAAAATCGTTTTAATGAGGTTTCCTCCTTCATAACGCAAATGCATGAATTTAATTGTACTACTAGATTGGAAACATGGGTTCATTACTTTAATCTTAAAATAGCTAGCTGTAAACGTATGTTCTGATCGTATAATTTATTTTTACGCACTTATCTTTTGTAGAACTATCTTCCTGTTTCTTGTTTTCTCGCCAACTACAATCGTCAAAAATTTAAATGCAACGTCAATCACCATCTTCTTTTTCGTAAATTCTGTTATTTTATTGTCCTACCCCTCGCCACTAAAGTCTTCTCATTTTCTTCCACCCTCAGTAACGCCTTGTGTCTTAGTGACATTATTGTCTTGCTTGGGAGGGAAATGATTAAAAATTGTTTTTACTCCATTCAAGTTCATCAAAATATTTAAGATAAATCTGTAAATATATTGGCCAAAAGATAAACAAAAGCGTATATAAATTCAAAATATTTCAAATATATGCACGTGTATACAATATACGTGTATATACAATATATACAAAACAGATAAACAATTATATATATATAAAATATCTAATCCCTAAAATTATAATGCTTTCTCTGCTGTTTCCTTAAGAATTCACAGCACACCAAAGTGTGTTTAACCAACCTAAACATTTTATTATTTTAAAGTGGTGTTAACAAAAATCACTGATCTAATGATTGTAAATAACGTTTGTTACGAGGCCATATTGAAAGTAGGGCGAAATATGCTTTCTTTTTTTCTTTCTTTTTAGTGCAGTAGTTTTTAACTTCTTCTCCAGCGCACCTTTTCAGATATTTCTGCTTGCTTGCACTAATAGTTTAATATAGGTTTAAATTGTACTGGTAAATGAAGCAGAATTAATGTCACATCTTTACATTTTCTTGGTCATCAAAAGCAAATTTGTTTGGAGCAGTCAAAACTGCGTTGGTTATTAAAGCAGCCAGACTTCATCTTGCAAGATTTTACTCCATAAACATATTTAAATTGCAGCTATATGTTTAAAATACGTCTAACAATTATAATAAAAAAACAAAACAATTATAAATATATAGGCAAAAATACAAACACATGCATGTAACAAATTTTCTGACTTGTTCCATTCAGGGTTCAAAAGGTTAGATAATTTTTCTACTCTGTCAAAATTATAGCGCATCCATACCTCCAGTACTCCCTCCTTGAGAGTTTTTAGCCTCCCAAGGGAGTGTTATTGCCTACGTTCAGAGTCACTGTTTTTTTTTACAGTAAGGTAAGACAATAAACACAAGCGTTTTGTTTCCATAGATCCTGATGTTAATTGATACTTAATAGGTACAATGTTCATATTTTTTGTACATTAATAATACTTTCCTTAGACGAGCAGTTCAAAACTGTATTTTTTTAATTTGTAAACTGAAAGAGTTTTAGTAACGTGCTTGCTTGTACCCTTATTGCTTGTACATTGGTCTCGAATTATAAGTTTATCAGTAATTTTAAGGTATGGCATTTTATTAATTCAAGAGCCTTAAGTTTACTTTTTGGGTTATATATATATATATATATATATATATATATATATGTGTGTGTGTGTGTGTGTGTGTGTGTGTGTGTGTGTGTGTGTGTGTATTCTCTGATACTATTATCATATCTACGAGAAGTTATAGGAATCTGTCTCTCCTTCGCCTGCTATAAGTCAATTAGTAAGAGTTTTATCATTAAGTCATTATTATCTCGAAATTAAATTATAACAATTTAAAAATTATTTTCTGGATTTAAATAGCCTGCAATGGGTTGATAAGCTGTAAAAAGCAAGTCAATCATTATTGTCTGATCTATTAGCGTTTTAACGCCTGTCACTATGATGGTAAAGTTTTAAAGAATAGTGACTTTTTAACTTTCTTTAATTGGTTTCAGGTCATGTTCATACCTTATCTCAGGGGTTTTCAACGATTGGAGCGGGAAAATCATTCAGTTTTGTTTTTTTTACAGAATTTTGTTTAGTTTATTGAAATCCAATACACAGGAATTCTATTGAACTTTTTCTTTTATTGAAATATGTTTCATTTTACTTATTTTATAGTTAGTTAAGAATTAAAAAATTGACTGTACGTGTAATCAAGTTTAAAAATCTATCAACATTTTCGAGTGCTATTAAATTTATAAAATTGCTCTATACAAATAAATGTATATGTACTAATATGGAAAAATGAAAATTTTCAATAATATATGTATAATATTTGGAATGCACGTTTTGAGTTAGTCAATCTTGGAAATTGGGCGATTGACATTTCAACTTATGTGAAAGGGGGGCATTGGGGGAAAAAGATTTAGAATCATTGGCATATTCCACTGAATATATTGCACAATCCTATGTCACTCTTTGTATTCCTTAGATGTGAGGATTGGACAACCAGATATTGCGTTTCTAATATGTTTACATGATTTGCATATTGCGTCTGCCCGATTTTTAATTATATTTATCTGGTATTTCTAGGTGAATCTGTTATGGTTGTTACTTCTGAGTGCATACAAGTCATGTAAGGAATTTTTGTTCCAAGGTGATTTTTAAAAAATTGTGTTTTATTCATGATATTAGTTGTATTTGTTGGTTGGTTGGGTAATTTCTATTTGTTGCCTTCACGGAGAAGTTAAATTTACTTTTTTTTTTTTTGCAAAAGGTTTCTTTTTCTGCTTTTTCTTTTCTTTCTTTTGTTTTTTCCTTTTTTCTTCTACGTTTATTCGTTTCTTTTTCTTTCGTTTCTTTTTCTATTTTCTTTTCTTTTTTCCTTCCATTTCCCCTTCTTTCATTTTTTTCTTGTTCAACTTTAATACTTATACAAATAAAGGAAAAATATAATCTTTTTACTTCTTAGGGGTGGCGAATAAATGCAAAATCCACAAGTGCATGAGAATTTAATTACAGCTTTCAAAAATGATCAAGCGAACTTCAATAAAACAGAATTATTTCAACTTCATAAAGATTATATTTTATATACTTCGTAAAATGAATAAGTTTATTGAGCCGAGAGCTAACATGTGAATATTTGCCACGTTTTCTACTAACATGTTCATGTGAACATAGTATTGTATATTTTAAAAGAACTGAACGGACAATTTGTATTAGAGCATGAATAATTTATATGTTAGCTTGAAGACCATTGTACAGAATATATGTATAATAATACGTTTTGATATCTTCACTTTTAAAATATTCCTCAGATCTATCATATGCAGATGATGTATCTCTGAAAATCAGCAATATAAATGAACTCCCAAATATTTTAAAACTGTCTCATAATGACAACATACAACGTATATCCACAAGTAAAATAATCTAAATCAGTTACAAATAAACGGAAAAAATGATCAAGTGACTGATTTTTGGTTATCTTGGTCCCAAACTGTTTTGTAAGAACGACCAAGAAGTTGCAGTAATACACCGAAAATCTACGCAGCCTCAAGAAGTAGAAAGTGATAATTAAAATAAAGAAGAGTACTGAGCCGGGATGTGCGTTGTGCATTGTGGAGCCTAGTTCGAATTCCAGTTGAATTTCTTGCATTCACTTACGTAATACTCTTGAGAAGTGTATTAATCCGTCTCTTCCCTCCAGTTATGGGTTAAATAACAGGAAAGACGGGGTTCTTTAGCCTTGGTTTGCAACCAGGCTAATGCAGAAAGTAATGGCAACCTACTGCAGGATAATCTTCTGCACAGTCAGTCATGTCTCGAAAGAGACATGATCGCCCAAGCGTGTATCACGTATGACACTTAACTGACTGACTGACTGACTGAACTGTTGCGTAATATCAGTCCTCCTATATAACAGAGAATTCTGGACAATCTTTTCACAGATTAAGAAAAAAACTTGAAGCAACTGTAATGTGATTCTACCAAAAAATGCTGAGAATATCATGAACCGAATATGTATGCAACGACGCAGTTTTGAGAGAAAATGGAAATATGAAGAATGCATTTAACATCAGGCAAAAACACTTGAAATTTGTAGAGTACATACTGAGGAAAGAGGGCTTGAAGAATTTAATACTCACGGGACAGATTGAAGGCAAGATGGACAGGAAAACAACACATGACTTGCACGGTGAGTTTAGATGGCGCATCAAGTTTTAGGAGAGATAGCAAAAAGACGAAATTTATTAACGAGTACAAAAGACTGGAAATTGTGCAGAGTTATTATTGACTATGTCCTGAAAGAACACGGCGAATAGATAAAGAAACAATATTTTTAGTAAACGTAAGATGATGCGGAGATTAACAAGAAAGACAATTCGTACTAAAATGAATGCATTGTTCGAGTTGTTTTTAAATAGTTTACAGATTGATTATATGGACTCGAAAAATATGTGCGTTGTGGCGCAGTGGATATCGGCTCGGAACGAGAAATCGGGGAACCGAGTTCGAATTCCAGTTGAATTTCCTTGCATTCACTTACGCGCAAATACCCTTGGGAAAGGTATTAATCCGTCTCTTCCTTCCAGTTATGGGTTAAATAACAGGACGGATTGGGTTCTATAGCCTTGGTCGGCAACCAGTCTACCGCAGAAAGCAATGGCAACCTACTGCGGGATAATCTTCTGCCCAGTCAGTCATGTCTCTTTCGAGACATGATCGCCCAAAGCGTGTATCGCGCATGGCACTTAACTGACTGACTGATGCGTATCAGCACAGATCAAAAACTGAGAGATAAAGTGAATAGATCTATTCTTAGAAACGTAACCGAATCAATTTTGATTCGTTTCTTAACGAATCATTGGAACTATCTGAACATATAAAAAGATATAGTGGGGGCTCACTAAATTGCATTTGGTAGGTATGGTGCTAGAAAAAAAGTAGCGAACATCCACAATAGAGATGGAGGGATAACATAATTCTAGGGTCACTAACGACTGAGCAACAGGCACTAAATAAGCTTGCATAAGATCATAATATATGTCCAGAAAGAAATCATGTTACTTCGCAGTCACAATCGCAAATCAGGCACCAGTGATGAAAGATAAATAAGAATGTTTTCTATGCCAATCTCGTACATTTAACTAACTCACAACAATAATAGCAATAATAAATGTATAAATATCAGTGGTTCGCCAGAGAACTGTATAAATTTTGAATAATTAGCATTTTGCCATAAACGATGGTACACTGTAGCCAAATATCTTACAGGTGAATTTCAAAGAACTATAAATCTGAACAACTGTTGCGATCATAGCTTTGTGTAGGTTGGAAAGAATGCGATGTTGCTGATTTAAAGTCTTATAGACACTTGATTCTAGATGGTAAAACAAGGCATATACAAGATGTCCTCAAAACCTACTCATTTTTTAACTTATTAATATTTATTGATATTTTTTATATTTAGATTAATGCGTTTAATTTCATTTAATATTTAATTTAAACCATTAATTTTTGTAAGTAATGTATTAATATTTCTTAATTATAACCATTAATCTTGTTTGCAAGTCAATAAACGTTGCATTTGTTCTTTTGAGTGTGCCCACTTTTGGGAGACATCCTGTATTATGAATACAAAAGCATAATTTCATACTAAATAGCCAAATACGAAAGTTAGGATCACTACAGTGAAAAAAATTTTAGAAATTCCTTATTCCCTCCGGATGTGCGTTGTGCAGTGGATATCGACTCGGAACTACAAATCAGGGTGCCGAGTTCGAATTCCAGTTGAATTCCTTGCATTCACTTACAAATAAATATGCTTGGGAAAGGTATTAATCCGTCTCTTCCCTCCAGTTATGGGTTAAATAATAGGACAAATTGGGTTCTATAGATTTGGCTGACAACCGGTCTACCGTAGAAAGCTATGGCAACCTACTGCAGGATAATCTTCTGCCCAGTCAGTCATGTCTTTTCGAGACATGATCACCCAAAGCGTGTATCATGTATGGCACTTGACTGACTGACTGACTATTCCATCCATTCATGGACGATCTTTTTCTTTTCTTGACCTCATTCAAGGCGGTCTACCACTCATGCGTAGAGGGTTACAATGAGAGACAAAACTAGGTACAAGAGGTATTCAAGAAAAGATAAAAGATCAACGGGATTCAAAATGATAGAAGATGGCAGTTTATAGATAGTATAGCTATCAGAGAAGCAAGTAAACAGAAGGGAGTTCTACAGGCATGAAGTACGATAAAATAAACTGTTGAAGTAGAAGTGTCGGTTATATTTAACTATTTCAACGGTAAAATCTAGCACCAGGCTTAAATCCACATGGACGGGGTATCAAAGAAAACAGCGCTCCAGAGCAGTTATGAAAACTTTGTAGAAAAGTCAGCGTGAAACCACGTCCCGTCGGTGAGAAAATGACTGAAGTCGAGATGCCAAGTCAGGTTCAATTACATTGCAGATAATTCTCTCTCCCTTGAATTCTTTTCTTCATTATCTGTCAATTTTCGTAAACTCTTTTTACTAAAGTACACTTGACATGAAAGGTATTTCTCAGATGTGTGTGTGTGTGTGTGTGTGTATGTGTGTGTGTGACAAATAGAGGAAAATTTTTGAAACAGGTACCACTTCTGCGATTTACGTTGAGTTCTTCCGGTGACTGTCGTGTGTAAAATTTCGCCATTCTCATTCTATGCGCGTATGGCTTAGGGAGTAGAGACTCCGACTGACAAATTGGTCGAGTTTCGATCCCGGCCAGAAGCAAGTAGATGTCTAGCCACACTGATGAGATATGATACAAGAAATCAGGCTTGTATGTGGATGATATATATATATATATATATATATATATATATGTGTGTGTGTGTGTGTGTGTGTGTGTGTGTGTGTGTGTGTGATTTTCTAAGTGCAGCTTGGATGTGGAACTAGGCCGAAACTACGGGGCAATCAATGAGGATCTAACTCACTTCTTAATTGTAATGATTCTAGGGAGACAAGCTTCCTAACCGGTACAAAAAACAAAAACAAAAACAAAAAACAAATAAGAAGCGTATATCAGTCTGACATGTTTCACTTTTCTAAAGCTTCATCAGAGATTAAGAGAAACGCAATAAACAGAGACTTTGGTATTTTTCAAGTTTTATTTGGGTTAGTTCTCACTGGTTACGCGTTACATGTATTAAAACCATAGATAATTCTCTCTATATATATGTAAGTTTATGAGGATACTTGTATATTTAAATTGGCGTCAGACGGTAATGTAGGTGTATATGTGTGTATCGGAAAGTAACGTGTGCTCGTAAATGTGTATGTGTGTGCGCGCCTAGCAGTCGGTCTAATGTGCGGATCTGTCAACGCAGCGGGCTTTGCAACATTCTGTCTTTGTAGCTTATTTTAAGCATGTATTCTTTGTATTAGATAGATATAAGTTAGAATCTTTAAGAATAGATTTATAGAAAGATGAGTGTGTAATGTTTTAGATGTGTGTTTATAGTTTTTTTTTAATCGTGTCACCCCAAGCAAGGTATTCCATTGCCACTATAGCGCAGGGGGTTACATAGAGGGATTGGGTATAGAAAATGTCAGAAGGAGGGTGATAGACGACTTAGGATGTACATAGGAAGAGAGTTGGAGAGAGTGGGTGTGAGTTAGTGTGTTAGGAGGTGTCTATTGACCTTACATTTAAACTCCTGGAGGTTGTAGCCGTCGAGGAAGCAAGCATGCGGTAGAGAATTCCACAGGTGGGAAGTGCGGGGAAAGAAGCTGTTGGAGTAGAAATTGCGGTTACATTTCATCGGTTTCACTGTAAAAGGGTGGACCTAGTTGCCAATCTAGTATCTCGTGCAAATTCACATCTGGGAGGCACCAGTGATTTAAGTTCGTCAGAACAGAAGCCATGAAAGTATTTATAGAAGAGGCACAGGAAAGCCACGTCACGCCGGTGAGAGAGATACTGCAGGCGGTCAGCCAAGTCAGTATCAATCACATTACAGATTCTTCGCTGTATTTTGTCAAGAACCCCGAGGAGAATAGAAGGAGTATCCGACCAGATGTGGCAGCAGTACTCAATACACGGGCGGATGGTGGATTTATATAATTGCAGGATAGATTCAGGCGGAAAGAATTAGTAGTATTACTATTAATAAATTTTTAAATGTATTTTCTCCTTAAAGAATTATGTTCTATTTTAATTAGGGTGACACTAGCGAAATCAAAGTTATGTCCAGCATCGCTTCGGTCTAAAACGAGAGATTTAGATTGTTTTTCCACATACGCTCTCACTTGTGTTTGTAAATGTAATAATGTAAATATTACGTGATGTCTTCCCCAATCGCCAATCATTTTTGCATTGTAAGCAATTTATTTGCTAAGTCCTGCCATTTGAGAAGGTGTTGGGTTTCTTTTTCTTCCGAATTATATCTCCGACTGTAGGATTCCGATCCATATTTGATCCAGTATTTGACCCTTAACCCATATGTGTATGTGCGTGTGTACAACATTGATGCAAATTCAAAATACACATAGGTATAAATAAATAGGAAATGTCCTCTTTCATTTTAATATCTATCAATTCAGTTTGTAAAATCATTAATTTGTTAGGATTTTGTAAAAATTTTGTGGGATCTAGTTGCTAGATTAGCAACTAGATCCCACCCTTTTACAGTGAAATCGATAAAATGCAACCGTAACTTCTACTCCAACAGTTTCTTTCCTCGCACTTCCCGACTGTGGAATTCTCTTCCAAACGATTGTTTCCCCGACGGCTACAATCTCCAGGAGTTTAAATGTAAGGTCAATAGACACCTCCTAACACACTAACCTGCTCCCATTCTATCAAACACTCTTCCCATCTGCCCGACACTCATCCTCGCTATCCTTACTCATCTATCACCTTTCTCCTGACATTCCCTATGTCTAACCACTCCTTCTCTTTACCTTCCCCTATGTAGCCCCATGCGCAATAGTGGCAGTGGAATGCCTTGCTTGGGGTGAGATGATTAAAAAAAAAAAAAAAAAAAAAAAAAAAAGGATTTTCCTTCCTTGTCTTCTGTAACTTCTCAAATTTCGTCTTGCTTCGTTTGGTATCTATGAATATTTTGTCCCTGGCTTGTTTTTATATTTTGCTGCTTTTCTTCCTGTAAGACGTTGAAATTTTCCCATTACTAATGTTTTGTGTAGTCATTTCTGTAAGGTTCTAACGTGCTCTTTTCTGAGTAGAACTGATTAAGCTCATTACCCAAAATGTTTAATGAATGCACTGTACATTAATATTTCAACGATATTTTTCACTCTTTGAATGTCTGTGTGACTATTCATGCTCGGTAACTTTATCCAATTCTATGACATTCCTATTTTAAGCATCATGTGAATGTGTCCTCTTTTGAATTCTTTGGAATTCTGGAAATTTCCTCCCACTGCATTATTTAACATGCGCACATTCTCGGACAGAATGTGTCATCATTAAAACAAAATCCATTTACCCTTTTTTTCCAACCACTTGGATTTCAAATAGATGCAATATATATTTGAAACTCAAGTGTAGATTAACTACCAGCAAAGGCCGGAGAGCCCAGACTACATTACTATTTAACCCATAGCTAACTAGAGGAAAACAGATTCATGTCATTTCTAAAGGTTTTAGCGTGATTTGAACGAAACAGAATCGTTCAGAATTTCAAGTCGGAACAGAGTTTCTCTTTCTATGCCATTTAATGTTACACTATGCACACATCGCTCATATAACTACGAACCTACCTACTTAGTAAAAAATAGAAACATACGCCTACCTCCATAAATAATAATAATAATAATAATAATAATAATAATAATGGCGGATATTCATTTCATAGCACACCATATGCAAGAGCCACTAACCGATCTCTATTGCAGGTACCTGTTCAGGTACATTTGCGTTTCTTTAGTACCCACAGAGACAACCTATTACTATTGATGAGTGGAATTTAGAAGTGGAATTTAGTTTCTTAAAGATCGCATAATCTGGTGTGATCAACAATATGAACTACGCCAGTAGTTTAAAACCGTCGGTTACGATGACCTAGTACAACCATCGACGACTTCTGAATTTTTCCTTCAAACTAAATTAATTTACAACGATTGGATCAACCCGTGGTATGAATTTCATGTTGACAACATTGAGAAATCACCTTCCTGACAAGTCGACTATAGGGAAATTCGAATCCGGGTTACATGGCTGAAACGTGAGCTTTTAATTACTCGGTTACGTGCTCATACTTACATACTTTTGATTGGGACAATTCTGCATAAAGAACTTGGAACTTAAATCTAACCTGCCGCCTTTTTTTTCTTTTGGCGCGAAAATGGTAGTCATCAACCACGGTGGAAAGAAGTAAAAATACTGGACAAAGAAGAACACTTGGGAGTTAGCCGTCTGAAAGATCATATGCTAGGTTATGAAAACATCCTTATTAGGCTGAGCATAGCAGTAAATACGATATGAAAGCCGCTAATTAACAAAGAAAAATAACAGCAGGTCTTTAACAGCAGTAGCAGCTGTAACGAAAGAGAAGCATTAGTGAATGCAGTTAAGTGTAGGTAGCAGCAGCACTCATCCTCAATATACACCTGATGAAGACGAGAGAGCACAACGACCGAAAAGTTTTGATAACAACAATAAAGATGAGGACAATAGTCCGCGTGTATATAATGATAAATCCTTATACCATCAATCCAGACATAAGCATTATTCCTTTGTTATGTTGATTTCAATTGAAGCAATAAGAAACAATGACATTGTAAAGGACATTCAGAAGATGAGAAATGCGTCCTATTGTGTTAACAGACATCAGCATTTCAATGACGGTACCAGTGATTCAGTAGGTCGTTTGCTGTTCACTTATTGATAGTCATATTGAGCCATTAACCGATTTTCTACGTGTACGGGATAGAAACAAACGTTTACATAGTGTGAATATTACTTACACTTTTAATTACTTTCATTATTACTCATGTAAGTAGTCGTAATAATATAATCTTAAAACTGTTTTGTTTTTCTTCTTCTCTATGTCATTCTAATGCTTTTTATTACTAGTGTGAACTGAAAAATCACAGGCTAATTATAAAAGAATGATGCTAGAGCTGTGAAATCGTGAATGGATTAATTTCAAATCTTATTAATAACTGCTGTTGTAACCTTAAAAGGTTACTATATGAGAATAAGAATAACTCGCATGCTGCATGAAGTAGATACACTGCTAGTGAACTGCTAGTGCTAGTCAGTATTATCACTCTACTCTTCCCTTTACTCCAATGATGTCCACTTATTTAAGAGGATAGGACCATATCGTTACTGTATATAGGTAAGTATACAATAACTGCATTCTTTCTTTCCAGGTAAACTGACATGTGACGGTTCAAAGATGATTTCAAAAATAACTGGTAGCAACTTCTCTTCCAAATGGACAAGAATTGACATCGTGGCGTTATTAAGTACCAACAGAAAAAGAGTTCATTCTGCAAAGATATTTATTCAGACATTGTTGCTACATTAGAGAATGTCTCCCCTAGCTGTTTCAACAGTGCAAAAGTGGGCAAATGTATTTAGGAGAGGGGGAGAATCTTAAAGTTGGGATGTCCTGAAACCAAGGAAAACATTGATTGTGTTCACCACATTAGTGATGGATGACAGGCAGTTAACTACGAATCAAACAGTAAATGCTATTAGCATATCTCGTGAGAGAATTGATGATATTTTCTACAATGAACTTGGGATGACGACGGTTTCTACCCGGTGGGTGCCAGGTTTTCTGACATCTGAACAAAACGCACAGGTTGGTCACATGGCGGGAAAATCTGACAGTGTTTGATTTCGATCCAGCTGGTTTCCTCGAACATTTCTTAACCCAAGATGACTATCAGGTTCATCATATTAAGCAGGAGACAAAAAGACAATCCATGCAGTGGAAGTACTCCTCCACACCTTCTCCAAAAAGGCGAAATTTTGTTTCATCTGCAGGGAAACTGGCGAAAGCGGTCTTGTTTCATCAGGACAATGTTCTGGGCTTCAATGGCTGTTGCGCTTGGATGGTTGATCATCCTTCTTTTTTTCTTGATTTGACAATCATAAGTTTCATAACATGAAAAACTGGCCAAGAATCAATATCGCAGTGATAATGACATTTTGACCAGCAGGATGAACAATCTTCTTTGAACAGTCAAATGTTTGGACTTAAACAATGCAGAAAAACTTGAAATTAATGCACGCAATAATTCACAGCTCTCTAGCACCCCTTCTTCATAGTTAGCCTATAAACTTTTCCAACCCACACTTGTATATTTTCTTTAATTAAATATTCCGGCAAATCACAAGCGTGCCCCAGGATTTCTTTAATATTCTATATGTCGAAAATATTTCTTACGTTCCTAGGGACTAACGCCCAAGATAATATTATGAACTGTAATAATAATAATATTATGGTCATTATTATTCCTGCAAGAAGTCATGATAGAACAGCTATAAAACAGTAGCACTGTTTCATTTGCTTTGGTAATATGTAATATTATACATTCTTTTTATTAAATCGACCGCAAATTAAACTTAAGTCAATGCGATTTCGCTTCAGGGACCCGGGATTTCTTTCGTATTCTGAATATATTCTTTACATTTATATTGTTTTATGTAATATTATCGTTAGAATTAATACGACAATGTACTACTATGGTATAAGATATAATATATTGAAAACGTACACCATACACTGAATTTTCGAAGAATTCCATGGACGGAGCGAGTAAGCAATGAGGAAGTCTTAAAGAAAATACCATCAAAAAGAACTTATGGTCAGAATCAATAATCGACAGCTAATCATGAAGTAGACACATAGTGAGGAACTAGAGCTCGGAAAATAATTCACACAAGGCATATTGAGAGAAAGAGAGATAAGAGAAGACATGCGAGCCTATTCTTGACGAAATGGATGAAGAAACGGGAGCCTTAGCAAAAACAGAAAAAAAAAAGAGCCACAAGTGATAGAAAGTTTTGGAGAGCCTTGATCGCTCATGTCCTGATGAGATGCGGCACATAGACGATATTAGAAGATGATAGAAAAGGTGGAAAAGGAATATAGACGAGAAGTGTATAAAGCACCACCAGAGTCAACGATAGCAACGAAGATACATTGTATAAAAGTGATATGAGCACCTACTGTTCGGCTTTTAAAGCTGATGATATTTTATGGGAAAAGTGACGGAATGAGGAAATTTCATCACTTTCTGTAAATCTTTATGTAATGAAACCATCTGAGAAGCATTTAATATATTGATCCCACTATGACATATAGAGAAGGAGATGGATAATTTGTCGTCTAAATTAAGCAAATTTTCATTTTAACAGATATATTTACCAAAATTACAAAACAAATGTGTTGAAAAAAATACAGGTTAAATTTATTTAATAAAATCACCATTGAGTTCAATCTCAATGGAATTTCTTGTACCTCTTTTGAACGGAGATTTGTTTGAGTTAGTGAATGCTGCCATATCTTTGTCTTCAGTTCATCTTTAGTGTTACAAGGAGTTTTGTTGGTCTCACGCTCAAATGAGCCCCACCCATAATAATCAAGGGGTTGCAGTCTGGGAAGTTAGATGACCAAATGTATGAGGTGATATGTTCGCATAAATTGTCTAACAGCCATAACTAAGTTTTCCTTAAATGGCCTTTGTTATAAATTTGTATTCTTATCATTTCCCACCTCACGCCTAAAGAATTGGGTACTACAGCAGGATACTACGACGTATAGGGTACATCCGCAACATAGTCTTGTGTTCTATATCAGTGCCGAAATGAGTTATATTTCATCTAAACTTATTTATAAATGGAACTTTGCCTGCGTGTGTGTATGTGTCTGTGTGTGTGTGTCCGTTACCTATAGACTCCGAAACGGCCGAATCGATTTTCTTGAAAATTTACAGAGTTATGCTATAAGCGTCTGCGAGTGTTCTTAGCTAGGTTTTGTGTCGAGGTACCCCGATAAATATCGAAAATCGATAATCGAAAAAATCTGGTTATAGAAGGAGTGGTCCGATTTTAATCAAATTTGATACACTCATAGACAAAGACATAAGAAACAATATTCAGAAGTTTCAATGTTGCAGTTCTTACAATAGTGCAGAAAATCGATAATATATATATATATATATAAAAGGCAAGATGTTTGTGTGTGTGTCTGTTTATCTGTCTGTATGTCCTTTATACAAATCCACAATTTTTATCCGATTCTCACCAAACTTGACACAAATATTCTTTAGGCTGAGTCTGAGCTCCAGGACCATGGATTAGTTTTAAAGCTTTCATTACACCAGAGCAACGCCGGGCTATACTGCTAGTAAGATTATAAGTCCAGCTAAAATTATATACCTGATAGGATGAACTTTAATAATAGTCGAACTAGTTTTATAAGCATCAGTATGAACAATTACACATTTTTTTCATTCGTATTATTATTATTGGATATTTTGCTTGTTTGCACCAGATGTCTGGCGGTTATTCTTTAGGAGTAAGTGATATGAAGCCTCATCAAATGTTAGTATTTTTATAGACACGATAAATGTCGAATTTCTAATTCGTCCCTCTTCGATTTTAGTGATTTTTTCATGGTTCCGAGTGGTCCAACTTTTATAGAAACGATTGTTACCTTAAAATGTTACTTTGTTTTAGTTTTGGACAATGTAGGAGAAAATTAGAGAACTTGAATTTATTTTAATGCTGATATTATTTACATATAACCCAATTCATTATGGTAGTTAGTATTTAAGTTTAAAGAATCAGCTTCCATAAAGAAACCAAATGTTTTTTTCACTATTCTTGCTGTGCATCATAAAGTAAATGCTCGAAATTTTCATACATTTACGCAATTCGGTTATTAACATTCGAGCAGCGGATAAGATGCAAAAGGCATGGACTTACATTATTTTACGGCACACTGAGTATTCCGCATTTTCTTTTTAAATGTATAAACTTGTACAGTTTGTCTTTTGGCAGAAAAAGAACCGATTCATTGCCGTTATGACTACAAGATGTGGAAAGAAATTTTTTTATAGAAAAAAACTACTTTAATCATTAGTGCATGAATGTGTGATTTGATAAAATGATCATAGTTTGTGTTTGTTTTTGGGTCATTGATAATTATCTCCATTAGAAAATAGAAACATCTAATAGCGTTGACAGCTGTTTCGGTCCAATAAAATATGCTTCAGTACAGGTCAGTATGAAATCCCAAAGAAGAGAAACATACCGTAAATTGCCTTTGAAACTAAGTGCACTTTTATTACAATTTAAAACGTCTTTACTCTTGGCAACCAGTATACACAGATAGAATATACATATGTCCATGATTATATTTCTGTTTGTTGTTATCCTTGATTATTTATTTAACACCACAAAAACAGCACATCCGAAGAGATTTTGTTAGATAATACTATCAAAATATTTTAAACTAAATAATAAAGCAAATTCCAATCTAGTTTACAACTAAATAATAAAGTATATCGTTTCAATAATAATAATAATCTAAGTTTCTTATATATATTTTGTTTCAAAAACTGAAATATTAATATGAAAAGAAAAATGCTTCACAAAATAATGATAAACATATAATTGTTTCAAGGCTATTCTTTAAAAATGGTCGAAGTCGAGCGCAGATCAGACTACATATACTACACTCCGCCGTATTGACAGGACTCAAAATAATATAAGACATATATTTAGAACCGGCTTGGTTGTGGAAAGTTGTCAATGTTGATAACTAAACATGTCCAAGGCTCCACTCAAGGATTTCTGTCTGGATTTATTTCCATAGACTTTTCAGTGTTTGGATATGACTGCATGACAGAAGATGATAAAAATCAGGAATTTGAGTTGAGTTTCATCTACTCCGTGCAGCGTAGGTTGTCCGCCTTTGCCGATTCTTCGGCTTGGAGCTGGATTTAGTAGTCAGAAACTATCTGAGAAGCATTTAATATATTGATCCCACTATGACATATACAGAATGCGATGGATAATTTGTCGTCTAAATTAAGTAAATTTTCATTTTTAACAGATATATTTACCAAAATTACAAAAAGATGTGTTGAAAAATGCAGGTTAAATTTCTTTGATAAAATCACCATTGAGTTCAATCTCAATTAAATTTCTTGTATCTCTTTTGAACGGACACTTTGTTTAAGTTAGTGAATGCTGCCATATCTTTGTCTTCAGTTCATCTTTAGTGTTACAAGGAGTTTTGTTGGTCTCACGCTCAACTGGACCCCACCCATAAAAATCAAGGGGTTGTAGTCTGGGGAGTTAGGTGACCAGATGTAAGGGATGATGTTTTCGTAGAAACTGTGTGACAGCCATCAAAGTATAAAAACCCCACCAAGACATTTTTATATAAAGAAGTGTTGCTGGTGTTTTTATACATTCATAGGGTTATTTTTAGTTACGGTTTGCAGAGAGCTGAGATCCTAACAGGTGGACCTGGGAACAAAGCAGCTTAGAGGTGGCTCCATGCTTCTCAAATCCTCTAGTCTTCTGAGAAGAGAGGCTTTGCTTTCGGAGAGAAAAGATCTAGCATAACATAGTGGATCAACTTTCATCGCAGCAGACCTAACAATTAATTCAATATAACCATTACTTGAAATCAGAAAGGTAGTTAAACTTTCTGTTACACATAATGAAGAAAGAGAGCTTGAGAAATCTGAAACTCAAAAGACATACTAAATTCAAGAGTATTAAAGGAAATTATAAACCTAATGATTTTATGTAAATGGATGACAGAGCAGAGAAAAGACGGGTGGTAAAAAGTTGCCACAAAGCTCAGAAATTCATAAAGAGCCATAATAATCCACATTCTGAAAGGAAATGTTACATCAAATAAAATATATACGTCTGGGCATGAGTGTATATATGAATTTACTTGTTAGTTGATTTGTAAATTAAAACAGCCAAATCTACAAAGAAGAATTCGTTAAGAGACGATACTAGCACGTATGAGCCAGAGTAAGAATACATACACACATTTGTCCCTTATGAACTATATGCTATAGATGTATATATGTATCTGAAACTGAACAAACATCCGAGAAACACTCTGCAAAGGCGTTTGGTTGCTGACTCAAAAGGAATGCTCTCAATATTTACTTCATTTTTAACTGGCTTGTAATTACAGTTTTCTTTCCGCGCTTCTATCAGTAGCGTCCTGTAAATGTATCACGTACAATTTCAACCCAGAGGCTTCCTAGCATAATATGACATATACAGAATGCGATGGATAATTTGTCGTCCAAATTAAGCAAATTTTCATTTTAACAGATATATTTACCAAAACTACACAAAAATATGTTGAAAAAATACAGGTTAAATTTATTTGATAAAATCACCATTGAGTTCAATCTCAATGGAATTTCTTCCATTAGCGTTCTGTAAATGTATCACTTAAAATTTCAACCCGGAGGCTTCCTAGTATAATATGACATATATACAGAATATGATGGCTAATTTGTAGTCTAAATTAAGCAAATTTTCATTTTAACAGATATATTTATCAAAATTACACAAAAAATATGTTGAAAAAATTTCAACTCAGAGGTTTCCTAGTATAATATGATTACGATTTACCCTGGCCTATCTAAGAATCTAAAATGGAGTAGTAGAACTGTCAGTCAGTCAGTCAGTCAGTCAGTCAGTTAAGTGTCAAACGTGATACACGGTTAGGCGATCAGGTGTCTTTCGATACATGATTGACAAGGCAGAAAAATTTTCCCGCTGTAGATAGACTGGTTGCCAACCAAGTCTGGTCTGCTATTTGACCCACAGCTGCTGTGAGAATGGATAGATTCATACCTTTGTGTGTAAGTGAATATAACTAACTCGACTGAAATTCGAACTCAGCTCTTAGATATACTATTTTAAGCTGATATCCATTACACCACAACGTGGTTTGGTGGTGGTGGGGAAGTAGTTGTGCTTAACGATATTTTTAGTGTCAGATTTTATATATGCGTAAGAGGCGGTTTTAAGAAAAATGTTTCATCACTACCTACGGTTAATTATATAAAGAAACAAACATTCCTAGTTCGGAATCACCAGAGTGAAAAATGAAGATCTTCTTATCGTATGAGTACCTTTTGTATGTGCATACTTGTATATGTACACACCTATGAAATGCCTGAAAAAATATACCAATTAAAATTTATTGTTATTTTGAAATGCTTTCAACATGAAAGTAATAACTTTGATTTTCTGGCAAAATTTGGGAATAAATGGTTGTTTTTAAAAAGTTTAGAACTTGTTTTCTCATCATTTTCTGTCTTGGTCTTTCACGTCTGGCGACAAAGCTGGGAACTGTAATCGGTCACAACGTATCATACTATGTTTATGCCAATCGTCGAACTGCATAAATTCTTATCACGGCACTATAGTGGTTACGATAGAATTCTAAAGATAACGCCATATTCGTTTTCATCAAATACTTCTTGCATTACTCATGAACTTGTACTGCTCCTAAGAAAGTTGGTTTACTGTGTCGTGTTAGACGTTTTTTTCTCGCCAGAATTCATCTTTCGCATTTACAAATCTATAATGCGTGTACTGAAAATCGCTGCCATATCTGGTCTGGTTACCTTGCGCTATATATATATATATATATATATCGCGATATTCTCGACAAATTCTGAAGGGTCTGTAATGTTATCAGACTGGATCTGGCACATCGTCTTTAGTCACTTTCTCATCGCTCTGACGTAGTTTTCCTCTGTCTTTTTTCTTTTAATCACTTCGTTCCAGACAAGGCAATAATGCCACTAAGAAACAAGGCAAAAGCGAATCAAAGGACATTAGAACGAACAGGACCTTAAACAGGAAAATCTCTACTCCTTTTCAAAATACAGGAAGGTGTGTGAACCGGACAGTAGAAGAAACTATATACTTCTGTTGCCGGGGAAAATAAAGAGCAAATAAAGTTTCAAAGTTTAGGTAGATACGTTAGAAATATAGACCTGAAATAGATTTTTGAAAGAACCGGAAACCTAACTTTAAGATGGAAATGAAAAGATAAACCTCCACTTCTTTTCAAAAAACTGGAGACGGGTATGAACCAGACAATAGGCGAAGCTATATATATATATATATATATATATATATATATATATATAGGAAAGAATATTAATAAAAAGTTTTGAATTTAAAAAATGTACTTTTTTTTAACAGTATTTGTTTATTTTTATTATATTTTATATTTCAGACCGTCCTCGGTCCTTCATCAGAAACAAGTGATTTTTAAATTTGAATTAGAAACGTATTTCACGAGAGCGTCCGAATATTTTTTTGTTTACATCACGTGGTGTGTTTGTTCACAACATGAGGCACGTCCGTAGAGAAAGTCTGTTTGTTTTAGATAAAAATTTCTTGGAATATCGGAAAAAAAATTTTTACCTATTGAAATATTTGTAAAGATTCAACACACCTAAGTCCCTAGCTTGTGTAACTTGTTGACAAAGCATTAATTTAGTCCTAGGTGATAATATCATAGTAACGATGGATGTTACGTCTCTGTACACGAACATTCCACATGTTGAAGGAGTAGCAGCTTGCCATGAGTTCCTTAAAAGCAAATTACCTAACAACCAAATCACAGATTTATGCCAATTAATAAATTTCATCTTAACACACAATAATTTTAAATTCAACAACAAACACTATTTACAGATTAGCGGCACAGCAATGGGCACGAAAATGGCACCTAGTTATGCCAATATTTTTATGCATATTTTAGAAAAAAAGATACTAGACAGTTCACAATACAAACCATCACATTATTTTAGATACATTGATGATATTTTCTTAATATGGACTCATGGATTAGAAAAATTAAAAAACTTCTTCACTTTCTGCAACAACTTCCACAATACAATCAAATTTACCATGGAGTACTCATACACATCCGTCCCTTTCTTAGACGTCATGGTAAAATTAAATAAACATACACTTTCCACCAGTCTATACAACAAACCCACAAACCAACATAAATTCCTACACTTTAACAGCTGTCATCCCCTCAAATTAAAAAAATCTATCGTATACAGCTCATTTATTAGAATAAAACGCATTTGCTCAGACCATCCAGACTTTCTAAACAACATTAACAACCTAACAAAACAGTTTCTAAAATGTAAATATCCAATAAAAATAATAAAGGAAGCACTACATAAAACCATCCACATAGATCGTAGCACACTTCTCACATACAAAAAACGAAAAGATAACAACCGAATTCCCATGGTTTTTAACCATAATCAATATTCCTACACACTTATCAAAAATTTAAAAAATGATTACAGGAACCTCCAATCAAACAAAAACATCAAAGACATTTTCGATAAACCACCCATAAATGCAAAGAAACAAACACCCAACCTATCAACTATCCTCACTTCTAACAAATATTTAAATAATACAAACTTATCAGGGAATTTAAAATGTGGAAAGCCTCGCTGTTTAATTTGTAAACATTTAATAACAGACAAAACATTCTCTATACCCAACACCAAAATAAAATTACACCCACCAAACCTTACTTGTGACAGCAAAAACATCATCTACTTTCTCTTCTGCTCAATTTGCCCCAACAGTGGATAAATCGGCGAATCCGGTAATAGCTTTAGATTTCGCTTCAATAATCACAAACTAAATATACGACAAAAAATGTATACTCCCCAATTGCAGCCCATTTTAATCAACCTGATCATACTTTAGAAAATTGCAAATGTTACTAATAGACTCCAATTTTAATTCTACATACACACGCAGAAAGAAAGAAAAATACTGGATTTTAAAATTAAATACACACAAGCTAGGGTTAAATAGGGACTTAGGTGTGTTGAATCTTTACAAATATTTCAATAGGTCAAAATTTTTTTTCAGATATTCCAAGAAATTTTTATCTAAAACAAACAGACTTTCTCTACGGACGTGCCTCATGTTGTGAACAAACACACCACGTGATGTAAACAAAAAAATATTCGGACGCTCTCGTGAAATACGTTTCTAATTCAAATTTAAAAATCACTTGTTTCTGATGAAGGACCGAGGACGGTCTGAAATATAATAAAAATAAACAAATACTGTTAAAAAAGTACATTTTTAAATTCAAAACTTTTTATTAATATTCTTTCCTATACATATTAAGACAGTATACGTGGATGATCATCACTATGTTATATATATATATATATATATTTATATTTATATATATATATATATATATATATATATATATATATATATAACATAGTGTTTATTTCAGTTTATATATATATATATATATATAAACTGAAATAAACACCCGGTGCCTGTGAACTGTGTCTAAGCATGAAACAATGTCGCCGCTCGCTGGGTGTCCACTTCAATATCTACGTTTATATTTACATACACTCTATCTCAGATAATGAGCACTTTAACCCATAAATATACCATACCTTGGAACTATATTGTATCACACACATACAGATATATATATATAGCTTCATGGGAGTTGTTCTAATGAACTATCCCCCATATTATCACGACTGAATGAATTTAAAGGTAATATCAAATTAGTAACTACGTTCCATTGTTTTACTGTTGGGATAGGTCGATGTAAGAGTAAGTTCTATTGTAATAGTTTCGTTTGTTTTTTTTTTCCTTGTGGAACTTTCTTCTGGTTTCTTGCTTTACTACCCCTACGAACTCTAGTCTTTTATTTTGTTTTCTCTTCACCAAAGTTTTTTCTTATTCTTAGTAACACCCTTGTGTCTTAGTGGCATTATCGCCTTGCTTGATCAGAAGTGATAAAAGAACCTGTGTGTATGTTCCATGCTGTTTCAGAATGTAATTGAGTATGGCTCTCCACAGATTCCTCTTTCTTTAATATTTGTAACTTGCTATGATTACTTGGAAAATTTCATAAAGAGGTTTTTCTGTTGTTTTCCCAACAGTTTTGAATTCAGAGCAAACGTTCTTATAGCGAGTGTTGTAAAAAAGAAAAACGAATTTTTTTATATTCCCACTATTATTTTAGAAGGTACATTCTTATAATCAGCTGAAAATGTGTAAAATATTAGTGTTAGATTTACCTAAATTCTTACGGAATTATTCTGAAATGAATATTTATTGCAGTTGATATAATTATTACTTATTGCGCTATAAAAATGCATTCTCGTGTTTTTCTCTCATACGTTATCTGGTATTCAGACTTGTGCGTCATCTTCATGATGCTCATAATTGTCATGACAATTCGCCAAAAGCTGTCAACGAAACATTATTTAAGAGGTACCTGACGTTTTCTATAAATAGATGTTGCATGTGTGAAAATTGCTTTCACGTCTGAAATCCTTAAGTTAGTCAAAGTTCATGTATCACAAAGGTTGATATTACAAATATATTTACTAGGGGCGTCTGATCGCTGGTTCTCGTAAAAGTGTCAGATTCAGAAAATTCAATCTCTGTTACTCTATTTAAATCAGCATTATTACTTTTTTGAAAGCCACGAATACAATTTTCACTGCACTCTATCACGCTCTCAAAAACCCAATAACAAACAATAGACTGGCTATCCTCGACAGGGATCAAACCAGCATTTTCTTTATCCTAGTTTACGAACGAGAGACCTCACTGACATGTTACTTTTTATTATTCGGGTTCGATCACAGTCAAGAGATATTTTTTAATAACACATTCAAGTACCTAAGGCGTAAACTAATATATACTTCCGATTTACCATGAAATAACGTGTCTGCCTTAATTTTTCTTATATTTATATACATATATATTTAGAGCTTACTTAGAGAGTTATCCTACCACTGAATGTACAGGATACTCCTTTGGATTCTTCTATATCTACACCGCATGCTGATATATATACCGTCTGTGAGGTAAAGAACATGATGACGCAATTCACTCCACCATGAATTTGGAAGCAGCGTGTCCAACTAACCCTACTATATGTGCAGTCGACAAAATAAAAACAAACACGCATGCGCGAAATTAAAAACAATATAAAATGGCGATAACTTACCCAGACCTTCACAGACCTTCGCGCCGGAAGTTCCAGTACGAACATTTCAAAGTATTTGGGTGTCAATCTGAAGAGGATTCGGAAGGAGTTGGATGATGATGAGTTGAAAGATTCGGAAAGAGTTGGATAATGATGAGTGATTACGAAGGTACAGCAGCTCGGAAAACACAATCTGATCGTTCTGATAAGAAAAGAACTCCAGAATTTGTTGTTGAGAGTCTCAGACTCAACACGGGAAATAACATCAATTGCCTTGAGGAGATAGTGCTGCCCTGAGTTAAGAAGGTGGCTACTGGAAGACTATATCTGATAACAGGACTCTGCACCATGCCGTATAATCAGGAGAACTCAGTGATGGCTGTCAGATAATCACCCCTTAAATCTGGCCAACTAACTCTCCAGACTGCAAACCTTGATTATTATGTATAGGTCGCAGTTACGCGAGTGACTAACAAAACTTTTTGTAACACCAAAGATGAACTGGAGAAAAGTATTATGTCAAAATTGACCAACTTAAACAAAGAGACTAACCAGAAGATATACAGGAGATTATGAAGTCGTCTAGAGGCCGTGGCTGAGGCCACTAGTGATTTTATTGTATGATTTTACTCTTTTGTATTTCAAGATATTTTTGTGTAATTTTGATTAATTTTAGAAAAAAATGTTAATATTATTTTCATTTTTGCATAATTTTGACAACAATTATCTATTGTAACCTCACATATATATATATATATATATATATATATATATATATATATATATATATATGTATGTGTGTGTGTATGTTAGCATTCATTTAAAAATAATTATTTAAACAAGAATAAAATAAAAAAAAACGGAATATACGTATATTTTCAGAACTAAAGAAAATTCCCTGAACATAAAAAAAAAAACTGACAAAAAGCAAGTCCTGTATATGACACCAGAAATACCATTGTTAGATTATCTTTGACTCTCACAGCCGAAAGATAAAAAAGAAAGAAAAAAATAGTAGTGAGAGTGTATAAGGAGACAAGAAAAATGTCCCAAAAACTCCGACATTCTACATACATAGAGAAAAGAAGAAGAAAAAAACAAAAACAAAATTCAAAAAATAAACTAAACAGCAATAAAAACGTATCTGTTATTATTTTTATCAATATACACCTAACGAAAATGAAATTTGACAGAAAAATACTGGTACCTTCTAAAGAGTGGCCCTAGCGATTACAAAAATGGTAGTCTACGAAAATTTAAAGTCGACGTGTTGAATATGACATAGATTTACTAAGTGACAAATTTGTATAAATATTTGCATTAATCCTCTGTCCCTGATATCGAGCAATTTATTGCATACTGCTTGCTTTAAATGTCTTTTCTTTCAGATTTTTATTGACTGATAGTACTTCAGACTTCACATTATATTTGCTATCTATTTCTAAAGAAATAATGGATTTATTTTATCACTTTACACGTTATTTTTAGTGGATACTCGTGTTTAAAAAACGCCCCCCCCCCATTTTATTTTAAACAACATGTATTACGTCTATTGGCCTGTGAACTCGAGGAAACGTGATAAAGAAAATGTACCCGGGAGGGTTGTAACCTGAGTCCCACTTTATAGGAGAAACCACCGTTTGATCCAACGTGCTTTATACCGTTCGATAATTAATGTAATCTTTCTTCTTTCCTTTTCCTAGAAAAATCATATTTGCACAGTTTCATATCTAAAATGTAAACCAAGCAACAATTTCTAAAGAATTTAATCCGGCATTTTACTACTGCAAACGTTATACAAATAATTTCTAACAAGTTTTTAATATAAACAGGTAGTAAAATTGTCAGAGTGGTATTAGTAAAAAAAAAAAAAAACAATACTCGTATTTGTCTATATTTCTGAGATGGGTTATTGTAATTATTTACATTATTTGCATTGTTTAGAATGTTGTCTGAACAATTATTAAAAAATTCATGTAATGCAGGTAATGTATATTGCCATACAGTGACGTTTCGACCATTGTAGGCTCCGACCTTCCTTAGTTGATTGAAATTTCGAACCTTACCCTTTATTTTGATCATTATGGGATATTGTTTTCATTCCATGAGCAATGTTATTTCCAGGTGTCTTAGTTATCTCCCTGTAACTCAATTCTCGAAGTTGTGAGTTCAATACCTAGCTACGGCAGTGGTGAACAAAAAGTTAGAGGTCTTTCAAGCGATTAATGAAGAGTATCATAAGTTCATTGATGCTCGAAATGAAATCCAGTGATTATGACGTCACTTTCTCAAATTAAAACATCAGATCTAGCAATGAGTAGGACGGTCTGATTACGAGTAAGCCTAAATAACTCAACCTTACGTACATAAAGCTGAACAAACTAGCTTGGCGATGTAAAAACGCTTTATATATATATATATATATATATATATATATATATAATATATGAAGAGGGCGAGAACATAGCCATTCTTGTATGTAGACACAGTCTAATTTATTCTTGTTTTCTATGCTAATATGAAAATATGTCTGCTTGAAGGTAGGCGTATATATCACAAAAAGAATTTTAGAATTCGAGGGAAGGACAATAAAGCCGGAATTGAAATCAAATCTTAAGTTATTCTGCTAAATTCACACACACACACACACACACACACACACACACACATATATATATATATATATATATATATATATATATATATATATATATATATATATAATGCGTGTGTTTGTGCGTGTAACAAAAAGAAGACTTCTCTTAGCCGACGTATTTCGTCCTCTGGTGGACTTTATCTAGGCAAATGTGAGGAATTTATTTTCCAGAATATTTAATTTAAGGTCTCTCATAAATATACAAGGTGATTGAAAAGTAACACGATATTTTACGTATGAGTGGCCAACCAGAAGTCCAGACTTAACACCCTGTGACTTTTTTTGGGTGGGTGTTAAAAGAGAAACTCAACTCTACTAAAATTTAGAAGACTTCAGGAGGTCGAATACAAAGAGTTATGTCTTCCATACCGCAAGAATTCCTTGTGAAGTCAGTTTACGCGATTCCTGGGCGGCTCGAGAAACTGGTAGCGAAATCTTGTGTCCATATCGAATTTCAAATAAAACTTCATGATAACCTCTTTCCTTTCATATCCATTTATTGTAAAAATTATAGCTAATAAATAAAATATAAATATTTTAAGATGGGATGTTATTTTTATTCGACCTGTATATCAGGCTTACTGAAATGTTTCGGTAAATGATGGAGGATGTTAATTGACATAATTTAATGTCAAATAAAAATAAGTGAATAATGTTTTATGAAATAAAATTAAAAAAAACCTTTTGTTAAATTAATTAACAAAAGAAGATTATGAATTTAAGTGTTCTTTTTTTATTTTTAATATCTTTATAGTCATGCATGTTGGCTTGGAAAATAATTAATTCTTTCAGTAACGGAGATATTTGAAAAATCTAGGGTATAAATTAGAATGGTGATATAAAAACGCACAGTGTCACATGTACATACACGTGTGTGTGTGGGGTGGGGGGTATGCGCAGTAGTATCCGAAACGGAAGTGAAGATGAAACAGTGGAAAATCAATTAACGACGCGTTTTGCAGAAAGTGTCATCTGTTTGGAGTTTAGATTTAAAAAAAGAAAACACAAAATTATATGTAAAGAAAGTGCGTTGTAATCTTTGTGGATAAATGGGCGCCACAAATGCAATTGCTTTATCCATTACCATTCCGAAGAGTGCCGGTCAGACTGTATGTTTGTCATATGAGCAGTTTGGTGTCTGTTTGATTTTAAATGAGTTCACCGAAAGAATATATATATATATATATATATATATATATATATATATATATATATAAAAAGGATTAATTCAAAGATGTTGAATGGCCATTTCGATATGAAGATCCCCACGGTGGACAACACATCACCTCAGCAACAGAAAAATCCTTTCAGAAACTGGAGAAAAATTAGTCTACTTTTCATTTTTAAATAGATTGCAAAGAAATTAAAAAATAAAAAATAAAAATAAAAATAAAATAAAATAAAAATAAAAATAAAGGGAAAGAAAAAGAAAAAGAAAAAGAAAACGAAAAAGAAAAAAGATTTCTATCTTTTTCTTTTTCTTTTTCGTTTGAACACCTGAACGACGTCATTTTCTGACTTTATTCAGGGAATTTCGGGGTTTCAGTAGAGAGGGAAAACATTTTACTTTTTATTCTTTTTATTTACAAAATTTTGTTTATCGAATTACAATACTCTAACTTTATACTGAACTTTTTTATTGAATGAAGTATACTTCAGTTTATTTATTCAATAATTAGTTATGAATTAAAAGAAATTACTGTACATGTATTCAAGTTTTTAAAAATCTATCAAAATTTCTATGACTATTAAATTTGGAATATGGAAAAGAATGAAGATTTTCTGTAATATATACGTATTATTTGGCAGGCAACTTTTGAGTTGAACAATCCTGGAAAAGTGGAAAATGATATTCTGACTTCAGGTGGGAAGAATGAATTAGGCAAAAAAGGTTTCACTCATAGTCCCGGAAGTGACATGGCAATTTTGAATTTAATCCCTGGGCCAGGTAGTGTGTACTTGGACTCAGTGGACACCTGCGAGTAATAACTGAGCAGTACTAAAAATAAGAACTAGACGAAATATCCGTAGACATGATTAGTGGAACAGATTAAATAAAGTGTCCAGTTAGGAATTCGTTGTGAGTTATCCGGATCGATATGCAACTAATGAACGCCGAAGGGTACAACATCCGAATATTTGGGATAACAACAAAAATGAAGAAAATTGTCCGAATGTAAATAGTGTAAATAACAACTCCTCATGCTATAAATTTAAACAGAAAGACTACCTGAAATTCGTGATAGAATCTAATTCGACGAAATAAATCAATGAAAGACCGAACAAAATAAAATGTAGATATTATAAACGGAATTTTCCAAAGCATATTTATTATAAAAATAGAAGCGTGTATCAGGAGATTAATATCGATTTTGTGAAACATTGACATGCATAAGAAACTTTGAAATGTCCTCTTGATTACACTTCTGTTGTACTCTCTCCTTATTAATATTTTTATTTTTCTTATTCTTTTACATTCACTAGCCCCTTTGTGTCTTAGCAGCTTTACTGCCTTGCATGGGAGTTAGTCAGTCATTTAAGTGCCATACGTGATACACGCTTGGGCGATCATGTCTCGAAAGAGACATGACTGACTGGGCAGATGATTATCCCGCAGTAGATTGCCATTGCTTTCTGCGGTAGACTGGTTGCCAGCCAAGGCTATAGAACCCAATCTGTCCTGTTATTTAACCCATAACTGGAGGGAAGAGACGGATTAGTACCTTTCCCAAGGGTATTTGCGCGTAAGTGAATGCAATGATTTCAACTAGAATTCGAACTCGGCAAATGGAAGTAATGTAATTAAAAAATATTGATCTTTTATTCTCTCTCTTTTGCTATTAGCATTTTTTTCAAATACTTTCTAACACTGAGTAATCTCTTGCATCTTAGTAGATTAACTGCTTTGCTTGGGGTGAAATGATTACAAAACAGTCTATTTATATGCCTGCAATAATACACATACTTATCTTTAAGTGAATACAGAGAGTGGTTGTTTTCTTATAATTTAATAAACATAAAATTCTATATATAATTACTTTCTCTACAAAATCATTGATATATAACTTCCTGCATACAACTACAATTGAACTGAGTGTCTAGATTTTATCTATATAGGTTCGTTTATTGACTAAGCTTAGCGTACGGCACAAGGTCAAGTGAGTTTATTTATGAGAACATATTTAGAAAGTATTGTACTATGTATGACCACCCAAAAATATCTTCGTATTTGAGCATACTTAAGAAAGAAACAAAAGAGGTAAAAAGAATATTCCTTTATCTATATCAGTAATCTACAGAAATTTCAAGGACCAAAAATTTCAGAGCCATCAATATTAGTAGGCTAAACCTGTTGCAGAGTAGCTGGAACCCCTTCAGCACTCTAACCAATGGACTGACTCATAGCTTGAATGAGTATACGAGTATGTATTTAAAGGGTCGTTTTTTGCGACAAAGAGATTAATATTCGGATTGATTTACTTCGGCGGTTATTCACCTTCTTTCTTTTGATCGTAAGTTTCTTTTGTTAATTGTTTGTAACTTACTGGTTTGAATTTTTTGTATATATCCGATAGCACCGGATACTGTGCTGAATAAATATATTAAGCACTCATTCCTTGTGTGACATTCACCCAGACGATACAACACAACATAGTTGTGCTTTTAGGTCTTCTTCAGGCGTCTCAATTCAAGTAACATTCTGAAAATTTCGAAATGCAATTTTTATTTAATCAAAAAGAATTGATTGTTCTCCTTCCGCTGTCCACGAGTATGGATATCTAAAGAAGGCTGATGGTTATAACGGCTGAAACTTATCCGAATAAAAAAATAAAGATTACATTCTTAGTTTGATTGTTTATACGAGAATTATTTTTTCTAAATATTAATTGCCAAATTATAGCTGCTATGATTATATATAAATTATAGCTATGTATGAAAGCTTTCACAGAAGTTTTGATATTTGTCTAATTCTTTGTTGTTCTCTGACGAAATCTAGTAAAAGCCAGAATTTTGAATACTGATTTTCAAGCAAAGTAGGCCAACTCCATTTGCTTAACATGATCTCCCTGCCCCAGCAGTTCATATTTTCGCATACGTTCTCGCATAAATCTCTCATATTTGTATGGCACAGATATCTTTGTAAACAAGTTAATAAAATTAGCTTTTCATATCTACACGTGTGGATTCACATCGTTTAATAGACTATATTTTACTGGTAAGACTATGTCACTATTTATTAACGCAATTAAGTAATAGAACAGCAACTAAAATTAAAGCAGCAATAACACAATTTACTTAAAACACCAATTTGAACGTCGATGTGCATTCAGTCGTTTCTGACTATTGCCCACTTTAACTTTTTGATTTGTTCAGATTATTTTTCTTACGATTTTTAAGAATCAGATAAATGTTAGATCTGATTCTATTTGCATTGAAATATGTATTACAATACATCGAGCGACAATGCATAAAAACTAACACTGATAAAAATTAGAGGATTATGTAACAAGTGATATCATGAATTAGATTTAATAACTTCAACATTTCTTGTGAGTATTAATTTCTCTAAGTTCTTTATCCTTTGTTTCTTGTTTAGGATTGGGTTTTCATTTCCTTCTATAGTTTTTTCCTTTTATTTCGATAGAGTCTTGTGAGTTAGTGGTGTGCTTGATGTAAATTGTTTTAAAAATTCCAAAAATTTCAATTATTTCTTTTACATTTTATAAACGTGTTCTTTTAATTCCTATGTTTTTTAAACTCACATCTTCATTTTATAAGATTCCCAACAAATTCAATAAATATTATTGAAAAGCAACTTTTAAAAGAGTGAATATTCTTGTGTTCAATTTTTTTTCTGAAAATATTCATTATGTTATTAATATTCATTATTGAATTGAGTGCATTGATGAGGAAATATCGACAAATATTTGTCATATGAAATCAATGGTTTCTGTTCATTAGTCTATTTACATTATACGAATGAGTATTCAGATGTTTTCATCTCGAATTCTTGAACTTTGTCTAAATATCGTATTTTTAATTTGTAAGAGGTCCTTGGTCGGGCCGGGAATTTGCAGGCATCTTTACTTCGCATGCATATCGCATATTTAGGTGATATCTTTCAACATCAAAATAAGATGATCATTTTTCAGTCTCTTTCAAGTGTGAATAAGTATATTATAATATTTAATTGGGTTTTGAACTTAACTGTATATATTGTTCAGGTAAGTGTTTAAGACAAGAACATAAATATTGATAATGGTGGCAACAATGCACGCTATTTTTAATACAATTCACTATATATCTAATAATCTGTCAGATTTCATAAACACGTATGGTAGGTATTTAATATACATAGTAAAGAATACCAAAAAATCTTAAATTGTTTAATGTGTAAACAACACAAAAATACTTTATCTAAATACTTTCATGGTAATTGTTCGGGTGAGCTCTTTGCTGCAGTAACAAGAGTTTATGAATTTAAACGCAGTATCAGATTAGCAATAAGGCATCATCAATGTAAGTTGAATTAGCTAGATGTAACTGTAACTTCTTTATTAATAGTGTTTTTTCTTGCACTTCTCGCTTGTGAATGGAATAATCTTTCGGCTTTTTAGCCAACTTTAATCGTCAAAAATTAAAATGCAATGTCAATCGTTTACTGTCTTCCTGATTACACTTTTATTATTTTCACTTCTCAATACTCCTGTTTTCTAATTCTCTCACACCCAGTTACCCCTTACCGTACATGTGGTTATTTCAGTTTTTAGAAAATCTCTTTATGAATATGTAAAATAAACCTACATTAGTAAAATGAGTCATAAGTTACATTATCTCTCTTTCTTTCTCTCTCTCTCTCTCTCTCCCTCACACACACACACAGACAGAGTCCGTGTGCATTGCTTCCTAACCCCTTATTCTGTATGTATATATTTCTTCCTAAATAATGTTTGTGTTTGTGTGATTAATTTTGACTCTGCATGAATCCTCTTCCTCTTTTTTACGTATGTCAATTTTTTGTGTTTAACTCCTTATTGTGTATTGTAATATGTGTGTGATTTGATGTATGTATTCTCAAGCTATTTTCGGTTTAAAAATTTCATCTCCTATAAAAGTTTTTTCAAAATATTATGTGTGAAATTTACATTTATTTATTCATAAATGTTGTGAATGAGGCAATCGTAGGATTTTTCCTTACATTGCTGAAATAAATTTATAACCATTTAATTATGTGTTGAGTTTTCTTCTCAGTATATATATATATATATATATATAAAGAATTAATTTTATTACTTGGAATCCGACATATATTTTATTACCTCAAATGTTATTTTTAATAGATACCCGTATTTGAGTAGACGCTCTATTTTATCTGAAACATTATCTTGTCTACCGATCTGCAAACACGACAAACTTTCTGAAATATAGCGTGTAATCCAGCCTCTTTTAGTAATTTACTTAGTAAAGCCGAGATGTTGAACAAGGCCGAGAATAAGGAGCACCTACAGAGGATCGATCTCGCTACTCAGTGATAATGGATCCGTCGAGATAAGCTTGATAACCATTACACCACGTCGAAGTTTCTAATTCATTTGCTTTTAATCATCTCCTATTCTAACATCATTACACTTGAACAAATGTTAGTCGTGGAAGCAACGGCATTTGTCATAAAAAGCTGAAGCAGAATGTTGCAAGACAGAAATATTAGAATCATATGCATATATGTAAACATTGATAAGATTTACATACATGTGTATTGGGTTTATTTTTGTTTTTATCTATGCAGGAGTCTGTATATGCTCAAACTGATTACGTCAGTAAGTCCTTTTAATCACACCCAACAACAAAATATTGCAAGGTTGGTATTGATAATGTCTGACAGTTAAACGGTCAGATGTTAACTTTCGAATTCAAACTGAGTGCAGAAAAATCGTTTCTATCTCTGCCTGAAGCCGAAACATAATATCGAAACAATTCATGGTTCCATAAAAGTTGTGAAGAAAAGGTTTCTCTTTTTTATTGTAAAAAAATACAGATGATGGCTTTAACATGAAATCATCTTTATCGTTGCAATAGAAAAATCAGTCAAGAAACGTTGATCCACTTTCTTAAAGAGGATTGTTTAAAGCTTTATTAATTTGTCACTTGTCACTTGTTACACTATTAATTTATACGTTGCCATTCCGGAAATACCGGAAATGATCCGTCCATTTAATATTAGTAAAAAAAGAGAAAAGTATCCTATGTAGAGTAATGGAGGTGTAAATGGTGTAATGATTATCGGCACAGAAATTGAAAATGGCATATTTAATTTCCTGTCTATTCAGTTTCTTTCACTTCGTGTTAATGCCCTTGGAAATTACATGAATCCATCTTCCTTCAGCTATAAGACAGCAGCTTAAACTGGGCTCTCTTGCCTTGTGTTGGCATCCAGTCTGGAGGGAAATCTGAATTCTGAACAAGCTTGAAGAGGAATAGATTTCATCATAATATCTTGCCATAGACACACAACTGCTGCTATGGCTATGTGATTTTCCCTCAACAACAATGGGTTGCGGAACGCATCACGTGGAATGGCCTAGTAATGTTACCTATTAGTACACTATAAAGTACTCCTATTTTTCTTAGAGTTTCTTTTACTATACAAAAGTCTTCAAAGTTCTCGTTAATCAGATCTACTCTACTTAAATGGATGAAGTGAGCTTACGGTATATATAGGATGTTTCATTAAGACGGATCGAAGTTAGCAGTAAATAAAACAGTGTTATTTGTAACATTTTATTGATTTCATTATTGGATCATGATATTTGAATCATTGCAATTATGTGTGAAAATAATATCGCCCAAATTTCTACCAAGGCTTTCGTCTGCACATCTCCACTCCATGGTCAAAATTGTTGATGAAATTTATGCATAGTTGCTCCTCGATCTTGCCAGTATGCCTTATCTCATCCTTCAGTTGTTGAATAGTTGTTGGCCTGTTGGCATTGACCTTACTTTGAGATGACCCCAAAGGAAGAAATCTAAAGGTCATGATGACCAATTGACATCACTGTTTCAAGAGATGATGCGACGTGGGAACTTTTCATTCAATAAAGCCATTATTGCATCGGCTGTGTGGCATGTGGCATCATCCTGTTGGGACTACAAATCTTCGACATTTATAGCATTCAAAAATCATTAAAATTTTACCAATAATACTATTTTATTTAATGCTAACCTCGATCTGTCGTAATGAAAGACTCTATATACATTTCATTTGAAACGAGTTATTTCTCGACCTAGGCTTCTACCTTTCGGTGTTTTCAGGCAATTTACAATAACTGATCTTACCGTTTTTAAACGCTCACGTAGCAGGAATCTTTTATGAATGCGTATTATTCAAAATTAGAAGTTACTTATAAAAGATCCCTGTTACGTGCTCATTTAAAAACAGAGTAAAATGAGTTATTGTAAATCTCCTGAAGACACCAAAAGGTAGAAACCTAGGTCGCAAAATAACTTGTTTCCAAGTTAAAATTATTCAAAAGGTATAGAATATAATTGTATTGAACATTTTTAATACAACTGTGTACTGGTCTAATTTAATTATGACCAAAATGTAACTAATATATATATATATATCTTGGCATATTTTTTGCTTGGGTCAACTATGCAAAGTTCTGAGTATATCACTGCTGTGTTTTTATATTTCATTTAATCCAGTTTACTCCATCACTTATATAATTTACCCTTACGTCTTCTCCACATAAAGTGACAGATGCTGTTTTTCTAGGAAAATATTAACATTCTTTGTGAGCAGAATTGTTTTCTTAAATATAATTATGATTAACAAAATTCATGGCCACAGAATATGAACCACATTCCAATACTCACTGATCAGTTCTGTTGACTTAGTCTCGAGAGTTCTGGTATTATTTGTGTTAAGATATATAAAATATAAAAACTCTTTTATTAGTTATGAATATTGATTATCTGTATTGTTTACCTGATATTTTAATGAATAGGAATAAAGAACTGTATTTTATTACATGCTGAAGTCACTGTAGTAATGCTGCTGTCGGGATGAAACAGGCTTATAAAGAAAAAAGTAGTGTGAGTTCTGGTCTCGCTGAAGGTTCAAGCCGCGCTGTTTAGTTCTGGTCTCGTTGAAGATTCAAGCCGCGCTGTTTAGTTCTGGTCTCTCTGAAGGTTCAAGCCGCGCTGTTTAGTTCTGGTCTCGCTGAAGGTTCAAGCCGCGCTGTTTAGTTCTGGTCTCGCTGAAGGTTCAAGCCGCGCTGTTTAGTTCTGGTCTCGCTGAAGGTTCAAGCCGCGCTGTTTAGTTCTGGTCTCGCTGAAGGTTCAAGCCGCGCTGTTTAGTTCTGGTCTCGCTGAAGGTTCAAGCCGCGCTGTTTAGTTCTGGTCTCGCTGAAGGTTCAAGCCGCGCTGTTTAGTTCTGGTCTCGCTGAAGGTTCAAGCCGCGCTGTTTAGTTCTGGTCTCGCTGAAGGTTCAAGCCGCGCTGTTTAGTAGCTTTCCCAAATGTGATAAAACGAAATTGAAATTAAGCTAAAGATTCTCACCTAAATCATTAATAAGTAGAAAATAGTTAAAAAAAAAGAACAAACTTAATTCTTGTATCTATGCCCAAAATAATATAGATATTACCATAACGTTTAAACTTCATGTCTGCAACTTCACCCCCTCCCAAAAAAAAATGATTTCAAAATTGGATAAATCTACGTAGAGCAAGTGTGGCTTGTGTTAGAAAGGTTTCAGACACCTGGATGAACGGTCAGAATTTGTCATTTATTTACTTAGATAGAAGATGATTACACCAAGAGCCACAATTCTGAAGTGAATGAACTGTAATCTGTTGTAGTATTCATTTTCTAAGTTCCCTGGACTTTTAAATTACAATGCTCTTGTCACACAAAGTTATTTTTTTAGAATTAAAAGTAAACTACCTAATACTTAGAAGAAAGAAAACAATTGCCAGTTTAAAATTAAACTTGAAAAGATTAATCAACATAAATATCTTCAGTATTACAGGAAACATTTATTTCAACGGTCTTTTATCGGCAACAGAATCAACTGTTTTCTTTTCTCCCCCTCCACCTCTCTTCCCCATATATATCTTGCAATTTAAGACTTCTTTGATGTCTGCTTGGATAAACTGAGTCATTGCTCCCATGATAAAATAATATTTCTATTAAGTGAATGATGAATGTAAATTTGTCTAGTCTTTGACGATAGACAGAATGAGTACTTGGCGTATACATTCGGTTTACGTATTTATCCGCTCTCTCACTCGAACGGAATGTGACACAAGGTCAAGCTTAAAGTGAAAGACCACGGTTACATAGACTGTGAGCAAACATTGCTTATGCTTCCTCGGCACCTCCCTTTCGGGAATTCCTCAAACGTCAACACTTTCACTATATTCGTTCTTCCAATTTCACTTCCTGTATGTAAAATAGTGTCTTGTATTCGTATGCAGAGTAACATTTTTTGCTTCAGTTAGATAATTACCATCATACAAATTTTGACAATTAAAAAAACAAAGTTTCTTAATATTATTCTATGCGACTTGTCCTTTCAGAGCGTAAGCGATCATGACTCTCCATAATTTCCTGTTCTTTGTAGCTCATAATAAATTGTCTTTTTGTCATCACTCATAAATCTATTTCCGCCATCTATTTATATCTGCTAAGGCTTTCTAGGTAGATTGCGCTGTATTTCTCTGTCTCTCTTGCCTTCAATCGGTGTTGTGAGTGTAAAATATTCCTAGCCCTCTTTCCTCATATCCCATAAATTTCAACGGTATCTTCTTGATTTTAAGTATAGGTGTCTTTTTTTGCTTCCATTTTCTCTAAAGCTTAGTTGTTGCTAACCTGTTTGCTCCATAAACATTCATATTGCTTCACGTCTCTTTTTATCTGTGAGAAGATTGTCTCTGCCATATAGAAAAACTGATATTGCGTAACAGTTCAGCCTTCCTTTCTTCATGCAGAAAAACATTACATTTGCAAGCCTTGTCGACAGAAATTAATTGAATTAGTTTTAGTTATTTGATTTTGTTTAGCGGGATATCAACCTTTGATATCCCGCTAATATTTAATACCGAAATTTAAATATTTTGTTAGCAATTTTATTCTGTTTTTGGCAATAATAAGTTTTAGTGAAATAAGCTTTACTAATTATTACTGTGGGCAAAAGGCGAATTCTTACCTTTCGCAAGTGAATATAACGAAACCATCTGAAATTAGAACTCGGCTCTACGATTAACAATTCAGAGCCGTTATCCGTTACTCTAACCGCACATCCAAGCTTACAGCACTTAGAATTCCCAAGCTGTCACCCACCTAGGTACTGACCAGGCTCAGATGTTGCTTAACTTCACTGATTGTACGGGAAGGGTTGTTTCAGCGTGCTGTGGCCATAAATATACATTTGTTTCATTATCTTTTTTTATATGCCTCATACGCCTGTCTGTCTGTTTCTCCTTATAATATATTAAGTTTTCTCTCGTAGACTAAAACTAAAACATTACGGTAATTTGTGTAACAGTTGTTCAAAGTGATAATATGCATTCCCATTATATGAACGGATATACAACTATGTGAAGATAATAAGGCAAAGTGGAAAACTATTCGGCTACGTGTTTCCTCTTTTAGTGTAGGCTCCCTCATTTTGGAATGAGAGACAAAAGGTCTATTGGAATATTGAAAAGATATAATAATTCTTATCAATCATTACTAGTAAAATTTGCTTTTCGTACTGAAGCCACTAACCTCTTCTAGATTTGAATGGTAAGCCACTTCGAACAGATCTGTTTCCTCTTCGTCGAAATGCTGCATGGTGCTGCTAATATTTCTACAGTGGCGTGATAGATACGGTAACTATGAGTTCAGTAAACTTTCTATCGATTTTCTTCTTAGTAAATCCTTTTTCTTTTTAAGCAGGTTATAAGTTTTAGATCAGATGTGTTACGGTGAACTACTATTGTAGTTAAACTGTACTTCTGAAATAAATCTTTGCGTGCTTGTAGTCTATTCGAAATTTATATTGATATTTCACAGATTTCATACTCTAAAAGTTTGTTTTGTTTGTTTATTATCATATTAACTCCTTATGAATCATTAAACGCTGAAATTTGATTTCATTGTTAGCTTAGAAGTAATGAAAAAATGATACATGTTATTTTGCTTTCACAATTTGATACATGGTAAATGATACTCAGTTTTTGTGAAGAAACAATGTTTTTGTGGACATAATTACTAGAGGCAGTAACATGCGTGTTTTATGCTACAGTTTGAAGTTATATTTGGGAATACAGTTTGACTTCTTTAAGAAATTGTAGGATAGTATATGGATTAATGTTATTAAATAGTTCTTTCATGTTGCTTGTTTGATTTTGTTTGAAGTTATATCAACCTTTATAAATTATTTAATGCCGAAATCGTATTTTGTACAAAACTTTATCCTTTCAACTACAGATATTTTGTACATACCTTTTTCTTATTATGTAGATCATAAAATGTATAAAAGTGTATTTTTACTATAAAAAATATTATTTTTAGTTTTTAAATGATTGTCATTTTTTATAAAAATACATTATTGGTCATTTTATTATAAAAATGGATTGTTGATTTTTGTTTAAGGGTTCGCTATTTGCCTAACAAAGTGCTACCACTCCAGGTCAGAGTGAACCTGGGAACAACAGTAATTAAGAGGTTGCTACACGCTACTCAGACAACTCTAATCACCCGATAAGAGGCCTTGCTGCTGGATTTAGTAGATGGTCATACCCAGGATGCTAATGCTGAGCAGAAAGACTTATATACAGAATTAGGAAAAGACAGATGAAATTTTTTGAACACATAATGCAGAACTGGTGAGCGTTAGAAAAGCTAACGTTCATGGAGTATATTGAGGGCAAGGGAGATAGGAGAAAACTGCTAGTCACTTACCAGACGAGTTTGTGTAAAAGAAATTGTGTGGGGGTAGCAAAGAGAAATAAAACTGCTAAGTGTCACAAGGGATAGGAACTTATGAAAAGCCACGACGTATTTTTATCTTCTGACAAATAGCTAAAAGTAAGACAGTCATTTTTTTGTTAACACCCACAACAATGGCGTCCCACGAATTCACGTTTTAATTAAAACTGAGTCTTTTTGAAAACACTCTGTCGACTTGATCTTTAGTTCAATTTCGAAAGTAAAAAATGTCACTATTCAAGACATAACTATTTGTTTCGGTTCTAAATAACAATTTCGCTCTTAAATCACTTCATTATTTTAAATCAACACTCCCAACTTGATAAACAAAAAATAACCAATCGTTTTAAGACAAAATGTGTGTGAACGGGAGGTGTATCTATTTGAGATGTGTCTCTGACTTTCCTTCTTTCTTATTCCAATAAATCCACCTTTTTTAATTGTTTCCACTCGACATAAGCAAACAAGATTCGTTTTATTTTCAAACATTAGTGCTAAGTTCATCCGATACTTAAGACATAATGGAATACACACGCTCTCATGCTAAGTGTAGAGTGACGAAAACATAAAACTCTGCCTAAGGAATTATTACATTTCTCAAAGAAACACTGGCACAAAAGGTTCCTATCTTCTTGCACGGGTTTGTAGTTGCAAAATCTGTAATACTTATCAAATATATTATTTGCGAGAAAATAAAATACAAATTCCAGCGGTTAAATTCTTGCAGGTTCAAGTAAAAAAAAAAAAAAGACTTGATAAATGCGTTCCTTTTAAAGGTAGAAGCAGCCTCAAGTCAATAAACTTTTATCTTGTTTTACATATTAAGATTATTTTTCCCGGTTTATTCGTGCTTTTTTATTTGAGACATATGTAAAGATCGTATTTAGAAATTCATCTCTCGATGTGTTGTGATGGTTAGCAAGCTTGTCTCGATAGAATGGTTACAATGGAGTAGTGAGTCCAATCCACACAGGGTGTTCCATACTTTTTAACTTTTGCCACATCACAGTTGCGCTTAGAAAATCATCATCTATAAAAAACTGACAACGCAAATGGAGTTTTTAAAAATATTCATTTAGAGTAACTTTATAGGTTCTATGATTTGCAAAGGTTAAACTGAGATGGAAAGACTTGTGGCTATGCTATATGTCTTTTTTGAAAATCATAGAACTGTTAGGTGACAATCAGTCTAAAAGGAGTAAGACTGAATTAAAAATCAATCAAGAGAAAGATGGGCTCCGTCAGCTTAAGACGCATCACTGCTACCATGGCTGCAGTACATGTGTTGCCTTCACGAACCTAATTGGTTACCTCACTCTTGACGTAATAAGCCGTGGTTTATCATGAAGATTTTTAAGCTTAAAGTCTTTATTATAAAGTAGTATAATGATTTAAAGATTGTTAGTTGATTCGTTTTTTCCAACTTATCAAATCATTTCTATGTTATTTAAAGTTAGAAAATATTTTCAGATTGTAAGAATATAACGAAATCAACAGGAATTCAAATTCGGCTCTCCTAGACGAATTCGAATTCCAGTTGAATTCTTTGCATTCACTTATGCCCAACTATGAATCCATTTCTTCTCCCTCAAGCTAGTCGAATAAGCAGGATAGATTGATTTATATAGCCATGGTTGGCAACCAGTCTACAGTAGAAAGAAATGGCAGACTATATGGAAAATCTTCTGCCTTGCCAGTTATGTATCGAAAGAGCATGTATCACGTATGGCACTTAACTGACTGATTCATTACACCTCCCACACATCCAACCTTACAGCACCTGGTATTCTCAAGCAGTCACCTATGTAGGTACTGACCAGGCTCAATGTTGCTTAAATTCGGGGATTGTAGGAAAACCGGTGTTTCAACGCGCTGCGACTGTAAGCCTAGCATAATGTTACCAGCAAGAGCAATACAAATTCGAATCGATGTATATTTATGTTTTATAGATTATGCAGAAGCGTTTAGCAAGAAACGTTACAAAAGAACTTTTTAAAGCTTTATTCATTTGCGAAGAATATTAGAATAATATAGAAGTCAGTAAATACACAAAAAATAGAAAGAGGGCAGAAAGCAATGATGGGTCTTCTCACCGGACTTATGAGTCACAGGAAAAAAGAGGGACAGAATAAAGCAGCGCCTAACCTACCTAACGAGCTTGTTTAACGAGCTTTGTTGTAAATTTTTGTTGTTGTTGTTGTTCTGCCAACAACAACAACAACAACAAAAATTTACTGGAGGTTATAAAGGATGGGAAATTGGGAAGAATCATTATCACCCATGTCCTAAAAGGACACAGCACACAGAAAAAAGCGGTCTTTGTTCAAAACCGCGAATGCACAAAGCATAATAGCTCTTTATGAAAACGAGATAAATAATTTGGCAAACAGAAAGCACTGATTAAACCCGGATGTGTCCAGAGATTAATTTAACAGAATCTATAAAGTATCTTTCTAGACTGCATGCTTCTTTCTTCTATGTGCTGTGTCTCTTCAGAACGTTGGCGATCATGGTTATCCACAATTTTCTGTCCTTTTTAGCTCTTAGTAAATTTCTCTCTTTGCCATTTCTACCAATTCCTGCTTCATCATCCATTCACTATCGACTGGGCTAAAAGATGGGGACTGCTTCTTTTGTAAATCGATATTTTCTTTTCATTGAGATGGAACATGATCATTGTCATTTGTGGAATATATGTAGATATACCAAATACAAGCAAAGTTAACAAGATTATTTAAGCTCAAAACCACAGGAATGAAGTAGCTCATGAGGAGCGAATTTAATTACAATTTAACATATACACGGAGGGAAGGGAGACAAAAATTCTTTCCTTCCGGTCTGTGCAACAGACTCCCGAGATTATGCTCCCTCGATCGTCAAAATCTTAACCTTTTTAAACTTAGAATCATCCGTTATCTATTCATTTTAAGTTAATAAACAATCCCATTCACTAGCTCTCTACCTTAAGTATCTATTGAATCTTTAATTGGATGAATAATAGCGTAAAAACAATATTTCAATTACGCTGGGACATGCATAAATCAATATTCAAAATCTTTATTTCTTTGGGATGATAATGACTCACTGTCCACAATGGGAATGCGCAAATATCTAAACGATAAAGCATATAACTAAAATAATTTTCTTGTAGGTTAGTTTGGCACAAGACCATGCTAGTAGAGCATCCAGTGAAGATGATATTTACTTTTTTGTATTAAGCTTAACGACAAGCTTGTTAAGTATGACACGATTCGATATGCAAAATATAACGCACTAAGCTTAAAACAGCGCCAGGTCACGTGTGTGAGATACTCAGTAAGATTCGAACTTGCTAGAGCAATAATGATTTAAAAAATGAGCTTAATTATTTTGATACAAGATCATAGTAATAGAGTACCTAGTTAAAATCTAACTCACGAATTTGAGTGCAAGTTTAACTTACCAACCATCGCGCCACGTTATCCCACATCATTGACTTTGAAATATTGTGTAGAGGGTTCTCTTCCATTATAACGAACAATCAACTTCATATATAATGCCAAATGCTCGATTTGGAGACAGTTACATCGAAACCGAACTATTAGACTTATTAGTATCTCTGACTTGTAAAATCTACACTAGCCAAGTATCAATATACGACGGTTTCTATCAGTATGTATATGTGCACAGTTCTAAAGCTGAACTGCTTGAACCATTATCTGTTTGATGGGAGCAGCATTTACGCTCATCCGTTCTATCTCTCTCCACTTGCTTTTCTTCTCACAGATGTTTAACTTTGGCTCTTGATTATATCTGCTGGTGTCAGATGGAATCAGCGTATACTGTAGATATTTTGTCCGTTTACTTGGTAACCTGCATAGCATCAACTTGATGATGATTTAAGCATAAAAGCAATTCAAAAGTGCATTTAAAGTTCTTTAAACATTTAGTATAACTGAAGAAGAAAAAATAAAAAAAGAGAAGACATTTACATCCCTTTTTAATATATACCAGAAGCACTTGTCGAAAGCCTTATGAATACACTTGATGCCAAATTTAGCGTAATCGAAAAACTATCTTTCTTGTGTGTGTGTATGTGAGTAAACTTTATTTTCATTTGAATTTATGATCTGATCTTTGTTATCACAACGTTTCGGCTGCTGTGCCTTCTTCAAAACTTTATCAATCCGGGTAGCCATCGAGAAAGTTTGAAATGAACCTTAAAGGTAGGAGGGCACAATAGCTAAAAAATTATGATGTAGCAGAAAATATGAGGATATTATTCTGAATGTAAACAATGTAAACTTTTCATGCTAGAAATTCAAACAAATCATCTTTATACGAGTGGTTGCTTATAGGGACTTATCGAAACGCAGTTAAACTTCTATTATACAAAACACTGGTTCTCATAATTAAATTGGTGCGATATTTATTTTTATTTATAAAAAATAATGAAAAAAATGTCCCATGAAAATGAAAATTAAGGAAAGGAGAAGGTTTCTTACCCTATCATTAACTGAACAAGTCGCATTTTCAGACAAATATTCTTCATTGCACTTTCAGCCTTTATTTTGACGTTTTCATGTAGCAATCATAAAAACAAATCATAATCTCTTAATGGAATTCGTGTTACACCCATGACTTACGGTGATATCACGTTGACTCCCGTACGATCACCAAAGTTAGGCAACGTCAAACCTTGACAGTACGTAGGTGGGTAACCGCTTAGGAATACGAGATGTTATATGTGCGGGTGAACTAACGGGTAACGACTCGGAATTGTTTACCGGATAGCCGAATTCCAGTTCTTGTTGGGTTTTGTTATATTCACTTAGGCGCACATAATTTTTGAAAAGTTATAAATCATCTCTTCTCTCACTTCAGCTATGGGTTAATTAGTAAGACTGATATGACTAAAATCATTATTTTCCTAAAAATTCTTACACTCTAAAAACCTTTTCTAGATTTAAATAACTCGCAAAAGGTTGATAAATCATAGAAAACAAAATCAATAAGTAAAAAGTAGTTAAGCCCAGATTTAAAATTTCTTGAGCGGAGTTGCATAACAAATGATTTAACATTTTTCCTTCGATGATGATTCATATGCAATGAATATTTACATAACATTTGTCAGCTCGTAAATTCACTACAGTCTATTGCAAAATAACCAAGTAAATCTTTTGAAAAATGATACTGAAAAATGAATACAAAAAAAATAAAAATAAAAAAGAAATAAAAAATCCAAACGAAGCAAGATATACCCACATAATCATGGAACGTTGTGTTCTGGTATTTAGTTAGGAAGGAGAGAAAAGAATATGAAAAACAGAAATGCAAAAATTAAGAAACAAATTATAAAAAGATCAATAAACACTCAGTCCCTAACAGATTTGAACTGCTATCATAACAACGTTTCGGCTGTTAATCCTGGTAACCTTCAGAGAATTATGAACTGAACTCTTTAATCCAGGTACCGTCACAAAAATGGCAAAACCTAAGGTTTAAAATTAATTTTGCAAAATGAAAAAGCTTTCTTGAATTTTTTATTTCTGCTTTAATTGAAAACTAACGGATTAAATTTAGTACTCCCAGCAAGCAAAATACACTAGTGTATTACAAACCAATTATATTGATGGGAATCGTTTTTTATTATATTTTTACTAAAATAACTGATTAGCTCCATTTTTAGTCGCCTTTCATAGCAATATAATTCTCTTTATTAAAAAAATCATCCAAAAATAAAATATATTTTTCTGAAACTTTATTTGAGAAATATAAGCTGATTCAACGTATAATTAATCTTATTTGAAACAAATATTTACTTTAAATTTAAAATAACGCAGAAATTATTTTTTAAGCAAAGAATAGTGTTTTAACCGACATTAGCCCTGTTTACGGCTTTGAGAAGGTGATGACAGATTGATTATTGTTCTACAGATACTTTATCTGTAAAATATAATTTAAGAAAATGACGTGAGTGTCTCTGTTATATAATTTTTAAACAATCATAAAACTGTTGAAAAATATTCTCCGTAATCTAATTTTAAGAATTTTGACAAAAAATTTACTATATTCATCGCTCTTATTTTCTGATAACGTCGTGTATGGTTACCTATGATTTACAAAACGGGTATGTTTATATACCTAAAGATTAAATTATTTTAAAAAAAACTTTGGTGTTTGAAAACTGATAAGCTTTAATAGTTATGATTAGTAAATAAAGTTTTGACTTAAAAATAATATAATCTAAAATACTGAAATTAATATAAAATTTTAAAAGATTTAAAACTTAATATTCTTAATTAAAATTTTAAAATAATAAAAAAGGTTCTTGAAAAAATTCATTATTCATCGAAAACTTTTTCTTAAGACAATAATGTTCTTAATAGATCTTCTTTATAAAAGAAATTTAAAGCTTTTCTAATAAAATAAATTCATAGTCATTTTGTATGTTTTATTTTACGATTCAGTGCGAATGTAATATAACAATCTGGCCCCACCCGAGGAAGGTTGATGCAAGCGATGGTGTTTCCCGTCGGTGAAGGGGTCGGCGAACGACAAGACAGGTGTTTGAGAAATACATCCTGTCGGGGCCTGGAGCGGATGTCGTTTGACCTTATTTCCGACAGCGGCGGAAATGACTACGGAGGCAAACAGAACAGGTGTCTCTTGGCATTATGTGGGCGTTGCGTGGGCGAGGCAAAACCGGAAGGAAAGTCCCGGTTCTAGAAGACTATAAAAAGACCTCGACACACGGATTCGCCAGCAGAGAACGGCCAGTGGAAGCAGAGGGACACCACAGGCAAAAACTACACTCCCGTCGACCCATTCTATGTGCGCTCTCACTCTTCCATTCTCTGTTCTACACGGGTTCGTCGTCAAGAATAAAAATATAACCTTATATTTTTATATATGCGTGTTCTCGTTATTTTGTCGTCGTACGGCGATATATAACACGAATATTTGGTAAATGATATTTCTGTTTCACAAAAATACATTTTAAATTCTCCAAGGAGTCCTATTTTAAACTAATACTCTTGAAATTTCATAAAATTAAGTAAGTGTTGGGAACAGATGTTAAAAATATTTTCTAAAAGTTTAATTAAAATCCGACAATTATTTGATTTTTGTAAGAATTTAAAAACAATATGTTCTTTAACTTAGAAAAAGATGCTAAAATTCCCATGATAATCTTTGGGTTACCCATTGACGTACGAAATGATAATCAACGAACATTTCAAATGTGTTAGAAAGGATTGAAATTGTTATAAAATAAAAAATAATTTAGTCTTTCTTTTTATTAATGAAACATTTTGACGATAAAAAAACTGTTCAAGTTTGAGGCTTTTTAACCATGGTATGCTCTTTTTAGCATTTCATCCAGTTCTGATTTAGTACTACTAAGTTGTTACTCTCTCTGTTTCCACTGAGTAAGTCTGCACTACTCAGCCGAGTGAGTGAGGTTCAAATGACCACGATGCCACGTTCACGAACAAACACTTTAATCTACAAGAGATTTAGGCAAAAATTAAGTTTAGTAGGTTTGTAAAAGATAAACAACACTGTTCTACCTTAACTGGAGTGACGAGTTTTCTTCAGAAATGCAGAAGTCCTCAACAGTCATTTAAGTTTGTCAATGTCACAAGACACAATCGTATCATAAAGAGGTTCTTTCTTCCGGAAAGTTATATTATGCATTCAATAATAGCAACAACAAAATCATGTCATTACTGCATAACGCTCCCATAAATTTTTAGCTCTTTTTACAAAATCTACCTTGAAGGCTAAAATTAGGGTGGACGGATTTGACATTTTACGTAACTGTTTCACGTTGATTTTCCGAAAAACTCCGTCAATTATCAGATAATTTTATTTCATTATAAAATAGCTAACTGCAATACTGTACATAAAAATGTAAAAACAACAGCATTAACATTTTTGATAAAACCCAAATACACGTCAAGAAGATTTTTTCTTAGAAACATTATAAAGCAATACACAGCCCCAGTCAACCAGAACAAACAGAAAATGAAATAAATTATCTACTATAATTCTTTTTAAACAGCTAACCTTATCGTCAACATAAGCGATTTTGCAAGATCAAAATTACAGGGAACCAATATATGAATTCACATATCCCTTAAACCACTGCATCCCTGATCCAACCAAACACAATAATAATTATATTGGGCATACCACTATATGCAAATCTAAAAGACTTGCGTCATGTCTATCAACCATAGCTCAAGAAGGATACATTTACACACACAGAAAACTACAAAACTCTAACATACTTGTAGAAATATGAGTATAATAGACTCATTCATATGTAAAAGAATGACTAGAAATAATGGAATCACTAACAATACAAAAGAAAAAAAAACAATGCTCCGTAGTATCAACTATGAACCCAGCCACAATGTAGTGACTGTGTTTGGAAAATAAAAGACTCCTATAACTCTAGATACATCTGTTTATATTTCTGAGATGAGGTAGTATTTACAGTATTCAGATTATTCGGACTATTGTCCACATCTTTATTGCCATTTGTACGATCTTTCGGCCCAGTCAATATAGACGTTGGTTATTTCCTGACTTGACTCTTAGAGGTGTGAGTTCAATACCAGGCTACAGCAGTGGTGAACAAGTAACTTGCAGGAAGATAACTCATGACTTTCAATCGAAGCTTTACGCAAGGAACGAGGATGATATACACCAGTAATTGTAATAAAGGGTTCGGTTCGAAAATTCTAGCACCTGAAGAAGGCTGGAGCGTACAACGGTCGAAATATCATACAAACTGCAACAAATATGAAGACAATAATCCGAATAATGTAAATACTGTAAACCCTAAATGCATGCATAAAATCTATACATTCAGTTAACAAAAAACAAAAAACAAAAAAACTTGACAATTGTTATAAAATTGTTATAATTGCGAGAGACGATCGGATATCCAGAACATTTGGACAACTCTTACGCACATAAGTCAAGAAAAGAAAACATTTATACGAATGCAAAAAAAAAAAAATCTTTAATCGCAGTAACTTGTCAGTTGTCTTTAATGGATTTATACCAATATATATATATATATATATATATATATATATATTAATTCAGATACTTTAATCCAAGCGAAAAAAGCAGGAAGGTAAATTCAAAAAACCCGATCCTAATTAATATTAAAAAAATTATTTTAATATTAAAAAATGATACAGGAAGAGAGCTCCATGTTATAAAATATTACAGAGCAAATATAAATATATTAACTCTAGTTTCTGAAAGGGTTTTGCTGTTGCTGAGGTGATGTGTTATCCCCCGTGGGGATTTTCATATCGAAATGATCATCCAACATCATTGAATTAATCCTTTTTTAATTTATATATATATATATATATAATGTTGGGGGCACGATAGATAAATTGTCGGTTAAATTACGCAAAAATAGCAACATATATTTACCTAAATTACACAAAAATATATTGACATAGTAAAGAAAGAGTAAATTTATTCAATAAAATTGTCATTGGAGTCAATCATGTCCTCCAGACATCAGAATTTCCTACAAATCTTTTGGACGGTTTCCTTGTTTAAGTTGCTGAATTTTGCCATAATTTTTGCCTTCAGTTCATCATTGGTGTTACACGAAATTTTGTTTGTCTCTCGCTCAATTTCGCCTCACATATAATTAAAAGAGGGTTGCTGCCTGGAAAGTTAGGTGCCCAGATGTAAGGGGTGATGTGGTCGTAAAAATTGTCTCAGCCATGTCAGGGTTTTCTTGCTGGTGTGGCATGATGCAGAGTCCTGTTGCCGGACATAGGGTCTTTCAGAAATCAGCCTCTTGACCCAAGGCAGCACTACACTTTCAAGACACTTGATTAAGGCCTTTGTGTTGAGTCTAAGACCCTGTGAGAAGATGAATTGACGCATAACGTCGCAATCACTAGGGATCAGTAAAAACCAAGATGTTGACTAGATATATCATACAACTCTTTCCAAATCTTCTGTATTGTCTTCATATTGACACCCAAACCCTCTGAAATATTCGTATTTGAGATTCTGTAGCGAATGCTAAGTTACACAGCATACCGTTTCGAAATTTCTGGGGGAGTGAATTGTCATCATGGTATAGACTGCCCAACTGACTCTATATACTGAGCAGTCTACAAAATCTAAAACAAACAACGTGTATGCGTAAAATTAAAAATAAAAAATGCAACAATTTACCCATTTTATTACTACATACATAATTTATTTAAATACCGTAGACAAGGAAAATTTAATTTTTAATTTAGTTTTTCTAGCATTTGTATATTTTTCAGTCTGGATGTAAGGGAGTGCCAAAATTGTCCATTGTTCCAAGTGGTCACTTGTTTATCCCTTTTCAAAGGGGTTGGTTTTAGGTGTTAATTTCTCTTGAGACAATGTACAGTACGTACAGTTTTGCGCTCTCTTACTGATACTAAAAGGAAAAGAAAACATAAGAACGCTGGAAAAACTAAGTAAAAAAAATTCCTTGTCTGTTAAATTCATCAAAACATGCTTAAAAGAAAAGTTACTGCCCGAATATATTTTTACGGTCAAATCACATTGAAAGATTTGGATCTCGTCGGATCCATTAATTTAAGCAAGATAGATCCTGATCAGTACTTTGATGGGTAGATAACTTGGTAATACTAAGTGTGGTAAGCGTGGAAAGAATAATATCTTTGATATGATTCGGGAATTAAAGACTCCGCCTGTTCATAACAATGGTACTCCTATCATATGTGGCAAAAGCAATTATATTGTTTGTTTTTTGTCACTGGATCATAGTCGTTTGATGCTTTGTGTCGACGTAGTTTTGCACAAACTCTGAGTAAATATAAACAATCGCATGAGTTTCGGTAGGTTCTGGATACGAAAACTACCTTAACCGCCAATGCTTGTTTTTTCGCTTACAAATGAAAAGGCATCCAGCAAAAAATGAGCATTCCAATGCAAGTGTAATTCTCCTTTGATATCGCAATAGCATAAGAACATTTGAAATCAATCTTTGGTTATATCAAACCTTTTTCTCCCTGAAAAGTAGCAATAGTTCTTACTGTATCTGTCGACAAGTTCACTGTGAGATATAAGCAAATTTCATCAAGTCTGAAGCATTCAAAGAAAATCCTTGATTTAAGAAATATATTAGCATAGGTTTTCTAAACATTCGAGGAAGTGAGTGTTGATAGAAAATATTCTTGTAAATGAATCATTCAAGCAGCAATGTGTTAACGGCATAAAAAAATTCATTAATTTTGATCCCTTTGAAAGGTTAGTTTTAACTTTTAAAGATTAAGAATCTGAATTGAATATAAACACGCCGATTTCGTGAGAAATTCGGATTTTTTTTATGAAAAAGAAAATTAAAAATTCACTGATGGGAATATTTAAGAATTGGTAGTAGAAATCAATGTTTTATTCAGGGAAAGTATCGTCGAAAATAAGTCTTACACTGCAATAGAATTCGTGTTCATTGTGCTATCTAGCGAAAAAGAAATTTATTTTATTTTAAAATATAATTGTTGCGTAAGACCGAATGGGAACCGGGGAAGAGTTGGCCGTCACTATCCTAGAGCTAGCTAGTCTGATTTTCAGTCGAACAGGAATTTATGAATAAAGAGCAAAGGAGATTTTAGTATGCTCAGAAATATGGTAATTGTTTGAGCTTCCATACTAATATTGACAATTCTTACCCCAATAAAATAATACTTCTTTAGATCACAGGTTTGGCTTTTAACTCAGTGAAGAAGTTGCGATGTGAATTTTTAACTGCTTTTGATTTACGGCTCCGGTATTTTCTGACTATGTACTTGCGAAACTGATTTTTAAACCTTGGAATTAGAAACTTGAACATAAGATTCTTCTATTATAGAATCTACACATTTATATTTAACTCGGTATTTTTATTTTCGTAATTTTAAGATTACATTGAGTTTTACACAGTAATAATTTTCTAATTCGTATAAAACAAAACGAAGTTATTCATGAAAATATTTTCATTATAAATGTATATAATAACACATCTATTTAAACTTATTTATAAATGGAACTTTGTCTGTGTGTGTGTGTGTGTATCCGTGACTTATAGACTCCGAAACGACTCAACCGATTTTCTTGAAAATTGACACGGTTGTACTATAAGCGTCTGCGAGTGTTCTTAGCCAGGATTTGTGTCGAGGTTCCCCCGATAAATATCGAAAATCGATAATCGAAAAAATCGATTTATAGAAGGAGTGGTCTGATTTTTATCAAATTTGATACACTCATAGACAAAGACATAAGAAACGATATTCAGAAGTTTCAAGGTTGCAGTTTTTACAATAGTGCAGAAAATCGATAATATATATATATATATATAAATCGATACCAGGAAATTAAAATTTGACTTATATCTATTCATTTTTCTTTCAGTCTACGGTTTTGCTTTAACTGGAAACAACAATTGCTTTTTAGTCTTTCGTGCCAACGTCCCAAGAGTCTGAGCTCCAGGACCATGGATTAGTTTTAAAGCTTTCATTACACCGAGCAACGCCGGGCTATACTGCTAGTCACTCAATAAGTCCCAGGCCTGACATATAGTATATTTATTTTGTATAAAATATACAAAAACGTGGCACATGGTCGAAAAGGTGGGGTGGGTAGAAGGTGGTCTTCATCACTATCATATACCTAAGTAATCACATTCACGACCCAATCACTCATTATAATTTCTCCATTTAACACAAGAACACGTCCAACATCTTACAATCCTACATTAACCATAATACCACATATTCACAGGGGAACCTAAAACAAAGAAGTAAATAAACCAATGAGATAAAAATTCATTTACAAAGAATAATTTTATAAAATATATATAAAAATATAATGATACAAAATTGAGAGGGAGAAGGGATGAATAACCGAAAAACAAAATAAACAAATGTTAGTAAGACCCGTCCACCCCACAAAATCAAGTGTAGCTTCTGTATTCCGTCAAACTGCGAAATCAAGCAGTACTCACGCTAACAGAGCCTGACTTATAGATGTCACCACTAATAAAAAATCCATGATTTTTATAAAGTACTAATCTCCACATGTCATGTGACAAAATTTGAGCCTAATTAGATAATTAGTTTACAAATTACAGTTATTTAAGTGAATGTACTGTTGTAAATTTTCAAATAACGGAAAAATCTGAATTTCGTTCGTTGATAAAGCATTGTTTTCTGATGGAAAAAATACTGTTCAAGCAAAGCAATGGCATAAGATTCTGCTCCGTCGGAAACAACTGTTAAGAAGTGGTATTCTGACTTTAAACGCTGTCGTACAGACACAAATTATGCTGAACGCTCAGGTCGCCCAAAATCGGCAATTGTCACGGAAAACACCAAAAACAAATCTACAAAATCTTTTTGACCGATCCTAAACTGAAGTTTAGATAACAGGGGTTGAACATACCAGAAGGCAGTGTATTCACTATTTGTATGAATATTTATGAATGACAAAGCTGTGTGTCGCCATGTTATACAAACACGGGAATTCAGTCATCGCTGTCAGACAATTACTACTTACATATGTTCCCCCAACACCCAGACTAAACCCTGCCATGATTATTATGTGTACGGCACAGTTGAGTAACAGACCAACAAAATTCCTGAAGGCAAGGATTATGGCAGCATTTACCAACTAGACCATCTAGAATAGATGCAGGAGATTCTGAAATCATCTGGAGGCCGTGGTTGAAACTAATGGCGTTTATATTGAATAAATTTACTTTTTAGTATTTCAAGATATTTTTATGTAATTTTGGTAAATGTATCTGTTAAAATGACATGTCAGAGTTATTTTCATTTTTGCATAATTAGACGACAATTAATCTATCTTATCCTCTGTGTGTGGTGTATATTTTGACATTTAAATCTGAAAATCAGAAGGTTACAAAATCAAATTTCTTTTTTATTTATTGAGGTCTGATTTATATTGATTTTAGAGAAATATTCTGGAGTTAATCGTTTAATCCCCAAATTTTCTTCGTTATTGTAAAAATATTAATTTATTGGGTCATAAAGAAGATACATTTTAACTCTAACTAAATATAAGTTTTTTTAATTCAAAATAAAAAACTGATCTATTGTCATATTTTTTACAATAAAATAAAAGTCGGCGATTAAACTCTTAATTTACTAATTTTCATCTAAAATACGTTTATTTGTATTTCTATTGCATTCCTATTTGCATATTGTGCATTAAATTTTCTTGTAAATATTTTTAGCAGTCATTAATTAATGTGAGAAAGAGTGATATGATAGTGTTATTATCACTAGAAGTATCAAAGTAATCATCAACAAATTACAGTATTATTTTCGGATCTATTAACACTGAATAAGAAGCGGGTTCAATATAGTTTTTCTATGTCAGCTAATAAAGTTACTTCACTGTGTCGTGCGAGACAACTCTTCGGAATCTCTTTTACATTTACCATTCTTTCACGCTAAGAATATTACTCTCACGTATGAATCGGTGCCTCTGCTATTTACCTCGAGTTGCTCGACAAAATCAAAAGAAAAATCAGTAATATTATTGGTCCTGATCTGGTGGCTCGGCTTCAGTCACTTTCTATAAATACTTTCATAGTAATTGTTCGGATAAGCTAGACTTTTTGAATTTAAGTGCAGTACTAGACTGGATGTGCGTTGTGGTACAAGATGTGCGTCGGAACGACAAATCGGGGTGCCGAGTTCGAATTCCAGTTGGATGTCTTTGCATTCATCTACGCACAAATACCCTTGGGAAAGGTATTACTCCGTCTCTTCCCTCCAATTATGGATTAAATAATAGGACAGATTGGGTTCTATAGCCTTGTCTGACAGCCAGTCTACCACAAAAAACCAATGGCAACCTAATGCGGGATAATCTTCTGCCCAGTCAGTCATGTCTCTTTCGAGACATGATCGCCCAAAGCGTGTAACACTTATGGCATTTAACTGATTGACTAGACTTGTGGCTAGATCTCATCAATTTACAGTTGAACTAGCTAGATGCAGCCTTCAGTTCTATGTTAATAGTTTTTTTTTCTCGCACTTCTCTGTTGTGAAACTTCCTTCCGGCTCCGTGCTCTACAGTCAACAGTAATCTTCGAACATTTAAATGCAGTTCCAATCTCTACTCTCTCCCTGATTACTCGTTTATTTTCTTGTTCACTATTAACGTGTCTGGTCCTAATTCTTCCACACGATGTAACTTCTTGGGTCTTACTGACTTTTCTGCCTTGTATAAGGTGATACCGATTAAAAACTTTCATCTGTTTACTCGACAACGTTCTCTGCTTAGGATTAGTTTAATATATGTGTGATTTTTTAATGGGTTACACAAACTACATACGCACACGATCCACCCAATAAGAGAATTAGAAAATTACAGGATGGGTCATTTTATGAAATAGGTTTGGCTGAGAACTTGTCTTCATATATGTAACGTATTATTTCTTTACGAGTGAGCCTGTGCTGTCAGAAATGACGGCAAAATATATTGACATGCCGTCTAAAATGATGTACCGACTATTGAATGTCTTACATTAAAACATAAGAAAAAACCCTGAGCGTTACAAGAGATATATATTTATATATACACACACAAATAAATACACAATGGTCTTTATTATAAGAGAGAAATGTCATCCGCAGACAGATCTGTTTCGCTGTATCACAGCTCATCAGTACGGTTAGACATCCGATTGCTTTTAACCCAGGATTGAAACCCGACCGAATTGGCTTCAATCGGAGATTCTACCTCTGAGAGTTGGGCCCTCGGTAGAAGGAGACAGACTTTTAGCGTATGATGTATCATACGCCAGTGGCCATATATATATTTATTCCCTTCTTGACAACATAATAAATCCAAAAAAATAAAATAAAGCATCTTTAAAGAGCGAACTCGCGGCAGAAAGAGCTTTCATGACGGGTAGTAAAGTTTAATAACTGGTGTTAAAGAGAATGAATTGAGCCGAAGCTGATTCGCTATTGTCCCTCTAATAGATTGAGCCGACGTTGCTTTGCTGTTGTTTCTGTATTCATGAGCGTGACAGGAAATATATATACCACAAATAAAACGGTCTTTATTATAAGAGAGGATTCATTTAATCGCATGTAAAAGTGTCTTTCAAGTAATATTTTAAATAAGAAAAAAAATTCCGGAATTCAACTGTGTAATGGAAACGGCGCCTCGGAGTGTAGTAATGGTTTGCAAGTTTGTTTAATTCACCATTATTACCCTAGTGATTTTGAACGTAACCGGGTGCCCTATACTTCTGACCTTGTGCCGAAATTAATTTATGCTTCGTAAACAGCAATGGAAGGTTTCTTCCTTAGTGTTTAAGAAAATAATCTGGGGAATAAAAAGTAGATTTTACACCTTTTGAGATGAATTAACAGAATTCACCTAAAATAATGTAAAATGACTTATCGCACATAGTAATTCACACCAGGAAATTATAAATTTGAAATCAAAATTTATTTAGCTTATCTTGCAACAATTCCAGGACTTAAAAATTAGAAGGGTATTCACATTTTGTTAGTGCAGATATTATTCGAGGTAATTACAGTTAATTCTTTTCAATCATAAAAAAATATTAAAAATCTGTTTTTGGTTTATTTATCGGAATGAACGCGAACGCTAACCAAGCACTTACAAATAGCGCGCCCGAGTCGCCCATAATTGGAGCGATCGTAAAGGTCGACCCACCCGAAGTGCAATGAAAGAGCCTCACTCTGGGAGAATGTGGTGGGAATTTTGCTAAATAGAAATTCTTTTTTTTATGTTAAAACGAATTAACAGAGAAGATCCGAAAAAGCTATGCAAACATCTTAAAAACGAACAAAGGTGATATTAACATTAGACATGAACGTACAGTTAGCGTTACTGCCGCTTGAAATTTATAAAATCATTCTCTTAAAACAATATGTCAGGAAAACAGGTTCCTAAAGTTGACTGTTATCGCTCTTTCTACATGATGCTCTCACATAAACAGGAAACTTTAGATTTATTATATGATAAAAAAGTTGAACATACGTTACCTTTTTTTAGTTTGAACACCACATCTAATCATTTGTTTTTTGTTTTGTTTTAAAGCTACTAAATTTCTATCCTTTGTTTTTGTTTCAAATATCTGTAACAAAAATTCCAACAATTAAATAAACTGTACGAAATTTCCTGTATGTTTTTATTTTGTTTTTTGTGAGCGTTCTGTAGTATTGATGGCAGTTTCCTTCCTAAACTTTTTTTAATTCTCATACAACTCAGATATAAAGCAAAAGGGCTGACTGTTAATATTACTATTATTAACATGTTATAGATGGGCATTTAAATATAAATCGGATGAAAATATCGATTCCGAAGTGAATAATGAATGCAAAGCTTATGAAAATGTTACTGTTTTGGTTGGTGAAGCTTGATATCACAATTCTGATAATAAATAAAAAACAAAATTCTGATTTCAAGTTTAAAGTAATGGATTCATGTCAAGGTTGTAAACAAGATTGTCCAACGGAAACATTTTTAAAAACTTACTTGAAGATCGCAAAGCACAACGACTGACACGTTGTAACAAAAACAAGTATAAGGACAATAATTGTAAAATAAATAGTGCTAATAATTATTTTTCAAAATTATGCTTGTACTATTTACTAGCCTGTTCCCGGTTTTCTCTTTTGTTATGTTCCATGACGAGATTCCCAAACTTACCAGTTTGTTTTTGACACCACTTTATCTTGAATGGATCAGTCTTTGATTTTCCCCATTCCATTATTTATTTTTATCCAGGGTACCTCGGCGTGCTGTAATGGTTAGCAAGCTTGTTTCGTTAGAACCTGTTACAACTGAGTAGTATCTTCAATCTTCACTGGGTGCCCCTTCCTTTCGGCCTTGCGCCACATCTAAGCTACACTTAAAAAATCGCCATTATTTATTTTTATCATTTCCCTCCCCGTTAGCGAGTATTCTATCGTTGGATAGAATACAGCAGCAACACTGAATGGTTTTAGGTGAACGGGTCTTACTAACATCTGCTTATTTTTAGTTTTAACTAGCAGTATAGCACGGCGTTGCTCGGGTGTAATGAAAGCTTTAAAACTAATCCATAGTCTTGGAACTCAGATACTGCCTAAATAATATTTGTGTGACGTTTGGTGAGAATCGGATAAAAATTATGGATTTATATAAAGGACATACAGACAGATAAACAGACACACACACACAAACATCTTGTCTTTTATATATATATATGTATATATATTATTGATTTTCTGCACTATTGTAAAAACTGCAACCTTGAAACTTCTGAATATTGTTTCTTATGTCTTTGTCTATGAGTGTATCAAATTTGTTTAAAATCGGACCACTCCTTCTATAACCCGATTTTTTCGATTATCGATTTTCGATATTTATCGGGGATGCCTCGACACAAAACCTAGCTAAGAACACTCGCAGACGCTTATAGTACAACTGTGTAAATTTTCCAGAAAATCGGTTCAGCCGTTTCGGAGTCTATAGGTAACGAATACACGCACACACAGACACACACAGACAAAGTTTCATTTATAAATAAGTTTAGATAGATATTTTAGTTTGTTTTTCAGTTATTCGTCCCCTCCCATATTCATTTTTCTTTTCGTATCATTAAATTTTTAAATATACTTTTGTAATATATTGTACATAAATAAGATTTTTTATGTAATGGGTTTTGCTCCCCTTTTTAACTTTCTCTGCGAATATCTGGTATTATGGTTATATATAGGATTGTAAGATGATGGAAGTCTTTTTTATGGCGAATGAAGAAACTGTAATGAATGATTGGGTCGTGAATGTGATTAGCTAGGTATAGGATAGACAGAGTAGACCAACCTCAATCTACTCGTCCTTTCGACTATGTGTCAGCTTTATAAATATCTACCATCATAACCGAGTAAGATCCTAGGGATGGGTATGACGATAAACTACATCCCGCAGTAAGGCCACTGATCGGGACATTAGAAAATTTAAGGACCGTGGCACCACCTTTTAATTGCTGTTGTTCTCAGGTTCACTCAAGCTATGGGCAAATAGTGAACCCCAAACAATGCTCTATGAAAGTATAAAAATACATTTTTATGTTGAAAAAACAAAACAAAAAATAACAAAAAGTAACAAAAAATAACAAAAACAAACAAAACTAAACCTAAAAACATTTTAAAGCAACTTTATCAGCAGTACATTTTATTTGTTTTTGAAGGCATACAATTGCATTTAAGATATATTTAGCTGAAGCCCTAAAATTGTTCTGCATTAAGTAACAAATAGAGGTTGACATGTCGTTAAGCAAAACCAACCAACCGAGTAGGATTCAGGTTTAACTGGATTTATAACACACTTATTAACAACGTAGAACCAAAATATTTTGCATGATGAGATATTTCTGAAATATTTCTTGTAATTATTTCACCCATAGAAGAAAATGTGAAGACCTAGCAAGGAGAAAAGAAACTAAAAGAAAACGTTTCAAGAAATACAGAACCTTGCAAATGACGTTTCATTTAAATAAAAAAAAAACCAAGTGGTAGGGAAGTAAGAAAGTTCCAGACTTGAAAATGTGAGTGAAGAAACTATTAGAATAGAACTGTTATTTCAACAGTAAAATTATGTGACCTAATTGCCAATCGAGCAGTACAATTAAATTAACGCGGTTGAGGTACCAAGGAGGAAAGCTCATTAGAACAACTTCTATGAAAATATTTATAGAAAAGATAGAAGTCTCGTCACTGTGGTGGTAATGTGTCTGTAGACGAAAGGCCAAGTAAGAACAAGTTAAATTACACACGCTTTTTTTTTGGATTTTCTTGAGAATCTCAAGATATACAGCCAGAGCAACAGACCAGATATGGCAGCAATATTCAGTGTACGAACGAAAGGGGGACTTTTAAATGTGCAAGATGGATTCTGACTAGAAACGTTGTCTGGCTTGGTATAGTCAACGAACTTTTCTAGCAGAGAACCAAATAAAAATCGAATTCCCTGTGGTAGCTGTCTACAATGCTAGCCATTGCTCCAGGGCGAGATAACTTTGACAGAGGTCATATTGCTTTCAAAGTTCTCATTGGAAAGATACCAAACATCTTTTGTTTAGTTCATTTAAATCATATGACAATGTAACTGTTTGTTTTGTTTCAGTCACTATGTCGCCGCTTGAACGAGTTTAAGTATTTATATTTTGATAAAAGGGAAAAGATAATAATGGCAATAAATTATGTAATTTGCGGCATTTCATGTCGTATAATCATAAAATGAATAGACAAAAAGCGTTTATAGTTTCAGAGGAAAATGAGGTCTACCTAGTTTGTTTTAATCAACGGAACAAATGCAATTTATGATACCATATAGAGCAAATTTGGTTTCACTTAGAGTTTCAAATAATAAAAAAAAAACAAAAAAAAAACAAAATCGCAATTGTTAAATGATATTCATATTCTTGAAATATCTGTCCTGTTTTATAAGTTTCGATGATTTAAAACTCATTTCCAAGATGTAAAACTATAATGCATAGTCCCATATTTACGAGATTTGTCTCTTTTTAGTTATACGACTGCAGAAAATGCACATGGGGAGTTGTACAGTTGTAAATGACTCCATAAGTCATACAAAGAAACCCGTATTTTATGGAATTATATCTGATGCTTGATACTAGGTAATTTTAGTACGCTGGATACGAATTTCAACTCTGACATATAATAATAATAATAATAATAATAATAATAATAATAATAATAATAATAGAAAACAGATATGAAGCTTTCACTGTTTTTTGTTAATATAGGAAATAAGTTATCTTTGCTCGTTAATGTGAAAGTGTAAAATTTCCACACATAAAACAAAAGGAATCAGTAGTGTTTTTGCATTTAAACTTTCTAGTGCTTGATGAGGTATTTCTTATATTTCTGCCAATCTGTAAAGGTAATTTTTGGGGGAAGCCCGAAGACATGACGAAGGAAGGGCAGCAATCTATCTGATTGTTTGTACGTTCACGCCACACCCGATATGGAAAGAAATTGTAAAGCGTTAACAAAAGTGATGAGAGACTTGTTTTTATGAATTTTGTCAAGTTATCTCCAAAGATTTTACATTTGTGTGTTTCAACCTTTATACAATATTAAAACTAGAACCACGCACCAGTAGGTACAATATAAATTACGTCTAATTAAATCAACTATTAAATCACGATGACAAAATTAATCAATAAATCATGTGTCAATTCAAAATTCTTAATTGCCAAGCTTAATTAATTGGCTGATTAACCCCGGAAACTAGTCACTTTTCTATATTTTAGTTATCCCTCTAGAATATTCTACAAAAAGCAGGACCGCTCTAGAAAAATTGGAAAATTTTATGATATTTTAACTTAATTTACTAATATTACAATAGGTTAAAAACGACAAAATTAAAAATATTTTTATGGTGTTACATATAAAAATATACATAATAAAACAATACAACAACAATAGATAAAAACCTAGTTGCATAATGTGTAAGAACAAAGAGACTTAGCAGTTATTAAAAAACAACCATTTAATGAATACGACAAAAGGGTTCTAGAGCAAACTCAGGACATGGTAGAACAAAACAGAGTACAAATTTCTGTTCAGTGCATCAAAATTACATAACTATCAAATCCAATTAAATGAAAATTTGTTCCCAAGTGTTATATGTGCTTTAATAACAATCTTAAAATCTTAATTATACTAACGGCTACAATCTTCCCATAGTCAGCTAGGTTTTATATAGTATTAGGTTTTGTCTAAAATATGTTGTATAACTGAAAGGTGCCAAAGATTTCATTTTAGCCTAAAGATAACGAGGTGAAATCAGGTTTATCTAAACATGAACGCATATTACGAGCATTATTGTGATACAGTTTTTCCTTGCATGTGATGATCTGCACCATATTGGTGAGGAATATATTATGTTTAGAACGCCCTATTTAGTATTAGTCAGCTTCTTTAGGATGTTGATTATTGATCCGACCATGGCTTTAGTCTTTGCAATGTGGTCTTTTGAAACCAAATTTGTAGGAAAGCTTTGAAGTATAACTAACCGTCTTCCATAACTGTTGATTTTGAGCTGGTTGATAGCTTCCCTACTCCGTAGTTGGACAGCACTGATTTGGGTTCTGTCCGGGTTAGCTTTGCGGGCAGGTATTTTTGTATTAGGTAAGTTAGATTCTTTCAGAATAGATTCAAAGAAAGATGGTGATGTAATGTTTTAGGTGTGATTTATAGGTGGTAAAATGTTATTCAGTTTTCAATTTATTTTTTATTTAAAAAGTTATGTTCCTTTTTAATTAGGGTGGCATTAGGAAAAATCAAAATTATGTTCGGCATCGTTTTCAGGCAAAACAAAAGTTAGATACTTATCCAAACGCAAACGCACTTTTGTTTGTAAATGTAGGCTTTTAGTTTACGTGATGGCTTCCCCAACATAAATATATTGTAAACAATGTTTTTAACAAATCCCGGCATTTGAATTAGTGTTAGGTTAATTTTCTTCCTAATTATATCTCTGAATGTTTTGAAGTTGGTGGTAACGATCCTAGTATTGGGAATGACTAATTTGTTTGAGTTTAGTAGAAAGAGTGTTGAAGGGCAGGATTATAGATTTTCTGTAATTTTTGGTGATATCTGTTTGTTTGGCTCTGGATCTTGTAATCTCATTTTTTTAGCGTTGAGTATAAAATGATGTGAATAGTGAAAAAGTTTTAAATATGTTTCTCTCCATTTAGGTATTCCGGGCTACATATCCTAAGGACTGTGAGGTAAAATAATATGATTATTCCACATTTTATTCTCTGACGAATCTTTAATAAAAGTGAAAACATGTTAGATTGATATACCGTTACAGACAAAAGATGGCAGACTTATAGTCAGTCTCTCTTATATATATTCAAGTTATCTGAAGTTTGAGTGAGTGTAAAACTCTTGTTACGATTAGAGTCATTAAACATGGCACAGGTTTCTTGTTCTACCTGAAATCGACTCAGAACCGCTATATATATATATATATATATATATATATATATATATATATATATATATATATATATATATATATATATATATATATATATATATATATATATATGTATGTGTGTGTGTGTGTGTATGTGTGTGTGTGTGCACGATAGGTATATTGTGGCATTTATATTTTTAATTCCGCGTAGTAATGTCAGTCAGTGAGAAAAAGAGCACCATGATTCAGTTCATTTCATCATAAATTTGGAAATGTCATGTTGAATTCTTAGCATTTGCACCGGAAACTCAAATACGAACATTTAAGAGTATTTAGGTATCAATCTGAGAACAGTGCATTGGATTCCAAAAGAGTCGGAGGAGTTTAATTGTGATTACGAAGGTGTTTAGAGTGATTGTCTTTCACATGGCCCCAGACTCAATACGGAGTCCTACATCAAGTGCCCTGACGAGGTTGTGCTACCCTGAGTCAAAAAGATAGCTGTTGGAGGTCCCTATGTCTGGCAACAAGGCTGCACTATGCCACACAAGCAGGAAAACCCATTAATGACTGTCAGACAACTTCTGGGACCACATCACACTTTACATCTGGCCACCAAACTCTCCAGACTGCAACCCCTTTATTCTTATGTGTGGGGCGCAGCTGAGTAAAAGACCAACAACATTCCTAATAACACCAAAGTAATATCCATTCGAAAAATATCAGAAACACGAAACGTCAAATTTTCCGACGCGAAAACCAATTTTGGATTAGATTCCTGTTCTAGGTAATTGTGCTGCTAGCATTTACTCTTCAGAACTTAATGGTAAACATTGTAAGAATTCATTAAATAGCTATATAGTCGTATACTGCATTAAAACTCTTGGTAGCACCAAAGATGTGCGTGTGCAAGTCCGCGTTTGCCTTATATTCATTCGATAAATACCAGAAACATGAAATTTTAATTTTCACGATGCAAAACGACCCTATGACGTTCAGCGATTTGGAATTAATTCCTGTTCTGTTTTATGTTCTTTTCATTCCTGACATATTCTACGGATGACAATTGTAAGAATTCATCAAATACCTATATAGTCATATTCTCCATTTTGCGTTGTAAGCATGTTTCAGATATATTTTGATGGCATCTGTTTTCTTTAATCTTGTCAAGTGGAACCCGTAGAAATTCCACGCTTTTTACTAATGCTTTATGACTGTAAATATTTTTGTGGGGGCTGGCATAAATCATATTACGATGCCATTTCACTGAAGTATTTATTAAATGCAGGAGGGATTTTTTTCTTTGCTAAAACCATACAGCGTCTCCGATATCTTTTTTTCCTTTCATCTATCTGCACAGTCATAACAGAATAGTCCACTATTTATGTGATATAATGTCAGAGCTTAATAGACACTCAGAGGAAATAATACTCCAAAATATTATATACCCACGAAAATAAAACTTGAAAAAGTAGCATTTATACTACGCTCAAATTATCATATATCCTTGAGTATATAACCAAGTTTATAGTGATTTTCTAAGCGTAGTTTAGATGTGGCACAAAGTCTAATGTATGGGACATGCGGTGAGGACAGCTTGCTAACCATTATACCAATATTTATTATACATAATTATAAATAAGTTACAAGGGAAAAAGTAGGAATGTGGGGATGGTTTTCATTTGTCTTATTAATTTAACTAGTCTGTCACTGACCTAATCATTCATATATTATTCCTTTTGCCAAAACATCTCGGTCATACAACAGTAACTTACACAAGCACCATAATGCCACATTTGCTCTAGGAAATCTTACCTTATTCCAGTATATAACAGTTTTATGAAGGATTGAATTGATATAAAAGTTAAAATAATATTCCCCAATGTTTATGATAAACAAATATATTTACATAGCTAAACAAAAATAGCATCAATATGGAACAACCTCCCACTAGTGATTTTTCTGAGCGCTACTTAGATGTAGCACAAGGCCGAAACCATAGGGCACTAGTAAGGATCGAACCCACGAATCAATTGTAATGATTTTAGCGTGACAAGCTTGCTAGCCATTAAACCATATCGATTTATTTCAATGGCTTTTTTTAAGAGGTTAAGAATATTGCCTTTTCAGTGACAGGTTGCCCATAACACAAGTAGTTTGTTTCTGGAGGGCTTAAAATTCTTTAAAAAATCAGGTCTCGCACTACACACGAAGTCTGCTTATAAACTAGTATATACGGTATCTACTCGGTAAGAACATTTAAGTGCTACTGCATTAAAAATAGATAAACAGAATTAACCCACAATTAATAGTATGCATTATAAAACATTACTTTAATGTCATTTAAATAACATAAAAATGGGAGTGCTGGTGAAAATTTTGTTCAGGTGTTTAGCGCAAATACAGAGTGCGTCGAGTTTATGCAGAAAGACAAGTGATATGAGGTGCACATTTTCAGGAACTGAAAAAAGCACAAAACGTGATATCTATAGGTGGATAAGCACATATAGCCTCGGTTGTAGTTTCAACATTCGTAAAGTGAAACTGTTGAAAAGGGATAGTGAGTAATGTCAGAGAAACGTTGTGATAAATAACAAACAACCAAAATGCAAATATCAAGGTTTCTCCTACATCATTGGTCCTCTACTTCACTGATGCCTAACTTTCGCCATTGTGCAAGAGGGTAGTTACCATGACAATATATATTCGCCCAATTGATAGATTTGCTTTAATTCTGCTAGGTATCTAGCCACTGCGCCACAGCGTACATCTAGGATGTACTTTATTGCTCATAATAAAATCTTTATGCTCATTTGGGGTGTTTTTAGGTCCCTGGTATGTTTGAGGTATTTTGGTATATGGAGGATTGAATGCTGATGGACTAGTTCTTGTGGTAGATAAGAAAATTATAAAGTGTGTGTGGGTCGTGAATCGGATTAGCTAGGTATAGGATAGGTACGGAAGACCAGCCTGAGTTTTTATCCCCACCCCGCAAATCGGTTTTGTGCCATAATTGTAATTTTTTTACAATAAATAAACAACGTACATCTAGGATGTGCGTTGTGGTGCCGTGGATATCGACTCGGAATGAGAAATCGGAGAGCTGAGTTCGAATTCGTTGCATCCACTTACGAGCAAATACCCTTGGAAAAGGTATTAATCCATCTATTTTCCCTTCTGTTATGGGTTAAATGGCAGGACATATTGGGTTTGACAACCAGTCTACTGTAGAAAGTAATGGCAAGTTACTGAGGGAAAATCTTCTGCCCAGTCAGTCAGGTCTCGAAATAGACATGACCACCTATGCATCTATCACGTAAAGCACTTGACTGAGATATCTAACAGCTCTTCTCACCAAACATGCTTGGCGGTAGTAATCGATTTAGTCACCAATGACCCGAGCATACAGCAGGTAGTACTAGGTTACATGATACCAGTCACTCTTGTAGGGTGACCTGGCAGGATATCTGATTGAGTTTTCTCATTATCAAAGATATGCCTTTACTTTGCGAAGGTGCAGCCAAGTTCGTTACAGATAATTTCACTCTTTACTTGGAACAAAGCGTATGGGCGTTATAGATTTAAAGCTGATAATGTGTGATTTCTATAATATGTCTTCTAATATTTCTTTCTATCCTCTTGTTTACTCTTTCTTCTCGCTCATTATTAATGCTCTTGTTCTTAATTCTTCTACACCATGTAACACATTTTGTCTTAGTGGCTTTAGTACCTTGCATAGGGATGATGCTGATTAAAAAAATACTTGTGCAATGGCAAACAAAAATGTGACTGTGTAAATAAATATTAACACTATTTATATTCAGACTATTGTCCTTATCTTATTACAATATATCGGCCGTTGTATCCTCCGATTTTCCTCGGGTGTATATTGATCTGGGGTAACCTAGAGACAATTAAGAACTGAAACGTTTTTTTAATCTAGGTAGGGAGACTGCTCTAGTTCCACTGCCCATGTTTAAATTCTTATTTATAGTACTGCTCAATAGGGCAGACCTATTTTAGCATCATGGTATTGCACTCAATTGAAAAGTTAGTTTGGCATGATAAATATTGACTAAAGATATTTTAAATCTAATCTTTACCATTGTTTTTAGGAAATGAGTTTAAAGATTAATTTTAGGTTTAAATCATAGCGTTGCAATAGCATTCCGGTAATCAGTGAAAACCTTGTAAAATTTATAATTTACTGAAGTTTTACAAATTGTATATGGACACGATACAAGGATATTTATTAATAAATATTTTTTCATAAAATAAGACCCTCATTTACTTCAAAAAGTAATTATACCTGAAAATTTATTTATATTATGATGCAATATGTTATACTGTGCAGTAGTTTTTGTATGATTTTTAATAAACAATGTAAAATTTAAACATTGTCTCATGATTTCATCCATCAGTATTATGGTGTTTATATACACTTATCTGTTTTCCTTTTGTCTTTATTAATGAGGATCTATGATATGTTAGTCATTCAGTAGCTTTTTTTGTAATCTTTTACAATTTTTTTTTTTTTTTTTTTACAGTTTTTACTTATACAGTAAAAAATGCATACTTTGCCTGTGTGATTTCTAATTAGAATTCTGGTTTGAATATATTTTCAATTCAATGTATCTAATACAAAATATAACTTTATTTGAATTTATTCACAAAACAGTTAAATTTTGTGAATTTAAAACTAAATGCCCAAAATTTGGTAGAGACTATAAATCTAAGTTTTAGTTATAGTACTTATTACATTAAACCCTATCTTAAGAATTGATCACAATATTACTTTTCTAAAGAAAAGAAAAATGAAAAAAAAATCAACCTGCCCTACTGCTCATCCGTTTTTTGTTAAGTCCAATTACACACTGCTTGATCCAGGGATTGAACTCGACTATGTCACCAAATTTACAAACCAACTCTTTAATCCACTAGACCAGTTTGATGTAGGGAACTTTAAGACATAAATTCAAACTACCTGCTGATTATTGCCGCTGCCTGTCATGTGTTAGTCTGACTATAAAGAGTGTTAATAATAACTCATCCCAGAAATTTGAACGAGTTCGTAGAAGTATCAATATTTGGATTCGTCTCCAGTTTAGATTGAACCAAGGGAGAAACTTAAAGGAAGCTGAATGAATTGAATTAGGAGAAAAAAGAATCTCATATCCAAACGAAGGCTTTATCGCAAAAGCCTTTTGAAATATTAGGTTAAATCATAAGTAATTTCCGCTCTTGGTGACGATTATATCATAACTACTAATCATACCTAGCAGTTAAGAATAAATTTGGAGTAGACTAACATACCTTAGTTTCTTTGCATGGCGGTTCAGCAGACAATGAATTAACGTGAAAATATTTTCTAAGAAAGCAAGTCTGTGTACACCAAGAACAGGAAAGAACGTTAGATTTTGGTTGGTCTGTTTACCCAACCGCCATTTTCACCTGATCTTGCAAAAACCGATTATAAAATTGAATAAAAATTTATTTTATTTTTGGAAGTTGATAAACAAGAACAGAAATTATGTCTGAACATAACAAATAGCAATAATACTTGTAAATATTGTTGCTCCTGTCAATGATTAATAATTTACATAGTTCCTCAGTTTAGGTTACGGTTAACGAGCTAGATTTGTTGAATTATTGATACTAAGTAATGGATGTGCGTTGTGTTGCAGTGGATATTGGCCCTGCATGAGAAATCGGAGTTCGAATTCCAGTTGAATTTGTTGCATTCTTTTACTCGCAAATACTTTGGGAGAGATATTAAGCTGTTTCTTTCCCTCCAGCTATGGGTTAAATAAGACAGATTGGGTTTATAGCTCTGGTTGACAACCAGTCTACCGCAGAAAGTAATGGCAACCTACTGAAAGACATGATCGTACAAGTGTGTATCAACTGATTAAATGAGTTCGATATTTAGTTTGTTACCTATAACTCTGGTCTTGTTTCTAATTAAGCTGAGTAAAGAACTTTTTATGCAATATCTTTTAAAAAAGAAAATTATACGTAAGGGCACCAAGAAACGTATCCGGAAATGGTGTGGGTGTGTCAACCTCTTAGGCTTGCCCGTCTCTTTAACATAATCTAAAACATTTGACTGTCAAGCCGGTAGAACAACTAATTTCCATTAAAATCATAGTGAATCATTTTTGCTTTTCAAAATAAAATAAGCCTAAATACAATTTATGTTCATCATGTGTATCCTGTTCACATGTATATTCATGAGAGAAACAAAAAGATGTCACGTGTCTATTCGAAAAAAAAATAGACTAAAGTAATAAATTGAGTAAAATATCAAAAGCATAACATTAAGCATAGATAAATATGTTTTATTTGAAATGAAAATTTAAGGCGATGGATGTGGACAGTCAATTATTCATAATTGCTGATATACGTGTATTTTTTTGGCAAATTCCTTTATCAAAGTATTTTCTTTTGTTGTCTCTCTAACGTGTATATACGAAGTGATACCAGACAATAGAGGGGATTTAAAATGTGAAATAATTCCCTCAGAGAAAGAAATATCAAGCAAAATTTCAAGGATGAGCGATTTCCAGATGTATGCAAAATATTTTGTGAGATATGGTAAACACTATGTGTCAATATATAGTTCAACAGATTGATTAACCAGCTTAAATTGCTCGTTTTATTTTCAGTGCCATGAATCTTCAGAACGTATGCAATAAGGTTTTCCATAGACTTGTTTTTCTTTTTTTTATCTGTTAAATGCTATGACATTTTGGGAAAATTATAATGCGTAGTTGTTAGCAAAAGTATTAGCCTAAAATGCAAATTACAAATCGGAGATACCAAATATCAAACAAGTACAAAAATTTAAATATCTGGGACATGTTTTTACAGAGGGCGGTAAGTAGGACACTGAAATTCGTAGATGCATTGGGATAGCCAAAGAAGATTTGTAAAAAACAAAGAACATGATTAAGAAATAGAAAAATTCATTAGAAAAAAAAAAGAGTAAGAACTTGTTACGTGATATATGTGCACCTATATAGCAGTGAATGCTGAATCAGTCAGTTAAGTACCATACGTGATACACCCTTGTGCGATCATGTTTCAAAAGAGACATGACTGACTGGGCAGAACATTATCCCGCAGTAGGTTGCCATTGTTTTCTGCGGTAGACTGGTTGCCAGCCAAGGCTATAGAACCCAATCTGTCCTGTTATTTAACCCATAACTGGAAGGAAGAGACAGATTAATACCTTTCCCAAGAGTATTTGCGCGTAAATGAATGCAAGAAATTCAGCTGGAATTCGGACTCGGCTCCTCGATTCCTCGTTCCGAGTCGATATCCACTGCACCACAACGTACATCCACTGAATATCCTTCTCAAATATGAATAGACTTGAAGCATAGTGGTTTGATTCTACACGAGGATGCTGAGAATATCATCGACCGAATATTTGAGCTCCGAAAGTTTAGAGAAAATAGAAACAAAAAGCTTCTATATAATATCAAGAAGAGAGTTGAAGTTTCAATGACATATAACGAGAAAAGAGGGCTTAAAAATTTGATACTTACAGGACCGGATCAATTCAAAGCAAAATCGACAAGAAAACAATGCATAACATAGTGAGCTTAAGTAAAACGAATGGCTGAAAACGAGAACGAAAAGAAAAGATTTATTAACAGCTACAAAGGATCGGAAGTTGTGGAGGACTTTGATCGCTTACGTCATGAAGAGACACAGTATATAAAGAAGTTGAGTGGTTACCCCTTGGATTTTTCTACTGTTTGAGTTCAAACACGCAGCTGCCGATAGAAGAGATGGTGATTTTCAAAGCGTAGCTTAGATGAGAAAGTATGGGTCATCCAATGAAAATCAAACTCATTTTTTCAGTTGTAATTGAATCAGTAAGACAAGCTTGTTAACCATTACACTATATCGAAGTGTCCCTGCCAATAGAAGATGGACTTATGCCTCTCCAGGAGATTTAGATATTTAATTCGATCGGAATTTGAAACTAGCTCACCCGTTTCACTACCTTCATATGTACCATATACAGATTTGATATATTTCAAATCTCACCATGGTCGGTTCGTCAGGAACGTCATTTTTTAATGTTATCGACCTAAGGAGGTGATCCCAGTGTGCATTTTCTTTGAAAAATGCACGAAATCTGCATTACTTGTGAGTGAAATTGGGTAGACATAACTATTTGGGAGACACCGTGTTACAAGTCATCGTGACCAAGGGTTTGAGCGTACTGGCGATTTTGGGAATGTTGAATACACCAAATAATGCGCTCTCTCCCTGAAATTGTAACTCAGGTACGTTCTGCTCAGGTGTAGTATAAACCGCAGGTGGGCTGTGGTTGTTGAACAAGCACAGTTGTGCTTGAGAAGGTATCTGTTCCCCGCCCAATGCAAAGAAGGATACTCTGGTACGAGCGGCCAACCATTATGTGAGTGAATGTGTAGGTAGGTGCTTCGATTTAGGATAAGGATTAGCAAGCTTGTCTTGGTATAACTAGCAAGTACAATCTTCATTAAATACTGCTTACTTGTAATATTGTACCAGAGTTAATAATTCCTCCTTCTAGATCAGTTATGAGCGAGTTAGGGCCTTAATACTTACTCACTTAGTAAATTGCCATATCCGTGTACATAGTGTATAAGTTATCTCAGTATTTAGTGGAGCACCTTGAAATTATGTTGAGTGATACTTCCTTATGCAGCAGCTGGCTTAAAGCTAAGTTATGTTAAAATTAAAAATAATTATATATGTGATCCGGTTTCAGAAAAAGCTAACGCGAGTAAATATGTATCTACGTGTATACAAGTGGCTCAATAAATCCTAATAGCAGATATTTTCATAATTTTCACAATTCCTTATCAATGCAGTTAAGAGTTGTTTAGTAACCCACACAAATAAGAATATTGTACACTGAAAATTCTGATACAAATTTACCTAGGTGTTAGGTTACAAACTATCTTCGTGTATATATTTGGTATATTTTTAGAATTTTATTTTATTGTGACATAGGAAATATGTATTTTCACACTTTAACCGGTCTAATAAGATGGAAGTGAATCGAATACAATTTCTTAAACATAAATAGTGCCCTTTTTTTGCCATTTTTACAACATTGTATGTTCCGGCCTTCTTCATGTGCTAGAAATTTCGAACCGGACCCTTTATTCCAATATTGGGGTATATCATTCACATTCCTTGTGCGAAGCCACTTCTGATAATCATGATATACCCCAGTGATTGTAATAAAGGGTTAGGTTCAAAATTCCTAGCATCTGAAGAAGGCCGGAGCGCACAACGGCCAAAACATCGTAAAAATGGCAAAGATGAGGACAATAGTCCGAATAATGTAAATAGTGTAAATACTACGTCATCTCAGAAATATAGAAAAAATACATCCCCACTCAAAAAGAATAAAAAAAACTTCAAATTATACAAAAGAATCTTTTCATAACAATGGATTAAGAAAAAATGCATACATTTTGCATGCCGAAAAAAATAAAACCCATGTTTCTCTAAAATATAGGCAAATACCATGTTCTTTTTTCTAAATATTTGTCAGATGTCTACTTATAAAATCAGCATATATTAATCTAATAGTTATATACCATTACTAGAAACGTTTGCAGAAATACATTCTGTCTTTATTTAAAGACAAAGTTAATCTTTTTCTTCAACAGAGGCTCGGCAACATAAAGATTAAGAATTCACAATACAGGCTTATAACCAACACGTGATAATCACCGTTGAAGATTCTATCAAAGTGGAACTTTTTTTCAAGAGGATTACATTAAAACTTTTGTTACAGTTGAAGTCAGAATTTTTTTTTTATTCTTGCTGAATGTAGGATTACAAAGTGACTCTGACCTTTTACAAAAGGTTAATCTTCAGAATATTTTGCGCTGTTCTAACTACAAAGACGTTCCGCAGTGAAGTAGAAGAAATACAAGTGAGGCGTATATTTAAAAAATATATGAGTCGTGAATAAATAATACAAATGAGGTTACGAGCTAGAAAAATGAAATCATTTATTATAAAAACTTTGCTTGACTCTCGAAGAAATCAATGGCTTTTCTTCGATCATAAAGCTGTAAAAGAAAATTGACCATTGATGAAGGCTGACTTTATAATCTTAACATATTTTGGTTTGGTTCACTGCATTGACCTTTATATGCATAGTTACCTTTTATTTTATTTTTTCAAACATTGTTGTTTTGTGTTTTTATTTCACTGTCTCTTAATCCACTTTTCCTCGCCTTTGTTGTCTTTCTAGTTTCTTTTGTTGTCGTCTTTTCTCTTCAACTGTATGTCGAAATCGCTTACGTTCTGATAATGTTCATTTGATTCGGCGAAACAACCCAGATTAACCCACTCACAGAATACACAATCATAATTTAACCTAGTACAGAACCAATGGTGTGTGTGGTAGTAGAAATGAAAGAGCCGAGTTCGAATTTCAGTCGGATTTGTTTCAATCACTTACGCGCTATACTCTTAATCGATCTTAATTTTCTCCATCCAGCTATGGGTTTAATAGTAGGATAGATTGCGTTCTATAGCCTTGTTTAGTAACCGGTCTACCGCAGAAAGTAATGGCAACCTATTACGGGTAAATCTTCCGATCAGTCAGTCAAGTCTCGAAAGCGTGTATCACGCATGGCAATTAACTGACTGACAGATTATAAAATAGTTTTGTTTAAACTATCGCCGAAGGTAGTTTACACTCACCTTTATTATAAGTATCAACAACTTTTTTTCTAAAGTAGAATTATGGTTTCAGTCTATAAACTGGTAATTAATGTGCAAAATCTATTCAAGTACCGACTGAGAAAGCGACCACGTACCAGTTATTGATGAAGTCTAACACAGCACAGAGATTGCAATACAACAAACTCGTAGACCCGAACCTGTAGGAAAATATCCAGACAGCGTAAAAGGAAATAGGAGGGATAAATTTGAAAGAAAGACCTTAAATGGGACGCACTAAGCGAAGATCTAGTGACATCACTAAACGGCATCAGCTCAAATCAAAACGGAGGTAGGAGAAAAAAATAAATGGATCACCGATGAAATTCTTGAGATGATGGAAAGGAGACTGAAACAATGCCATTACATGAAACTTGATGCAGGAAACTACACAAGAAAATAAGGAGCAAATATCGACAAACTGAAAAAACTAGCTTAGTGATAAATGTGCAGAAATAGAGAAACTGAAGACGACAAATAAAGGAGATATGCATAAAACAATAAGAGGGCTAACAAGACAAAAGATAAATTCGGCAACAGGATGCATAAAATCCAAAGACGGAATGGTCATCTTAGAGAAAGAAAAGTACGTCAGCGATGGGACCAATATATCAGAGATCTCTTCCACGACAAGAGAGAGCAGTCAACAATACACAGGCATACTGACGGAGCAGAAATATTAAAAGCTGAAGTGGAAGCTGAACTGGCCAAATTGAACAAAAACAAAGCAGCATGACCAGACAATATTGTAATAGAGATGGTGACTGCCTTAGACGAATTTGACATAGACAGAATTGCAGAAACAATGTCTATATACCAAAAGACATAAGCAAATAAATTTTTATAGCACTAACTAACAAGCCAAGCGGAAAGGAAGGGGAACTCCACCGAACAAACAGCTTAATGAACCACATAACAAAATTCATCATCCGGATTCCGATGACCAGATCTTGCAGGAATATCGGCCCAGGAATATGAAAAGAACAGTGTGGGTTCGTCAAAGATACCGGAAGGAGAAACAGGATATTCGTTCTCAGAAAGAGCAATACAAATGCAGAAGAATGTGCACCTTTGCTTTATAGACTATGCAAAGGCGTTTGACAAAGTACCCGACAAAAACTTGTTAGAGATGCTCGGCAACTCCGACATATTCGGGACAGACATTACAATAATCAAGAACCTACACTGACAACACACAGCCTGTGTGCGGTCAGGAAATGAATTCAACAGATGTGTGAATATAGAAAGAGGTGTAAGACAAGGATGTCTTTTTACCGAATCTATTCAACTTGTATAGCATACAATTCTGAGAAAGCTAGAAGTCCTTCCAGGATTCGTCATTGGCGTCCACAGTTTGAAAAGATACGCAGATGATACAGTGCTGATAGCAGAAACGGAAAAGAAAATACAGGACCTCCTACAGAAGTTAGCAAGGGAAAGTGAGGAGAAAGGTCTGAACATTAATAAAAAAAAAAAACGAAAAAAAAACGAAAAAAAACAAAAACAAATGCATGGTCATCAGCAAAAAGAAGACCCCAAAATGCCACGTACAGGTCAGTGATACTAAAGTCAAATAGGTGCAGAAATTTAAACACCGGGGAAGTATTCTGACAGAAGACGGAAAGTGGTACAATGAGATCTGAAGGAGCATTAGCAAGGTCAATGACGCATTTCAAAAGCTAAGTGGAGTGTTGAAAGGCAGTAATATTTCGTTGAAAATAAAAGTGTACTGTATTGTTATATAATATTTGTTCCCCTATATGGCAGCGAATGCTAGAAAATCTTCTCAAATATGGAGAGACGCAAAGCCACATAAATGTGGTTCTATAGAAAGATGCTGAGTATACCATGGACCAAACATGTAAGCAACGACGAGGTTTTTGGGAAGATACAAACGTAAAGGAAACATACTTGATATCAGGAAAGGGCAGCTGAGGTTTCTGGGACATGTAATGAGGAAGAAAGACTTAGAGAATCTGATACTCACTGGACAGATAGAGGGAAAGTGAAGCAGGAGAAAGAAGCGCGAGACTTACTTGATAGGCTTGAGCAAGAGGATAGCGGAACAGAGTTTGGGAGAGATACGAAGAGGAAAAAATGTTAAAGAGCGATAAAGGGATAGAGGCAAGTGGAAGTCCATGGTCACCTACGTTCTGAAAGGACATGGTAGATAAAAAAAGAAGGAGGAATGTAAAAACTAAGGAATCGGAATAAAATGAAGTTGCAGAATGTACATAGGAAATCTCTGTAGACGTGTGACACTGAATGATTCATAGAATTTTCGACTATCATCTCTGGATTCAACAATACATTGAGAAAATGAGTTGGTATACATCGTAGAATGGCCTCCCAAGGTATATTCGAACGAAACCGATTTCAATTTACACCGGTTATAAGACAATCTATAAATAGCTTATTGACCATTACACCACCTGAAATTACCTAGTCGAGCTTATAAGCCCAGGTATATTCTGGATCGAACATAAATTATGCATTGTTAACTGGCCTACTATGTTTACGGTTCTCTGAAATCGTATCTTCGATTGCAATGTTTGATAGTCACACACAAAAGAAAAGCCCCGAATAATATGGTCCGAAATTGTAGTATGAGCCTCATGTCTGGTTTGAATCGAATTTAATGCCCATCAGGAACGATCAATATAAAGGGTTGGTCTTTGGTAGACCTAATATATATATATATATATATATATATATATATATATATATATATATATATATATATATATATATGATTCACTTTAAGTGATACCACAGTAAACTTTGTATTTGGTAGCACCTGATAATAACAAAAGACCAAGAGGGTAGCATTAAAATCACCAAGTGCAGAATCGGGCCTCAAATGATGTCTGTCGGTTCACTTACATCAACAAAGACGTAAAATTAATTGCTTAGGATATGCATATTGAAGACAACAGTGTAATAAAAAGCTACATAAACGGTCGAACTGCGAGGCGAAAGAGAATTGTCACATACTCGCAAGAAGATCGAACGACCCGAAATTGCATATCCATGAGGCGACTGGCGTTAAATTGTCGAAGTCCAAAAGTTAATAAACAGTTATTTTACGTATGAAAAATGTAATTTCGTATTATCAGACGTTACTAACGTCTACTGCATTATAAAGGAGAAATGTCCCTAGTGCTGAAATTTCCCAGAAAAATCACTGGATGTGACAAATATAGAAGTGAGAACATATTCTTGGATATCAACTTACGAATTCCATTCGACAGTTTAGAGAGTACAACGACTGAACTTTTTTCTTAAAGGTTTTAAAAATGTGGATGTTTGGTTAAGGCGGCTTTTTACTATACACACACATGTTTGAGTATATATATATATATATATATATATATATATATATATATATATATATATATATAAGAGAGATAAAAGTAAAAACTAATAAAAAGGGAGTGTAAAGTAAATAAAAAAACTACGAATAGGGTAAATAACCACAAGATTTTACACGGACGCACAGACGTACAATATGAAAAACTTTCAATCAAAATGTATATAAAAAAGAAAAAATCGAGAATTATAAAAACTAGGAATCCACACGTCCTCTGCTTTGCAACAATATGCAAACATAAAACTATACTATTATTCACGTGTTACTGAATCCCGATAAACCTGAATTAACCGCATGATTTCTCATTCCAGGAGAATACATCTTTGTAACTTCGAACTGATCCAAATATTTCCCCAGCTTTCTGTCAAAATTCCTTCTTTAATAAAAACAGAAGCAGTAATGTTTATCTTTAGCATATTAAATTTAACTGGCAAATTAAAATTTCCGCAGAAAACTTCGTACATACGATATTGACCTGTTGATTTTAGTGAAGAACAAGTCGACTTCATCTCCGTGCGGATGAGTAACCTCCAAAAGAGGCCACTTGTCATTATACTGTTCCCATATTTACCTGTTTAACGCTTGCACAATTTAAACCTATGTATACCTTTCTATTGTTTATTACAACGACACAATTCTCCATTAAATGACCTGGGAGATGTTGATATGCAGCAAAAAGCGTAAATAAAAGCTAAACATAATACCAAATCTATACAAACCACAGAATTTAAATTCATGATATAACTGCGAAGGTGGTTAAATAAGTCTGTAGTTTAACATTAAATTAATTTTGATTTGGAATTTTTACTGTATAAAGTTTTGAGTTGTGTGATTAATATTCACTACTGGATTAGGTACATTGACAAAAAATGAGCTTATATATTATATATCTTTTGTAAAATTAATGCTTGTTACTCCAAATAGAAGATTATTAAATTCTGATGTTTAGTAAAATAGACTTTTTAATTTACCACTTAAACATAATAAAACTGTAAAATAAATATATATTTAATAGTCTACGATTGATTTTTCTAGATAAAACATTAACATTTCAATTATTTTTTGACAAGTGTTTCTTTCATGCTATCTGGTTTCTATCACAGATATCGGATCGCTATTCTACAACCGTTAGAGATAAGCAGTGTAAATCTGAAATAAGCTTTCGGCGACATTTGAAATTGATTTCTTTCTCCTTCAACAGCCTTTTCTTGACAGCGCTGTTAACGTTTTGGCTATGAAGTTCATATAGGCCATATACGTGTAGTCCTTATTTATCCAACTGTTGCAATGACGTCTTCTTGTTTAGCAGTTACGCTAGGAGTAATACATCCCATAATCTACCTTTTATTTTCGAGAAATATTTTCATAATTAATTTTTGACTAGTCTCTCTTTCATCTTCCGCTTTTATTGCAATTCCCAGATTGTTATTCTGCATCTTATAATCATAAGCCCTCGTCTTAGTTATAACGATCACAAAATAATCTTTGAGAACTGCGATAAAAGATGAAATTATATATTTTATTATATTATTATGTACCACGCAAAAAACATTCATTAAATATTTTAACGTAACGATATTTTTAAATTTTACTTCTATTTGTTCAGAAGTTAAATATTTGTATAAGGTGAATTATTTTTTGTTTTTATTCAGTTATACAGTTCTGCTTTAGCACGTCAACAGCTATGTGAACATATAATAGATGGTTGTATTTAGCGGCATATAAATTTCAATGGGTTATTTAAAACTGAAATCTGAATCATTTGGACAATTTGAATAATTTGACTTCACCTAAATATATTTTCAACGAAATTGTATGCCTGCAACTACAAAGAGTGTATTTATAGTTTAAATGAAAAAGAGAATTGGAATGTCGTTAACCTTGTGGCGGGAGAGAGGAAGAAGCGGCAGGTGTCAATTTCTTTTATAGAAAGATATTGCGGAAAAAAATAATTATTGAAAGAAAAACAAGCAATAAAGCTCAACTGAAATTACAAACCAGGCGATTTTATTTGTTCGTTTCGTACTTGAAAGATTGTGAGAGAGTAAGGAGGTTTAATTGTAAGAAACAACGATAGCGATCCTGGAAGAAGTTTTTCTTTATTTTTATTTTTTGAACTACAGCATTGTTGGTAATTTCTTATATAAAAATGTATCACAGGTATTTTTATTATAAAAACGTAATCTTATGCTTTCTTAATGTTTTTGTTAGGGGCACTATTTGCCCATAGCTGAAACCCTAACAGGTGCTACCACCGCAGATCAGGGTGGATCAGGGAACAATTGCAATTAAGAGGTGATACCGTGCTCCTCAAAACACTCAATCTTCCGGTCAGAGGCCTTGCTGCCGGATGTAGTTTATCGCCTTACCCAAAAATAGTTATATTGGTGACATGGCATTTCAGTTTGTGACTTGTTTTAAGGTACTTGCAACGGTAATATTTTTATTTTAAGTTGAATCGCTAGATATTGAAGACGCTAAAGGCAGAATTCCAAATAAAGTAACGTCTGAGGCTTTCTGTAAAATTTTGGGAAAATCCATATAACATTTTGCTTCTTTTAAATTGAATGCTTTGTAAATGTGTGGCAGGTATAAAGAAAAAGCTCAAGGAAAATTGGTTGTCTGTGGGAAGAAAGTAAAATAATATTATTTGCAGAATTAATTTTGTCATCAATATATGGTAACGTGGCCTTGATTATAAAATACAGGTGAATCGTATCTATAACATGCAATAAGGATTTTTATTATTTGTCAAGAAGTCAGTCAGTTAATTACCATACGTGATACACGTTTGGGAGATCATGTCTCAAAAGAGACATGACTGACTAGGCAGAAGATTATCCCGCAGTAGGTTTCCATTGCTTTCTGTGGTAGACTGGTTGCCGACCAAGGCTATAGAATCCAATCTGTCCTGCTATTTAACCCATAACTGGAAGGAATAGACGGATTAATACCTTTCCCAAGGGTATTTGCGCGTAAGTGAATGTAAGGAATTCAACTGGAATTCGAACTAGGCTCTCCGATTTCTCGTTCCGAGTCGATATCCACTGCGCCACAACGCACATGCTGTCAAGAAGTATCTGTCAGAAAAAAAAAACAGAGTGGGTATGCAATTTCGAATATATAAAAAGGGATATTATACACACAGGAAAGTACCCGTCACCATTAGTTGGTGACATAATGTCTGAAGTTAGGAAAATACTTTGGCGGTCGTTATCTAAATATATATATTTGCTCTGAAAATCTTTGATGCCTCACAAACTCTTTTACAAAATGTTCAAAAGAAAAATAGCCTTCACATGATCCTATACTGATTTTCGGTTGGCAGTCAATGTACTTAAAAGTGGTACCGAAAAGGAGTAAAACATTGGATTGCGAATTGTAACAACAAACACATTAATAATAAACACTGCTTGCTACACTTATTGCGAACTAAAGCCAAGTAAATTTTCAAATAAATCATACCACTGACAGTTTGATATCGAGCCAGAATCACTTGCCAGATTTTTTTTATTAATTAACTCGCTCTGGCAAAGGAAGAGACAATCTCTCTTTATGTAGTAATTAATCATTTTATTAACACATTTACAAGGTCCAAAGGAATATTAACCAAATAGGAATATGAAATCAATTGTACCTTTGTTGGCTGGAAAAATCTTTTTGAAAGAAAAATCTTTTGTTAACAGTTCGTTTTAAATGAAAAGTGCACATACCTGATGGGGGTGCAAAGTTTGCAAAGGACAAATATTTGAAGAAACGCATATACTACAGAAAGAAGAATAGGGTAGATGTAATTTATGTTGTCATACAACCGAACACTGTTGCATCAAAGAAATACGCTTTCGTTTATTTTGCTAATAAGATCTATTGGGTTCAGGATTATACTTCAATATAGTGGCAACAATATCAGCACTTTTTAAATTTTTTTTTTATTAGACAAAAGTATTCTTTATTCGTATTAAATTAAAAAGAAATAGTCAGAGAAATGGAGACAGCCTATATAAAAGATACAATATACAAAATAATGTATCTGCATAATAAGCCGCGAAGCTTTGAAATTGTATATTACTATTTTTACAGAACAACTGATTTTATCACGAAGAAAAATTTAAGATGTCTTTTAGTTTTGTATTCAAAAATGTATTTCTGGTAATATTTTTCCTTCAGAAATGTATTATGGCAATAATTTGTTTTTTAAAAAATGTGATATAGTAACATTTTTTCCTTCAAAAATATATATATTTCTATAAAAGTCTATTTTTATGTATATATTTCTATAAAAGCCTATTTTTATACTTTTATATTGTTTCGAACCCTAGCTGGGACCCTAAAAGGTGCTACCACTCCAGGTCAGGGTGAACCTGGGAACAACAGCAAGTAAGAGGTGGTTTCATGCTCCTCACAACCACCCAATCAGAAGCCTTGCTGCCGGATGCAGTTTATCGTCATACTCAGGACCATCCTTGCTTTTATACAGTTTCTTTTATACAAAATATTGAATAACTCTTACGCTCTGTGAGCATAATTTATTTATTTATAGCATAAATGTTTTTCTGAAAGACATACTCCGTTTAGTATCTGTAATTTCTAACATTAAATTCTGGACAAAACTAATCTAAACTAAATAGAAAACGACACAATAAAATGCAATTGTTTTTAAAATATTGCAACGCGCTATTCAATCAAGTATAAACAAGTAAGTAAATTCATTAACTTGACAATCGTTTCTCTATCAGGCTCTCAAAGGAAATAAATCAATATATAAAAAAAAAATCATTGGTATTTGTAAATATAATACATGTATTATTTACAGTGATAGATATATGTAGATATTAAAAGAATACAACTGATACATTTACGTATGTTAACATGTGATTTGTAATAGATATCATCTCGGAATTCGAAATCGGAGAGCCGCATTTAGAATTCGAGTCGTGTTCGTTACATTCATTTATGCTCAAATACACTCGGTAAAGGTATGAATCCATCTCTTCTACGCCTGGGTGTTGAGTAGCCACTCAGAATAGGTGGAAACCAATCTACCGCAGAATGAAACAGCAACCTACTGCTAGAAAATCTTCTGTCTAGTCAGGAATCGAAAGAGACATGCCCATGCGTGTATCACGCATGTCACTTAAATGACAGACGTTAAAGATACATTAGTAAAGATCCGGGAATAAAGATAAATAGTGAAGAACAAAAACATTTTTTGTTAAATCACACTGTTAACAATTTCTCAGTCTATTAAATTTAATACTTAATACTTAAAACGTGTGGTCTGCCTCGTAATTAAGCTAATCCCACTCACTGATCTGAGAGATTGGCGTTCGAAGACAGGTAAACAGTTGGTATGTAAATTTACTTTCTGCAGATCGACTACGTCCTCTTATAAGAAGATTGTATGAGGTTAAGTCAAACATCTGGACTTTTGCTATATCTTTAAGCTCTTCACTTCTGCTCGTGCGTGGCTGTGGTCTACTGATAAAAGTTTGAACCTGATCGTGCCAGTTATTTTTGCTGCCGTTACAGTTTAAACATTGTCGCTCTGTTAGCAGTGTGCACCAAGGAAGAACAACAATTATTGTGGGTACACTTGTTTAGTTGCTATCTCTTTTTATTTGAAAACGTTAATAACAAACCAACCTTTATTGAAAAGTCTCACTAAATAGAATGTGCGTCTCCCGACAGGAATCGAACCTGTATCCCTTTTTGCCATCCTGAAAACAACTCTTACAGTCAAAGTGTGTCATTACCAGTTTAGTTACGGAAAGCCATCATAACAATTGATAATTTGAAGCTCAAATTATCTATTCAAAGAACGTACATCTCTTGTTGGAACTTCTAATCTATATCTGACATTTTCAGTTTCATACTCGAAACGTAAACTAACTTTTTTAAATGTTTTTTAAATATACGACATTATTTATTGTTATTTATGTGGATATACGTGTTTGAGTTTTTATATTATGTTGTTAATGAAGTTAATAAATACCGACCTATCACGAGAAGACTTATTAGAAAAAAAACTTGTGCCTCATGATACCAACTGAAACATGTGTATCAAGTAAAAGTAAATTTCAAGTTATAAGAAATAATGTGGGATTAAGCATCGGTTTAAAATATGTATATATAAGTGTGAATACATTGTAAAGTAGCCTCCCTTGTTTGAGTTCATATGATATCAATCACTCCTCGATAATGCTCTGTCCACTGATACAAATGATCACACCTCCTGAACTTCTCTAGTATGTCTATATGAATATCTACACACATTTTCTTAGCGACATTCTCTGAAAATATGTCCAAATTCAGGGACTTTCACTGTTGTTATAGGAATCCTTCACTGGTTGACTTCTACCATATATTACCTTTGGTTTGGCATTTATTATATTCCTGCCATTGACCGAATTCATATTTCTGGGTGTCACTGAAATATATTACAAACTAATACTAAGACATCTGAAGACACATGACTCACGGCCCAAGAACAAATAAAAGGTTCAGTTTTTAATTCTAATCATCTAAAAAAACGTCAGATCGTACAACGGCCGAAACGTCGAGAATATTTCAACAAAGATGAAGACAGCAGTTCGAACAATGTAAATAGTGTATATGAATAACAGTACTTTGTGATGATTTTTAATTAGTTTTTAATATTTCCGTATCAAAACTAGTTTTCAAAGAATAATATATATAAACAGTTTGGACATAGGTATTAAAATGGATGATGACAGTATATTTATTTGTTAAACAGAATCGAGAAGCCATGTGACTGTAAGAGAAGGTCGACTCTACGTATATATGGGAATGCCAGTTGTTTTCGGTTTGTGTTATTCTAATATGTTCTAAATAGACGTATCTACAAGATGAAAAATGGTTATTTCTTTATATATGTCTATATATTAATCCAAAACTATAGATGATGCTAATATTCATTTTCAACCCTACAGCCCCTTTCTGTCCAAACGCAACATCGCAAGCAGATCACGATTTTCATGGCAAACATTTAGACGAATTTCGTAAATTAGTGTCACTAGCTCAGACCTTTTCATGCCGCCAATATCCGCTTTGGATAAACAAACCTCACTCCCTGCGTATCCCTTTGGTCAGAAGAGAGTTGCACCTTGAAAATTTCTCCCCCAAAAAGTGCTGCATTGTGGGATAAACTTCAACGCGTATGCTTGTTTTAGAACACAATTTTAACCATTTCAAGTATTTGGCTTCTCCTAATCTTCACGAGAAATAACATTAAATGTAATAGTTTGCCTTGTAATTATTATCCAAGCTCATGTTTCATTCAAGTAGCTAAATATCCGTCACTCAGACAGTAAAAAGTAAATTGTAATATAAATTCGTTTAATATTTCTATTAATAAGAATTAATTCCACGGAGTATATTTACATAAATAATTTATTTGTTGAAGTTTTTAATAATCGTTATAATGAAAATTTAAGACCTTTTTAACTTATAATTAAAATAGAATGTAAAGTTAAGTACAAATTATTGTGAAATGCTTGTATTAATTAAAATTAACTGATATTGTAAACTTCCACCACCCATACAATCTAAAGAAAAGGGTCGTCTGCTGCCTGCAACATCGAGCAAAAGTCATAAGCGGTGACCCAGAGACATAAGAAGAGAAAATGGTCAGTATAAGCAGTATCCTACAACGTAACAACTATCCAAGGTACATGACAACAGCTTCAACGAACATGGAAGGGAGGGCACAGGAGAATAACAACTATAAGAAAATAGCCTTGGTCTGTCTACTCTATGTGAAAGGGTTATCGGAGAAAATACAAAGGATCCGTGGTCCATACAACATCAGGACGACCTTCAGGAGTGGTTCTACACTTCGCAGATACCTCTCCCGTGTAAAACCCCAAAAGATGAGAAGAAGAGCATGGACTGTGTGTAGTTAAGCTAACCACTATGTACGCCATTCCATGTAGAAAGAAAAACAAAGAAAAAACGGCCCGCCCCTTTAAGGTAAGGCATTGCAATGCCGTAAATCGAAGGAAGAGAGAAAAGTCAGGCGTACCTGATTAAGTATGGAGAGAGAGAGAGAGAGGATCACTACCCTCTATGCGATGAAGTTGAAATAATTGGTAGAGAAAATCATTGGAAAATACATAAACTTAAGGAATCAGCGAATATGCTAGGCCACAAAAATCGTCTAAGCTGACCAAGCATAGAAGTGAATAAAATGTAGGTATCAGTAATACAGAGTCTAGAAGAAAACATTAGTGTCAAAGATTGCTATATGAACTCTGGTATCCTCAAAGATTGCTATATGAGCTCTGGTAAAAATGGTTACTGGGACAATAGGTTTATAAGTCTCACAAATTTATAGGTTGATGTACTCAAGGACACACAGCCCAGTGATTGTTCCACTGACTTGATCGAAAGCGTTCTCAGTTCAATACCAGGCTACAACAGTGGTGTAAAAATAACAGAGTAGTTAAGTTAAAGAGAGATAATTACATGGTTACCAGAATTGGCATTGCACATGGAATGAGAATGATATACCCTAGTGATCGTAATAAAGGGTTCGGTTCGAAATTCACAGCACCTGATCCTAGAAACCCCACAATTCGTATTTTTGAGAAATACTATTTTTTCTATAACAATTAGACTATAATTTTTTTAAAATAAGCATGACTGAATATACCAAAACTATCAAGTATTTTTGCTAAATCATTTAATAAATTAACGTGCAAAAATAAAACATTCGTACACATAAGAACTATGATAAACATGTTCTCTTTCCTAATTATCATTTTCAATATCATTTAAGTCCCTTTTTGATACCCCAGCAGTAATCAACCATCACTCGTTTGTCCCACCGTTCCTGGTAGCGTTTTCCCAATGTTTTGATAACCTTTCTCCTTGTTCACAACTTCTATCGCGGTAGTTATCAGGAAATTTATCTAGATGGCTATGTAAAAAATGAACCTTAATACTCATATTAGCGTATTACTAACTAGCAGTATAGTCCGGCGTTGTTCGGGTGTAATGAAAGCTTTAAAACTAATCCATGGTCCTGGAGCTCAGACTCTTTGAACGTTGGCACGAAAGACTAAAAAGCAATAGTTGTTTCCAGTTAAAGCGAAACCGTAGACTGAAAGAAAAATGAATGGATGTAAGTCAAATTTTGATTTCCTGGTATCGATATCAAATAAGTTTTTTTCGTTGTAAACTGAATTTTGAAGGCTAAACAAGTCCTCTGAGTAAATGGCATCATGGCTGAAACCAAGAACTACAATTATACCTACTTAGAGCCAAACCCGAAGCAAAAACTAAAATATAAGGGCTGAAAAAATACAGACATACAGGCAGATAAACAGACACACACAAAAACATATTGCCCATTATATATATATATATATATATATATATATATATATAATCGATTTTCTGCAGTATTGTAAGAACTGCAACCTTGAAACTTCTGAATATCGTTTCTTATGTCTTTGTCTATGAGTGTATCAAATTTGATTAAAATCGGACCACTCCTTCTATAACCCGACTTTTTCGATTATCGATTTTCGATATTTATTGGGGGTACCGCGACACTAAATCTAGCTAAGAACACTCGCAGACGCTTATAGTACAATCGTGCAAATTTTCAAGAAAATCGGTTCAGCCGTTTCGGAATCTATAGGTAACGGACACACACACACAGACACACACTCAGAGACAAAGTTCCATTTATAAATAAGTTTAGATAAAGTGAATTACCAATAAACTTTATTAGTTAATTTGAATTTTAGCGATAAAGTGGAAAATTCGTTACTTTTATTTAAACATTTTTGACACAAAACACTTTTTTATAAAAGTAGTTTATTACAGATATAAATACATATATGTTAAGTACCTAAGATATAATATATATATATAATATTCATATATATTATATATCTAATATATATAATCTATAAAATATTCATATATATTTTATACTATATATCATATAATATTCATATATATTATACATATCTAAAAGATTTAACATATATTACGCTATGTGTAATCATACTAAAAAATAACTAATAGGTTCATACAACCATGGATGAAAACATTATAATTTCTTGTAATTTTAAAAATTGCGCATTCAAAAATTCTCTGTCACGTAAGAGTTCAAAAAACACCCACGGTTACGTGAGCGTTCTTAAAAAAATGTAAACGGTAAAATCAGTTATTGCAAATCGCCTGAAGACACTACTCATAGTAGAAACCTAGGTCGTGTAATAACTCGTTTACAAATGGAAAATATATAATATTTATATAATATGCATCTGATATATATATATATATATATATATATATATATATATATATATATATATATATATGACAAAAGAATAGCTGACTGGATATTTTCCTGAACGATGTGGAATATTTTATTTTATTGATGTATGTTAGGTACACACAGGTAAAGCCTTACTCGAATTTCAAACTCAGATTACTGTTATAGTTATGATTTCGCGATATATTGAAACATTCAAATTCATACAAAATTTCGCAACTGTAAAATAGCATTTTTCTGTTTTGTTATTTAATCTGTACAAGTACATTTTTTCCAACTGAAATATGAAGACATATGTCTTTATTCATTGGTTCATTTCCAATCATGGTTTCATTTCACTTCGTGTTCATGTCGTACAGGTAACGAAATCTAAACCACTGCTACCTGAGATGTCTCTTGTGTTCAGTCGGTTATAACTGACAGTAGAATACCTTGTATATTCTTTAATCTCTCATTTTCTTTTTTACTTTTTTATGAGAGGTGGTGTCTGTATCTGTCACGACCTGGCTCATTCCCCATCTTCATGCAAATGGTTGAATGACACAAGTTATAGAGACATATGACATAAGAGACAAATGACAAAAATAAACTAAATCGGTCCCAGTAGAATATTCAACTCACTTGTACAGATTAACATGCAAATCCTCGTTCTGCAGATCCTCGAATTGTTTTAAATTAGCATTACGCAATACCTCTATCATGGAAATGACTTCTCTTATAAAATATTCATACGAAAAGATGTAGAACTTTAAGCAGAAGATTGGCGTAGCATAATTTTTCTACATACATTTGAGCTGTACTTAATTAAACCTAATATTGATCTGTTTTAGAAACCATGTTTTTAATTCAATGATTAATTTGACACTTCATTCTATTCCTATTATTTACATTGCTACATAAGCTCAAAAGTTTCGTTGTTTTGGAACAGAAAGGACAAGGTATAACTTTTGATGGGTAATAGAAACGCACTAATAAAGAATCATATTTATATATTACGAAAATCACTGGGGAATGGTAAAGTTATTTTCTAAACAAAGCCAAGTTTGACATAAGCATACATGTATAGGACAGCCAATAACCATCACACTTTCTGTAGTTTAGAAGACAAGCTAGCTATTAAACTGGGACCATGAATAGTTAAATTTTTAAAAGACTTTCTAAACACCCCTGGCACTATGTCGTCGAGTAATGGTCGATAATCCTCATATACAAATCATATTTACTAAAACCCACCAAAAAAATAAAAAAAGAAACATCTCGTGAAGATATTCAACGGAAACAGTAAAAATTAGCTACAGTTGCAGCGGGAACATGACACAATAGAAAATCAGAACAGAAGATCCGCACAAATAAAACACATTTGTAATTGAAGAGCAAAGCACGAATATTCCTTAAATGGCAATTGCTTACAATATATATCAAGCCATCGTAAAAATCAAATAACGAAAAAAATGTACATAAAACTAATTGGAAGACTTTGTAAACAGAAACTACACACATAAAACTTTGTTTACGAATAGGAAATACTCTTAAAATACGATGCTTTTTAAACATATATGGGAATTTATAAATAAAACCAAATTATACAAAAATATCATGTAAAATAAGGAAAACCTCATCAACTTACAATAATAATTTTCAAAACTGCAAACTCTCGTCTGGAGGAGAAAATATCTATAACCACATTTACAGACCAACAAATTACTAAATAAATGATCAGAACTTATTTCAACATGTAGACACAAAAACACATTTTACTAAGTTACTTAAAAATCGTATACTTAAGACGAACACCTTTGTAAAATATCATGAAACTGGAAATATAAAGACTATACAACACATATAATACATTTTAGAGAAAGCCAATAATTTAACTAAACAGAAATAACCAACCAACAACAGCAAAAAAGTTAAACATGAAATAAGACAAAATCTTAATGAAGTAAATATACAAATAAACAAGTTATAAGTGTACACTAAATACCCACAATTATTTATACTTAAAAGCCTCTGGAACAATTTGAAATATAAATATGACCGACTACCTTTGGAATAATACAATTAACCTTGCTGCCGATAATGCACTATTATCCAGCATATATAAGTTGACAAGCCAAAACACGTGACGCGAAGATTGCTTTCAAGTATAAAAAATGTTACTGGTTTGAGTTGGCCACTTACACACACACACACACACACACACACACACACACACACACACACATATATATATATATATATATATATATATATATATATATATATATATCTCGATTGAGAACTCTGGGGAAATGGTAGACTTTAAAAACAGTAGCTACTCACCGCTATTTACGCATCGTTCTCCAGGAATGCATTGAGTCCTTTTAGCTACTGGCATTTATATACATATTGTACAACCACACGCTAAAGTCTCATCAGGTAGTTTATAAATAGTTAATATGTAGTTTATAATTTATTTTACTTTTTTAAACTTTTTACGGAAAATTTTCCAAAAACGGAAGTTGAATTGACGCTTCATAAAATGAAATTTTTAAGTAAAAAGCCTTTATTACCATTATTATTAAATACCTAATGTGACATTGTCCTTTCAATGTCGAAACAAAATGTACAATTTTGTAGTAGTTATTTACATGTTTCAATGTAACAATTTAACAATAATAATAATAATAATAATAATAATAATAATAATAATAATAATAATAATAATATATTCGGACTATTGTTCCCGTCTTTATTATCACATATTTTCGGACGTTGTACCCTCCGGCTTTTTTCAGGGGTCTGGATAACCTCCAGGTAATTCTAAATTGAACCCTTTATTTGACCCACGAGATTAGAATTGTTATTATTCCACTACTTTATGTCTACAGGATATTGTCTAGCTTTCATTTTTATTTAGTATTGTTCACTTATTGCTCGCCTGTTTTGACTAAATCAAAAGTACACATTATCCGATCAAGGAATTGAAATCCCAATCACTGTCACCAAATTCACGAGCCAACCTTTCCACTATTGTCTACATGACCATCTCTCTCTCATATATATATATATATATATATATATATATATATATATATATATATATATATATGACAGTTATGTGCCATACGTGATACATGCTGAAAGAGACATGAGTGAGTGGGCAGAAGATTTTCCTCGCAGTAGATTTCTATTATTTTCGGTGGTAGACTGGTTGCCAACCAAGGCTAGATAACCTAATCTGTCCTGTTTTTAACCCATAGCTGGAGGGAAGAGACGGATTAATAACTTTCCCAATGATATTTGCGGGTAAGTATATGTTCATTCGTTGAATATGAGTATTTATATCATTTATTTACAAGACAGCTATTGCATTGACAATTACACTTTACACTAATATTGAGTTAAATCGTGGCTGTTCATTTATCTGATTATTGTTTATATGCAAATTAAATTAATGGCGTGCAAATTGAAATATGCCACAAGTTAAAAAATAAATTATGTTAGAACGCGAACCCCCTCCCCGCAAAAAAAGAAATGAAATAGCCTTTGCTCCTGTTAACCAACCAGGGAGGAGTGTGAACGGGACGATAAGTTTGTGTGAAGAATGAGAAAATAAGAATAAAGTGGTATGGTTAAGGATAAAGAGTTTCTTAGAGCAACGAAAGAAAAGAAGTAGTGAAATTCTATGGGTTTCGAAGAAAACTGTCCTTTATTGGGTCTCGTAGACTGGTGCTATAGAAGCAAATAAATTTACTAAATAACAAATCACATTACTTGAAGATTTTCAACACCAATAAAAGCTAAAATGAATAGCACATGTAACTCGAAGAGAAAATAACATAATCAAGATGTTGACCGTGGAAATTCAACATCTTGATTATGTTATTTACTTCAAACAAACGGTGAAGAATTAATCTTCTACAAGTACCAGAAAGAGCGATAACAGATCTGAGAAACTTATTTTCCTCGTGAAGCTGTTTCAAGAGAAAGATCTAATAAATTTCAGCCAACGGTAACTGTTCGACTAATAAATGCCGAATGTTTTCTTCCAAAAAATATCTAATCCATCATTACCATTATAATCTCTCATGTCCTGAATGAACTTGGCAGGTGATAACGCAGAGAGATGATCTCCAGTTTATATAGAAAATGCATGAGAGTTTGCGTTATTCCAGTTGAATCAATGACGTTGTTTACTTTAAAGAGAAATGACATTTATCATGACCATAACAATCGTGTACATATTTTGTTCCTCCAAAGTATCTTTTTGAGAGAGAGAGAGAGAGAGAGAGAGAGAGAGAGAGAGAGAGAGAGAGAGCAAATGCTATAGCGCTTCAAAACACTATCCGAACATTCCTAACGAACAAATTAGAAAAATGCTGAGTCAAATCCGTATCAAATTTATAACAATGTAACTTTTATTGATGTCATTAGTAATACTGAGGTTACGAGTTTCTGTCAAAAGTTTACGATGGATGTAAAAACTTTTAAAATTATTAGTGCCTGGGCGTATAAAAATCATGCACACACTCACGAGTACTCTTCTCGGCCAGCCATCAATATCATATTAAAGACGAAACTTTTTGCTCAAATCCAACAAGGCAAAATAGCACAGATATGTAGATTCATACTTATCTCAAGATGATATTATGCTCATGAGTGTGGAGATAGAAATAAACGATGCATGTTGACTTTTATGCAATCAACACATATGGGTAAAACGGAAACGGAGTTGATTTGTGTTTTCAACAAAAAAAAAAAAAAAAAGAACAAAAAAGAAAAAACTTCCTCCATCAGGTAATATTTTCCACATCCCTTATCCTTACATATAAAATTCAGAAGCTTATACAAATTTTTTTATTAGCTACTCAGTCTTAAATTACCGACGATTTTTATTCTGAAGAAGGGCCAGTCGAAATGCGCCTTCCAAATTTTAAGCGTTGCGATACCCGTATTATTACTAAAATATGATCACATTTTAAAACGTGTAATATCTTGCAATAGTAATAACAGCTTGTTTTTATATATATATATATATATATATATATATATATATATATATATTATATGTTGTATTGAGCACTTTTTATAAACGTAAATGGAGAACTCAGAATTCTAAAACTGTTAGTTCTCTTCATCTGCACACACACACACACACACACACACACACACACACACACACACACACACACACATATATATATATATATATATATATATATATATATTAATCATGTCACCCCCAAGCAAGGCATTCCACTGCCACTATAACGCAGGGGGTTACACAAGGCGATAGACGAGTTTGGATGTACATAGGGGGAGAGTTGGAGAGAATGGGTGTGGGTTAGTGTGTTAGGAGGTGTCTATTGACCTTACATTTGAACTCCTGGAGATTATAGCCGCCGGGGAAGAAAGCATGCGGAAGGGAATTCCACAGGCGGGAAGTGCGAGAAAAGAAGCTGTTGGAGTATAAATTGCGGTTACATTTCATCGGTTTCACTGTAAAAGGGTAGGACCTAGTTGCCAATCTAGTATCTCGTGCAAACTCACACCTATGGGGCACCAGTGATTTAAATTCATCAGAGCAGAAGCCATGAAAGTATTTATAGAAGAGGCACAGGGAAGCCACGTCATGCCGGTGAGAGAGTGACTGCAGGCGGTCAGCTAAGTCGGTATCAATCAAATTACAGATTCTTCGCTGTATTTTGTCAAGAAGCCCGAGGTGAATAGTAGGGGCACCCGACCAGATGTGGCAACAGTATTTCAAACGGGCGGATGGTAGATTTGTATAAGTGCAGGATAGATTCAGACGGGAAGAATTTCCGGGCCCTGCACAGAGAGCCGACTTTCATAGCAGCGGATTTAGCAATGGATTCGACATAGTCATTCCACTTGAGGTCCGCTGAGAGTGTCAGGCTAAGCAGGCGTAGTGTTTTACTCTCTGGGAGGCTTGCCCGTTCCATGCTAATGGGAGGGAGGTGTGGTTGTCTGTGGTGGTTAATTGACAGCAGCTTCGTTTTGGAAGAATTGAATTTTACGAGCCATCTCCTACCCCAAGCCACCACGGATTGGAGGTCTTTTTCAAGCTCAGCCGCGGGGTTCGCCTTGTCATCAACACCAGATTTTTGGTCGTGGCGAGCGTATACTGTGGTATCATCGGCGTACATGCCTACTTGTGATCTTATAGCATCGGGGAGATCATTGATGTAGATTAGAAAGAGCGTAGGAACTAGGATAGAGCCTTGGGGACACCCGCGTTTGTAGGGTAGTTCTGGGAGGCATGTCCGTTTAAAACCGTCTTCAGTGTGCGGTTGGAGAGGAATGACTGGATTAAGTCCAACAAAAGTCCAGTAATGCCGTAGCACCGCAGTTTCCGTAGAAGGCCGGCATGCCATACTCTGTCGAATGCTTTAGAGATATACAGGGCGACAGTTCGGGCTTCACCATTCTTGTCGAGAGCCTGGTATATAGTATATATATACTCGGTGATGGTCATTAGCATATCAGCAGTAGACCTGGTGAAGCGGGAGCCATACTGTTTGTCCGAGAGGAGCCTGTGGGCCGTGTGATGCTGAACGACCTCGGCATTGATAATCGCTTCGAACACTTTGCAGAAGATCGGAAGAAGGCTGATAGGGCGGTAATTTGCGGGGTCCGTGGGTTCACCAGTGTTCTTGAATATTCGAACCACAGAAGAAGACTTCCAACAGGCAAGAAAGCAGGAGGAAGATAGGCAGAGGTTGTAGAGCTTAGAAAGGACAGAGGAGAGTTCAGGGGCACATTTCTTCAAGACTATGATTGGGATTCCGTCCACACCACTCGCTTTGTGAGGGTCAAATTTTGAGATTTTGCTAGAAAAATCAGCGAGGGCGTGATGTGGACGTCATTCAATTGGGCCTCAGTTCTAGATGGGAAATCGGATGTCATAGTAGATGCTAGAGTAGCTACTGTTTTTCAAAGTCTACCATTCTTTCAGAGTGCTCAATAAGCATGTGAGAGCGTAAGTAGTCATCCGCAGACAGAAGACCTTAAAAAAGTTTTAGCTGTTTTCCAATATATGGCGTTCAGAGAACTATGTGCATGTAGTTTCAGATGGTAACGCATCTGTAAGGAAATACTATAAGCAAATTCAGTGTATATCATTTCACCCAAGTGTAAACAACTCTGTTCTTCATAGCGTTAAATATGTCAGATTTCGGGTCAAAGCAAGTGTATTTTCAGGGAATTTTACCACACTACTTCATTTAAAAGAAATCTGCAGCAGAAGCACACATAATTCTTGTTGGAACTTACAGCAATTAAGCTCTGTCGGAAATAACATGCAAAAATTAGTTTAGACGCTTCAAAATAATGATTTTGATGTTGAAGGAAAAAAATCGAAGATGAAAAATTCGTGGCATTGCTTCATGAATACTGATGCCAAGTGCAAGCTGAACTAATTAGAAGTTGATCAGACAACAGTTTCAAAACATTTGTAAACATTAGGAATGATTCAAAAGCAAGGACATTGGGTGCCGTACGAGTTGAATCCCAAGGACGTTGAACGGCGTTTTCTTACGAGTGAACAGCAGCTTCAGCGGCAGAAAAGGAAATTTTTTTTGCATCATATCGTGACCGGCGATAAAAAGAGGATACGCTACTATAACAGTAGAAGCTCGTGGGTGCGCCCGGCCATGCATCAAAGTTGGTGGTAAAGTTCGAAGCTTCTGCTCTGCATTTGGTGAGATTAGCTGGTTATAGTTTATTACGAGCTACTCAAACCGACCAAAACCATCATGGGAGAACAGTATCGGTTGCAATTGATGCATTTGAGACGAGTATTGAAGAAAGAACAGCCGCTATACAAGCAGAAACACAAAACAGTGATTTTTGTAACATGACAACTCTAGTACACCTGTTGTAAAACGAGTAAAAGCCTACTTGAAAACGCTTGAATGGGAAGCCCTACTTCACCTGTGGCATTCAACAGATATTACCCCGTCCGATTATCACTTGTTCTTGTCGATAGGGCATAGCCTGGCAGAACGGCACTTTCATTATTGTGAAGATTCCAAAAAAAAAAAAAAAAAAGAAAAGAAATAATGGGTTCGAATTTGGTTAACATCAAAAGTCATATAATTTTCTCGACGTGGAATTCAAATACTGGGAAAAGTGGTGTCTAGCAAGGGACAATACGTTCAGTGACATGATTCTTACTTTTGTAAATAAAAACATTACTTTTTATGAAGAATAATCGAGAAAATATTAAGTGTCCTAATGCATATATTCATTTTTCTTAATATATATATGACAGATCTGTTTCGCTATATCGCAACTCATCAGTACGGTTAGATATCCGATTGCTTTTAGCCAGGATTGAAAGCCGACCGAATTAGTGTCATTTAGCGATTCTATCTCTGAGCTATGGGCGCTCGGTAGAAGGAAGCAGACTTTTATCATGTGATATACCGTGTATTCATACGCCAGTAGTGAGAGTGTCCTAATTCATTACTAAATGAACAATGCGTAGATGTTAGAGTAGCTACTTTATAATTATATATATATATATATATATATATATATATATGTGTGTGTGTGTGTGTGTGTGTGTGTGTGTGTGTGTGTGTGTGTGTGTGTGTGTGTATATGATTGTATTTCAGAAAATATCCTAAAAACAAACATTTGAAATGAAATAAGTAATTTCTTTTACGAATTATGATATCTGTAAAAAATATAGTTTTACGACAAAATACCCTGAAGAGTGCTTCCAGGTTTGAAAAATTCAGAACACTATTATGGGGGCCGTTGATGGCAGGGGTTAGCACGAAATCGCAAGTCATCGTGATTTGTGGGTTTGAGCGTGCTGGCCTTCTTCAGACTGTTGATCACGACCTCTTTCTCCGAAACTGTATTAGCTAGCCGCCGTAGTACATTGGCATCCGCGGATACGTGTGTGTGTGTGTGTGTGTGTGTGTGTATGTGTGTGTGTGTGTGTGTGTCTGTGTGTGTGTGTGTGTGTGTGTGTGTGTAGATGGATGGATAGCCAATCGTATTTATAGTGAACAGTGGCTGACCACGACTAACAGTTTCCTGCATTTTCAAACAATTTTCAGATAATTAGCAGCTCTGCCTCTATAGCAGACTCTTAGGAGCTACTTATTTTATTTTATATATACAGGGTGATTGAAAACTAACTCTCTATTTTATGCATGATCGGCTCTCCTGTCTAACTATAATTTTTACAAGACGAGAGAGCTCATCGGACATAAATTAGGGAGTTGCTTTTTAATCACCCTGTATATATATTATATATGCATATTTTATAAGAAAGTAAAAGAACACAGATTAAAAGCCATTGTGCAAGCATTTACTTTTATAAACATTGCTCGATACAGAGTAGAGGTTAATATTGTAATTTTGTTATTACAATGGTTTATAAAAGCATTATATTACTACACAAAAAAGTTCATGTTTCAGAACAATACTGTTTTTCTTCAGGTAATATGTTAAAATAAATGGTGAAAATGATTTATTTTGCAAATATAAGATGAATTCATGGTTATTTAGAAAATTAGTGAGTGGTAGTTAGAGAAAATGCCTTAGGTGTGTCAATATTGTTCAATAAAAAATGAGAATTAGGTAACTATGGAATTTTAAGATCTGTTAGATTGAAAGGAAGCAGGATGGTCAGATGTCTAGACATGTCACTTTTTAATTTTGTCTGGATAAGATACATAGTGCGACTATAGACTTTTTAAATGGGTAGACAATAATTTTTAAAAGCAGGTTGGATTTTAGTTTTTTTTAAAAGTAGATTCTTTTACTACCTCATGAGTAAAGGGGCTGGAATTATAATAGACTGATCTATTTAAAAATTTGTTTATCAGTATTCTTCAGATTTATATTGGGCAGAAAAGAAAGAATATTGAAACTTTAATTTTAGAAGGGGTTCCTGTCCATAATATTAATATAGCCTAAAATCTATATGTGATGTTTAAAAATACCTTTGGGTATAGAGAAACCATTTTTGTTTGCGCTTAAAATATAATTGCAAAAGAGAATTATTTTTACAATCCAAAATGTATTATGGCTTTAATTAACCCACAATGGGTAGATAGGGCGTGAAAAACTAATCTCTCAACATTGTTGAAGTTCGGTTGTTTGCGATGCCATAATCGTTGTTACCGAGTTGCGTTAAACTTTGATGAATGACAAGAGGAGAATATGACGATTGCATGGCGAATGTAAGAATAATGTTTTCTTTTTATTATTGTTATTGGAAATGCAATACCCCAACAGACACGGATATGGATAAAGTGAATTACTTTTTATAAAGAGAGGAATTTTTAGGTTTTGAGCTTATAGTAATGCTTATGTTACATTGTAAACATTTTTTGATAGTAAATGATAAATCATTTTTTACAACTGTAATCGGACTTATGTATAAAAAGTTGAAAGCTAGTATGTATAAGAAAGCTAATATATTTTTCAAATCATTTCAGTTTAAGCAAAGCAATAAAACCACAAAGAGGCAGTGGGCTTTTGAGTGTCAAAAACAAAAAAGTGAAAAACAAAAGAACAGGAATTAAGATGATAGGATAAGGCGTGACATTGCATTTAAATTTTTGAAGATCAAAGTTGGCTAGAAAACAAGAGGCCAGAAGACAGTTCTACAAACTGGATATTTAAAATGAATATTGTTGTTCAACTCACCATGCGCTTATTCAACCATTAGCTGAAGAATTATGATTCATCATAAATTTAATAGGAAAACCGTGAAATCTAGTACAAATCAGTTTATTTGTGCAGTTTTAGTTCTTTCATCAATAAAAGCAGTTAATTCTATATTTCCTCTAGGAGCTCTTAATTTTTGCATGCCTTATTTTTCAGAATCATGTTTCGTTCAAGGCTGTACTGGGGCCATGGGAATACAAAACTAGAGTTAGATTTCTTAATGATCACGTGGGTTGAGGTCTTTTTAGAACCTTTTTGTATGTAAGTTGCTAGCGATTTATATACTATATTATTCTATATATAATTTAAGAAACCCCAAGATCTCTATGTTTTTCAAAGACAGAGCATTTTTACAAAAGAAACAAGAATGAACTGATGAAATAAACTATTCCAGTAAAGTGTAAACATTCAGTTTTTCGAAAATCCGTTTTAAGAAGCAGGGTTTATTAAAAAAAAAAACGCCTTATAAAACAAAAGCTTTAAGTTTTCTTTTTAAGTATATAGTGCAATATTGCAATATCTATGTTAATAATTTTTAAATTACACTATTTTAGAGCAAGAGACTGCTAATCTAAGCGATTGATTTGTTTTTTTACGGTTTATCAACAATTTTCAGGTTAATTAAATGTTTTTGGATTGTAAGAATAGTTTTTTCTTTCAGAGTTAATGATTTACTGATACAAACACTACTATTTAACTCATAGCTGAGTGAAGAAGAGTTAGATTCATACCTTTCCCAAGGGTATCTGCGCGTAAGTGAATATAACTAACTCGACATTCAGATTTTTGATTACCAGCCGTAACTCATTGCACCACCAGCACATCCAAGCTTACAGCATTTAGTATTTCCAAGTGGTCATCCATCTAGGTACGTTATATTACTGTAAGTCCGAAGAGATAGAATTTTCAATATTAGTAAAAAGAAAACCAAATGGAATACATGTTCATAGAATTAAATGAATTTGATCCAGCTTTAGTTTATTATAGTGGCCTTGTTCCAGTTAATAAGTATTTACACCTCACTCAGAGTATGGTATTCACAATAAAGTTTACAGTAGAAATGTGTACCACACATTTTAGATCTATTAGAAATATCTAAAATCATGGCCATGCTTTTTATATATGCTGTGTTCCTTCAGGACGTAGGCGACTATGGACCTCCACGTTTCCCTCTCCCGTATAGTTCTTAACACCTTTTCTTATGCTATCTTCTGTTCTGCCATTAGTTTGCTCAACCCATCAATTATGTTATGCTTTGCTTTTCCCTGTTTCTCTTTCCTTCTGTTTGTCCTGTGATTATCAGTTTCTCTAAGCCCTTTTTCCTCATTACATCTTTTTCTGATGTTAATTATCAGTCTCATTTTCGCTTCTATCCTCTCTAAAACCTCGTCGTTGTTAATATGTTCGGTTCATGGTAACCTCAGCATCCTTCTGTAGTACCATATTTCTATTGCGTCGATTATCTCTTTTATGTTTGAGGAGATTGTCCAGCATTCGCTGCCATATAGGAGAATCGATATCGCATAACAGTCCAGAACACTTTTCTTTGTTTTCTACGAAATCTTTTTGTCTTTCAATACTCTACTTAACCTTTGGAATGCATTCTTGGCCAGGCAAATACACCTTCAGCTCTCAGTGTCGCACTTTCCATCCTCTGTTACAACACTTCCCAGGTATTTAAATTTCTGTACATGCTTAATTTTAGTATACCCCACCTGTAGTTGGAAATTTGGGCTCCTCTTTCTACTGATGATCATGCGTAATCAGCTCTAATGAGATTAAATTCTGCAAACGAAGCTGAACAGTTCTCTTCTTAAACTTCTTAAAATTTGACTTTTTCTGTGCCGTGTCCCTTCAGGACGTAGATCATGGCTTTTCACTATTTTGTGTGTTAATAAAATTTGTCTTTTTGCAATATCACTTCGTGTTCTGTCAACCATTTATATAAGATATTTTGGGAGATTATGCACTGCATTTCTCCGTCTCTCTTGCTTTCAGTATATCCTATGTCAAATTTTATAAATCTTTTTCCTCATAATGCGGCCTAGAAATTTCATTTATCTTTTTTTATGTTAAGTATAAAAAAATAAGAATCCCCCAAAGAACAGTATTAAACAATCCCTTCTTATCCTTACCGAGAAATTTTGATTATCTCTCGTATTTATAAAATGTAACATAATATAAGAAGTCTATGACAATTGTAAACATCACAACAAAACTGGTTAGAATATCTAATGTTAACTTAGATGATATTTAATCTGTTGTTACATGTCTCTGTCATTGATCTCTTATTTGGAACGCCCTCGATGACTTGAAAGATTCTACTACATCTAGACATACAAACCATTTATTTTTTTTAATCATGCATGTGCTACCTACATGCAAAGCATCAAACTGTATAATCATTAAAATCTCTTGAGCATGACATAGCAAATATGATTGTTATTTTATCCTTGTGTTTTCGCTGTATTGTCTATTATTTATCTGAACATTGATCTTATAGTAATCAAAGAAGTCTAATCAGTTTACAAACCCAGAAACTGGATTTTTTTGTTCAGCATTTTAATGATTGTTAAATGCAATAGTGAAGAGAGACTATGTATACTTCTTTTACCATTTGTCTGAGTCCAAATTGCATGCCCTTCGTTTGGACACCAAAATTCAGCAACATTGTGATTGGACATAGTACAGGTTTAATTTAAATATATATGATATATGCATGCAAAATAAGGTTTATAATGTTTTGCTTTCTACTCAACATTGAACTTCAAAAATTTAAATGCAGTGATTATTATTTTAATTCTTCTTTTTATTGTTCGCTCCTCTTAATATTTTCCCATTTTATAACACTCAATTACTTCTTATGCCTTAGTAGCTTTTTTGCCTTGCTTCAGCAAAGATTATTTAAAGAATAAGAAAAAAGGAAAAAATATTTTCCCATTCTATAACACTCAATTACTTCTTATGCCTTAGTAGCTTTTTTGCCTTGCTTCAGCAAAGATTATTTAAAGAATAAGAAAAAAGGAAAAAATATTTTCCCATTCTATAACGCTCAATTACTTCTTATGCCTTAGTAGCTTTTTTGCCTTGCTTCAGCAAAGATTATTTAAAGAATAAGAAAAAAGGAAAAAATATTTTCCCATTCTATAACACTCAATTACTTCTTATGCCTTAGTAGCTTTTTTGCCTTGCTTCAGCAAAGATTATTTAAAGAATAAGAAAAAAGGAAAAAAAAATGTTGTGGAAAAACGGTTAACAGTAAGGAAAATAACATTCGACGAACCGAGTTTAAATTCAGGCGACGAGTTTGTATACATTTTGTACTAATTTCCTAAAAAATGCTTAAATCCGTCTTTTCCTCTAATTGTGGCTATACTAGTAGAGCAGAAGAGGCTCTTTAACCTTGTTTAGTAACCAGGAATTCGAAATATTTTTGTGATATTTCACCCCAAGCAAGGCAGGAATACCACTCATGCACAGAGTGTGACAGTGAGAGAATAAAATAGGTACAGGGGATGTTGAAGGAAAGATAAGAGATTAGCTTAGGTGATCATGGCTCTTCAGAATTTCTTGTCCTTAATAGGTTGTCTTTTTGTTAACTTTCTTAAACATTGCATCTGTCCCTCTTACATTTTATCTGTTCTTTGAGTATAAAATTTTCCAATACTTCTTTCCTCTTCTTCGCTAAACATTTTAACTATCTCTTTTTGGTGTTAAGTATAAGTGCCTTTTTTTTATTCCTTTTTCTCTACAAATTTGTCGTTGCTCACATGTTCGGTCGATTTTACTCACAATAGTCTTCTGTAGAACCATATTTGTGTTGCTTTAAGTCTCTTTATTTGCTAGGATGAATCTAGCATTCACTTTGGGAAAAATAATTAGTTCTGAATTTGAATCTTGTGATGATTCTAAAGTGTTACAAAATGAAATTTTCAAAGATATAATTAGCGTCTGTTTGTTCACTAAAGGTATAAGTATGGGATCTGATGAGCTCATAGATTTATCAAACATCTGGCCCTGATGAGCGTTTCAGTGCAAAACTCCTGAGTCGGCTAACCAGACAAGTAAAGATCATTTGACTCGGTCTCTTTCTTGTATATAAGTACTAGCAGTATAGCCCGGCGTTGCTCGGGTGTAATGAAAGTTTTAAAACTAATCCATGGTCCTGGAGCTCAGATGCTTTGGACGTTGGCACGAAAGACTAAAAAGCAGGAGTTGTTTCCAGTTAAAGCAAAACTGTAGACTGAAAGAAAAATGAATGGATGTAAGTCAAATTTTGATTTCCTGGTATCGATATCAAAAAGTTTGTTTCGTCGTAAATTGAATTTTGAAGGCTAAATAAGTCCTCTGAGTAAGTGTTATCATGGCTGAGACTAAGAACTTAGAGCCAAAAGTAAACCCGAAGCAAAAGCTAAAATGAAAATGCTGAAAAAAATACAGACATACAGGCAGATAAACAGACACACATATAAACATCTTGCCTTTTATATATATATACAAGCAGTATAGACCAGCGTTGCTCGGGTGTAATGAAAACTTATATATTATCAATTTTCTGCACTATTGTAAGAACCTCAACCTTGAATCTTCTGAATATCGTTTCTTATGTTTTTGTCTATGAGTGTATCAAATTTGATTAAAATCGGACCAGTCCTTCTATAACCCGATTTATTCGATTATCGATTTTCGATATTTATCGGGGGTACCTCGTCACAAAACCTAGCTAAGAACTCTCGCAGACATTCATAGTACAATTGTGTAAATTTTCAAGAAAATCGGTTCAGTCGTTTCGGAGTCTATAGGTAACGGACACACACATACACACACACACATACACATGCACACACACACACACACACACAGAGAGAGAGAGAGAGAGAGAGAGAGAGAGAGTTCCATTTATAAACAAGTTTAGATTTTCCTAAAATGCTTATACAATAAAACTACACATTAAGAAAATGTAAACAATTCTGGAAAAATTCATTATTCATGGAATATTTGTCTAAAAGAAAATAGTAGCCATAATATATTATATTCATATATATTTTTTGTAAGTAAATAACGATTCAGAATAGATTTTCTGTAACTGTATGGTGCTATTTGGCCAAATAAGTTTGCTGACTAAATTCTCTGAGGAATTGTTCTTATAACTATGATGTTGTTAAAAAAATAATGGCCGCTCGAAGTGTTGTATTTTAAAAAGTCATTTTAGCATAGTGTTCACCGTATATATTAGGTCAATTTCGGTATACACAATAATTAATGTGTGCTCTTTAATAATTTTAGTTTATTTTCAGACAGAAATATTCTTGAAGCATAGAAGCTCTTAATTATGAACATGACAAAACATGATCTTCGTTTACTTTTCTTTCATGAGTTCAAACTTGAGCACAGTGCCTTCTAAACCTCTGCCAATAAGTGATCGGATAGCGCAAAGGTGGTTCCAGAAATGTTGTACTGGTGATGAGAGCCTTGAATATGAAGAAGGTAGAGGACGATCATGCAATCTTGACAACGAACAATTGCTAGCAGTCTTTGAGCAAAGACTACGTTAAAGTGTCAGAAAAACAGTCTCACGCTACTTGGAAAGTATTAGCAAGATGATAAAGTTAGATAAATAGGTTGCTTACGATCTCAATGAAAATAGAAAAAATACTTAGGCGTTTTGAACTGGGTTCGAGGCTATTTCTGCGTAACATCGATGATCCATTTCTTAACCGAATAGTCACTTGTGATGATTTATGATAAGTGTAAGCTATCAGGTCAATGGCTTAATCGTGATTAGTCCTGTCCTCAAAATATTTCTCAAAGCCAAAGTTGTATCAGCAAAAGATTATGGTGACTGTTTGGTTGTCTGCAATTGGTGTTATTCACTACAGCTTTCTTGAAGCCAATCAGAGCATTAATACAGAGATTTACAGCAATAAACTTGCTGAAATTCATTCACATCTGCAAAATATGAGATTTACATTAGTGAATCGTTGTAGTCCAATTCTGCTCCACGATAATGCGTGGCCACATGTTGCAAGGATGACGTTGCAAAAACTCATAAACATGGGATACGAGTGCTTACCACATCCTCCATATTCTCTTAATCTTTCACACACTGATTATCATTTTTAACCATTAAATACATTTTTAAATGGTAAAACCTTTAGATCCAGATCAGAGGTGGAATCAGCTTTCAAAGATTTAATTGCATCACAGTCAATAACGTTTTATGAACTAAGAATAAATAATCTCGTCGATCGATGGCAGAGGTGCATAGATGCTCAAGGCTCGTATTTTCAATATTTTTACAGTTAATTTTTCAAAAATAAATTTATGTTTCTAAAATAGCCTAATAATATAACCTTTTAAGCGTTACAAAAATGTTTAATTTCATAAAATTGATCGAGTGTAGGGTGGGGTAACAGATGTACGAAAAATATTTTTTATAAAGATTTTATAACACACAAACCTTTCAAAAAGTAATCTGTAAATAAATCATGACAATTTAATTAAAATCTGGCAGTTATTTGAGTTTTTCAATAATTTCCAAATCAAATTTGTTTTTCACCACAAAAGATGCTCAAATTTCCCATACAAATATATGGTTCTACGTTAACACTATAAGAAAGAAAATTTTTTACCAAGTTTTCCCAAATTCTAAAACCAAAAAAAGGAAAACAAACTAAACCCGAAATGTGCTATAGATACTAATCTCATAAATATTGCTCACTTACACAACAAAGTCGGCAGAAAGCATTCGACTAAAAAAAGATTGATTACATATCATCATTATAAAATATGTCTTAAACGCCTATGTTGTATAAAGTATACTGATTTTGACATCAAACACAGTGAAAAAATAACAGGACATTGAATCAGTTACCAAATTAGTATTATTGAATGAGAAAGCAGCACAACAAGGAGGCGCCAGGATATGAATACATAGAACCCAATAAACACATAAAACCACTTAAGTGTGCTCTAAATTGTGACACGTGCTCATCAAGAGTCACAAATATTTAGTTTAGTTTCTTAAGAAACGAAACCAAATGAAATAATATATCTAGAGAGACAATGTTGCGCTAAAGAGAACCAAAAATGCTTGACTCTTTATGATTAAAAAATTGAATGTTTAAAAATTTGAACAGTTTGCTTAGGTAGGAAATATGCAGCTACGTCATGCACTCAAGTTACTGGAAAGTAAATATAAATGCATACACACACATTTCAATATGTTATATAACTAGCTTCAGAGTTTCAGTGTTTCTGCAGTTTATTAGATAATTGTGTATAAGTGTGTGTCAGTCGGGGATAACTTTGCCGCCCACTTGTAAAACAGTGATTGGCATTTCAGTGACTGCTTTTAGTTTGCATCCGTTTTCAAAACCCTACCCTCGATTAGGTAACCAGACACCTGCTTAAATGTTATCTGCCCAACCTCTTAAATAAATAAAATGCAAAGAGTTAATGCTTTATGTAACGCTAATACTAAATAAAACAACCTTTTCTATGTCCGGTGTGTTGTGGTTGAGATCAGCTTTGTTTCGTTTTTTGGTAAAACAGGACACAAATTTGAAGATGCAGTTGATCGCTACAGATTCCAAACCCGAGACCGTACCTCCGCATGGCGACAAAATGAGTGTCATAGGTCGATCCGGCGTCATTGTAGCTGAGCAATTTTTACCTTTACCTAGCTAAATATAGCCTTGTCTTTTCGAATTTTATGAGGTTTTTACCTGCTTTCTACAGGTATGCGATTGCTTACTAAGTTTACCGTTGTATGACACAAGGTCATTGTAGTTGCTATCAAACAGACGACTTGGATTGTGATGCGAGAATGGGTTGAAAAACTTCTACAAAGTAGGCATTGAAATATATATATATATATATATATATATGTGTGTGTGTGTGTCTATAATTCTGAGCGTTGTTGTTTAATGGATATCGGCTCGGAATGAAAAATCGGAGAGCCAAGTTCGAATTCCAGTTGAGTTCGTTGCATTCATTCATGTGCAAATACCCTTGAGAAAAGTATAAATGCATTTCTTTTCACTCCAGCTATAACAGGACAGATTGGGTGGAAAACCAGTCTACGATAGAAAGAAATGGCAACCTACTGCAGTAAAATCTTGTCAGTTATAGATTAAAAGAGACATTATCACCCAAGCGTGATTCACGTGTGGCATTTAACTGACTGAATGACATCTTTGTTTATTACAATCACTCTCTATATCTCTATCACTTTCCATATCTATATACCTCTCCCTATATATATATATATATATATATATATATATATATATTAGATTAAATAAATTGCAAACATTGTCTGCTTATTTTTAATAAAATCTGTTCATAATCTCGGATAAGCTTTCGCATATTATAATTAAAAAAATGTAAGAAATGAGCTGTAACTTTGTCAGATGATTTTATTATTCATTTTTTGATGTTCCAAAATATTTTCTGTCTCCCTTCGAGATCATCTTCAAGGTTGTGAGCAGTGATAACAAAAAATAATTGTAAAACTATGTTGCAAAAAATTACTTTAATTATTTTGCTTCAAATATAACAGCTGAAAAATTGCTTAAGTGTTCATTAATTAGAATGTGAAAATTACCCAAAATGAATGATTTTTTATGTTGATATGTCATAGCTATGCACGTGATAAAGCATGAAAAATTCATCATTCTATAAACCTTTTAGAACATTACTACAGTATTCATAGCTGATTCTATTAATTGACGGCTTAAGTTTTTTAATGAATATTTCTTTGAGGATCTGTAGTTTGCTTTTGTTGTTTTTTTTTCTGGTGTGGGATAATTGTGTTATCGATATTCTTTTTACTGTGAATATAGACAGGAATGTTGTTGTAGATGTCTGGAAATGGACGAATGGTCAGACGTGTAATGCAAGACATCTTGTTCATGTAGTTTTTGTAAATCAAACATATATATTTGCTTGTTTTTTGTCGGAGATACATTCTGCCAAGGAACATTAAAATTGATATATAACGTTAATTTTACGTAGTTGGTGGGGAGGAGTTTTTACAGATAATTAAACTAGTAGTATTGTATTTTTAATATATATTATTAATTTTAATTTTTTATTAAGAGCAACGGGAGATATATTAATACAAATGATATTTTTTTATGATTTTTCATCCTGTTTGTAGTTCTCGTGCACCTGATTGCTATAAAAGAGCTTGATATGTTTATGGTCTTCTGTGGAAGTACCATATTCTGCCGATGTGTACAGAGGTTTTTGAAATATCGTCTTATTTGTTCATCTACAATGTGGTTTGATAAGTCATTTTTAATAAGAATCTGCTTAATTTTTTTTTTTCAGAGTAAGATATCTTTTTTTGTGGAGGAGTTGATTTCTTCTAGGTTAATTAAATTGTGTATAAGTGCTATTTTGTTGTAGTTAGGGTATTCACTCTTATAGCTGAGAGTGCAAGAGTTTTTGCTGGTTGTTTTTTTATATGGGGAGGTAGTAAATTTGTTATATTTTGTGTCTATTAAATGAAAGGGATTTTGTTATCTTTGTTAAATTCCTATGTGAAACAGAGAACAGTTTTTTTTAAAAAGTTTTTTGGGATCTATTATTACTTCTATATTTTTAACTAATATAAGAATATCATCAACATATCGTACGTAGATGGAGGTTATTTTTAGTGGTATTAAATATATTATTTTCTAGGTTGGCCATCTAGAAGTTGCTGGGGGTTAGGCCCAGACCTGTTCCCACTGAAACACCCTCTCGTTGCACGTATATACTATTTCTGTTGCACGTATATATTATTTCTGTGATCATTTCGGTGGTACAGGTTAAAAGTTGTTTTTAGTACTTTAGGTTTAATTTTCAGTTGGAACAGAGAATTATTATTATATATATTTTTCATAATGATTGTTAATGGATCCTCTAAAATTACTTGGAAACATTGAAAAATGAATAATAAAATCAAATATCAAAGTTACAGATCATTTCATACATCATTCAAGTTTAATACGCGAAAGATTATCCGTCAGTATGAACGGATTTTATTAAAAATAAGCAGACAATATTTGCAATTTGTTCAATCTGACATGTCTAAAAGAAAATTTGCTGCCTAACTACACACACATACGCATATATATATATATATATATATATATATAAGTGATTGAAAAGTAACTCACTATTTTAAAATATTTATTTGTTTACTATAATTTTTGCAAGAAACGGATATGAGAGAAATCGTTTAGAATTAAGCTCTATTTAAAATTCGATATGGGCACCAGATTTTGCAACAAGATTTTCGAGCCGTTCATGTATCCCGTCAAATGATTTCTCTGGGAACTATCTTATGGAAGACAACTTCTTGTACTTGCCTTTCAAATTCTTCTCTTTTGACCAATCTCACAGAAAAAAGTCACAGGATGTTAAGTCAGGACTCCTGGTTTGCCAATTATATATAAAATAGAGAGTTACTTTTCAATCACCTTGTACATAGTTCCTTATATCTCTATATCTAGAGGTTGCGATTGATAAATTGTCGTCTACATTACGCAAATATGAAAATAATACTACCATCTTATTTTCACAGATATATTTACCAAAATTACACAAAAATATATTGAAATAGCAAAGAGTAAATTTATTCAATATCATCGCCATTGGCTTCAATCGCGTTCTCCAGATAACTTCGAGATCTCCTACATTTCTTCTGGACAGTTTCCTTATTTACATTGGTCAATGCTGTCATTATCCTTGCCTTCAGTTCATATTTGGTGTTACATGGTGCTTTGTTGATCTCTCGCTCAATAATATAGGGGTTGCAGTTTGGCAGTTAGGTGTCTAGATGTACGAGGGAATGTGTCTGCAAAAATTGTCTGAAAAGCATTACTGGGTTATCCTGCTTGTGTCGCAATATGTGGCAATGCGCACTTATATTACTAGACATATGGTTTTCCAGCAGCCACCTTCTTGACCCAAAGAAGCACTACTTCAAGAAACTTGATGAAAGCCTCCGTGTTGACAAAATACTCACCAACAAATCCAGGAGTACTTTTCTCAACGACCAGAGTGAATTTTCCAAGTTGCTGTACCTTCGTAAATACCATTAGATTCATCCAACTCTTTCCGAATCCTTTGTACTGTCCTAAGATTGATATCCAAACACTATAAAATGTTCATATTGAAGCTTCCTATGCAAATGCCAAGCAGTGCAGCATACCATTTCCAAGTTTATACCGGGGTGAATCGCGTCATCGCGCTCGTTTTCTCACAGACGATGCCCTATTGACCCTTGTATACTGTGTATTCGGCAAAATAAAATACAACTTACATACGTGAAATTATATATATACATATATATATGTTAAATATCGATAATCATTGCATTTTGTATATCTCACTATATATATCCTAACCTAAACGCCATCGCTTCCATTGGAGCATTGACAATCACTCACCATCGACGAGAGATTCGTCGGTGATTCTGTAGCTTATCTTTTTGCTAGTAGGGTGTTGATCTTATGCAAAATTCTTTTTTCTTCCAAAACTATATAATACAGTCTGTTCTGATATTTAACCCATAGCTGGAGGGAGAAGGAATTTTGCGCGTAAGTGAATGCAATGAATAGAACTGGAATTTGAAATAGGCCCTCCGTTTTCTCTGCACTACAATGCTCATCTATCTATATTTATATATCTGTCAACATATATTTATATCTCTCTTACTCGCTATATCTATAAATGTGTGTGTGCATAATTTTTTGCAATATACATACTTTAGAGACTTAATTTTCATCCGTTTAATCAGAGATTGTCAGGCTGGTTATAGTTTTTTTTAAATTTATACTTATAAAAATATAACTGAGCTTGACAATCCCTGACCAGAAGAGCGAAACATAGGTTAACATACGTTATGTTCGATAACTTTTATCCTTATTTAAGCGCTACACACAAATTATCACTTTTACTGAACATTTTTACATTGGAATTTACTATCTATAGCTTTGTTTACATAGACGCGCGCGCGCGCGCGCGCGTGTGTGTGTGTGTGTGATGGCCTTTACCTGAGTTTTGTTTCAAAGTTAATCTTTTATCACCAGTAATAGGTTTTCGAAATTTTGGGGATATCATGGCCTTAAATTATGATAGTAATCAAATTAGATTATCTCAGACTCTTCAGTTCAAATTAGATGACATATTTGAAAACTTTGCTTTTTGTAATAAACTTCATGAAGCAACATCTTTGACTTCAAATGAAGTACTTGATGTTCCATCATGTAAACATCAGGCTGGTTTGATGATAATAATTTTTGAATAGGATCTATGATAAAAAAATATATTCTTCTGATAGAACTAGACTGCTGATAAAACATTATCACTGTAAAAAAACAAACAAACATATCTGGAATGCAAATACCGCTGAGTATAAAGAATGAAACATGGTTGTCAAACAAAACAAATGAGTTTCAAGCTGTTGCTTAAAAAAGACACAAACGCCTTCTGTATTTGCTGATGGAAATACATTGCCGGATGTTAAAAATTCAAACCCGTCTAAATTTCTGGGATGGGGAGTTATTTGCATATTTAGATTTAATGTCTATCTTCGTTTCGGTCATTGTACCCTCTATCTTTCTTCAAGTATATTTTACTCACCTTTCCCAGGAAAATTCTTATCTAATGAATAAAATCTACCATGAATCTCAGTGTAGCATCAGATCGGTCAAGAGAACTTTTTATATGATATACTGCCTGAGAGAAATAGCTGAAAAGGTGCGTGAGAAAAAACAAGGGATTTTAAATGGTTTAGTGACTCAGTAATTAGGAGTGCCGTTTAAAAGTTGGAGCCTCAGATAATATGCTGACATTTATCACATCTTTCACGAAGGTATGCAAAGTTACAATGGAATTTATCCGAATCTTTTGTTGTATAAACTGGAACAAAGAAAAGCTGTGTCATGGCTTCTGTCCGTTTAGCGTTATACTTCTGTCAAGCTAGAGTTCTTCTCCAATGATGATATCAGTCAGTTAAATGCCATACGTGATACACGCTTGGGCGATCATGTCTCGTAAAGTCATGAGTGACTGTGCAGAAGATTATTCCAAAGTAGGTTGCAATTACATTCTGCGGTAGACTGGTTGCCAGACAAGGCTATAGAACCCAATCTGTCCTATTATTTAACCCATAACTGGAGGGAAGCGACCGATTAATACCTTTCCCAAGGGTATATACACGTAAGTGAATGCAACAAATTCAACTGGAATTGAAACTCGTTCCGAGCCGATATCCACTGCCCCATAACGCATATCCCCTATACAATTTCAAATAAAAAACAACCCGGTGTTTTTTTTTTCATTCACCAGGGAACAAACCCTAAACTCTGATCCAGACCAAAATAATTCCGAATTTCTAGTTCATAGTTCTTTATATGCAATTTTTTTACGGCTCATCAACTCATTGTGGGTGCGTTAGATTCGAAGCATTTTAGATTGTAAGAACAATTACTGCATTTAGACATTTGGAATAACTATGATATTTTGAGACAAGTCCTACTATGTAATCCATAGCTGGTGGTTAAAGAGATACATTCTTTTCCCAATGTTTGTTGCGCGTAAATCAAAGTAAATAACTCGACTGGAATTCTAGATCTGCTCACCGAGTTCTCATTATGACCCGCCATATTTTACATCATCCACGCCTTCTCTTTAGGTACAAATACTTTTGGTCTTATTATAAGTTTAACGGAAACAGAATTAATTTAACAACAAATCACGAAAAAGGGGGGGACAATAGCATATCGTGAATATAGGGCACCTTCCTGATATATTCGATTGAAATATGTAACACCTTTTCTACAAAGAAATTCATCTGCTTTGCTAGATGACAAAACCATAAACAGAAAAACTAAGATGTTTTTGCAAATATTGTTAGAGAAATAGAATGAAATAAAACAAACTGAACGTGAATACATTTTTAACTGTGCATTAGTCAAATCAAATTTATTATATGCGCCAGAATCATGATATTACGACAGAATGCAGTTGGACTCGATTCAAAAAAGCTGCTTCCGTAGTATGTGGTACATATGGAAATAAAAACATAATTAGGAATTGTTTTCTTAAGTGGGAAACAGAGCATTGAAGCTACATTCATACAATCACAATGAAAATTGATGGGCCATGTTATAAGAATGTAGAATCGTATATTTAAAGAAATCATAACGTACAGTCAGCTTCATGACGGTCAGCGTAATTTTGGAAGACATTTTTTGAGATCCGAAGGCATAAAAGCTCAAAAGGTATCATGAAATGCAGCTACAAGCTTGGAGGATGTCTGCAATCATAAGCATTTGAGACAATATAACAGTGCAGGAATTAATCGATATGCAGTATTTAGAATGTAACATTTGATAAAAATTGATTCAGTGACAGGAATAATGATTCTGTCCGCTCTGCTATTGGAAAATTTTCCAAATTATTATCATTCCAAGACATGGAATTTGTCAAATAAATACTCTCGTACCCATTCTTGTGCTAATAAAATATAAAAGTTCATCCGTAAGCACACTCACAGATATATATATATATATATATATATATATATATATATATATATATATATATATATATATATCTCGGATAACAAAATCCTGACAAAGTTTCAAAATTTGACACATAGAAATGTTGGAGAGAACAAATTTGATGAAATAGATGATGCACTTTTACCCTAAGCTGGTGTTTCTCTTGAAAAAGAATGAAAAAAAGTGACTTTCCTTTTTCATTATGGGAATGGCTTGAAAGTTAGAAAGTTGTAGATGGAATAGTTTTATATAACCATTTGCGTAATTAATCTAAAGATAGATCCTTATGTGCACCTTCAAAATACACTGAAAGTAATATATATTTTTTGTATTTCATTTATGCACATTTCCGTATGGACAAAGTGTTAATTTAAATTGATAAAGCTTTAAAGAAGCAGAATGCATCATCTATTTGATCAAATTTCTCATTTCCTTTTATGCAACATTTTCATGTATAAAATTTTTATTATATATATATATATATATATATATATATATGTGTGTGTGTGTGTGTGTGTGTGTGTGTGCGAGTGTGTGTGTGTGTGAAGTGAATACTGAGGTTAACACTAGGCATTATTACATTAGAAAAGTTTTAATTGTTTTACGAATTTATTATAATATGGACACTATAAAAAATTCAATGAATTTTTGTAAGAATTGTTTTCGTTTGTTTTAATTTATAATAATTTATAAAAATTTAAATCTTTTAAAATATTGTATTAATTTGTATCGGTCAAGTGAGAATGTTATTAAATAGAAATTGTATTTAATAATAAATGAAAAAAAACTACAATTTACCGAATCTCGGTATTCTAAAAATACTTTTTATGTGCTTGTGTAAACGTGTCATCTTTTGTAAATGCAGACAGTCCATATAAAATATAATCAGAAAATAAGGACAGCAAATACATGAAATTTAAAATTAGTAATTTTTGTAATATTTTCTTCGACAAACGTATTCATAAGTAAGAAATGCCAAAATGTTTAAAATCCATGAAAATTAGAATGATTGAAATATCTTAAATAAGATTATTTGGAAGTTAGGAATATAAAACAAAACGTGTACATTGTATTCTTTATGTAATTTTATAGCTATTTCCCTCTTAGATAAATTACCGTATTTGAAGGCATATAAAACGCATGGGTGTATAAGACACGCACAAATTTCAGCAGGGCAAATCAAGAAAAATTAGTAAAGTTATTTATAAATGGTACAGCTTAGGCAAAATTTATGAGGTATGATTTTGATTAAACACGCTATGATTACAATTAAACGAAAAATAAGAAGAAAAATGAACTCGCATCTATAAAAATCAAGCAATTATTACCATTGAGCAAAACAGTACAGTTACCATTATAATTTTATTCATCTTCAAATCAATAAAATTCGTCGCTTTCGTTATGAAAACACTGATACTCATTTTCAATACAACTATCATCGTTGTTAAATAATGCACCATCTTCCGTTCCATTGAGAGCATTGCTAATTCCATACTTTTTAAAAGATATCACAACAATTTCTGGTCTAATATTATCTCAAACTTGCTTCACCCATTCGCAGACTTGTGCAATGCTGGCTCTTTTTATTCTTTCTGTAAGTGGAAGGTCGTGATCAGGCATTGCTATCCATATCGCAATGCTTTTACACGACCTTACACTTTACACGACCTTATTGATTGCCAACCTACATATGACATATAAGACGCAGAGGAATTTTAAAAGATATTTTTAGTAAAAAACCAAAAACCAAATGCGCCTTACATGTCAAATACCGTAGGTTATAGATAAATGCTTCAGCCTCACCTAAGTTAAAAAAATAACACTTTTCTCCGATATCTAAAATAAAGTAAAATTTTATCCAGCTAATTTTTCTCAAAAAGCGTCTTAGAAAAATATTCTATTTTTTAAGATTTTGAATAAAAATAATTGTTGTTTTAACAGATTTTTCAATATAGAAGGTTTTAAAAATTTAATGATAATTAAAAAATAATTCTAATAGATCTAAATTCAATTTGAAATACAACAAAGTATTTTCCTTTAAATATATAATTTAATATATTTCAATTTAAAAACAAACTTCAAGAAAGATGGTTCATTTTAAAATACATTTGAAACCTTAGGTATCTTTTTTTTTTGAGCTACCTGATTTCATGTTATATGAAATATAGTCACAGGATTACATTAATGATACATTAACATGCTTTGGTTGCTACTCGCAAGCATGTTATTTTCTACTAAAATATTGAAATTATTTTCTGTATTTGAAAGATATTCTTATTTTCTAAAAAGTTGTTAGTTTAATTAATCTTCTTTTCTCTTTACAGCTCAACAGAAAATGGTGTTTACATCTTCAACCAGCAATCTCGCTCAAACCCCTCAAATATACCTACGCAAAACGGTAAGCACAATAAATACGGCTTTCAGACTGTTTTAGGATCTTTATTAGCTAGTTGGCAATTGTTCGGTCAATTGAGATATCCGTTATCAGATATAGCAATCTGCTAAATGTTTCCTAACACCTCTTTATCTTGAAATATAGATAAAGAGAACATTGTCGATGTTGACGATAATAGATGTCTACTCAAACGCGTATTCATTAGATTGAGCGTTTTGCCTTTCAGATACGAAACCAAAGTTAGCAGATACTGGCTTTAAATGATCTGAACGAGATGTGTTTTCTTTGACATGATTAATCGAGTAATTTTTCGTTATGAAGCCTTTTGTGGCTGAGCGGTCAAAAAACACTGGGCTGTACATTGGTTTCCCCTGTATAAAGGTGACAGAGGACCGAGCAATGCTGAAGGACATACTTTATTAAATCTCAAGCCAGTAGACGTAAATTAGTCTGATTATAAAGCAAGCCCGCACGCACACATACACACACACAGGTTTCGCTAAAAATGACGGAAAAACTGTTGTGATTAAGATATTTATATAATTTTTCATGTGATTTTATAATATTTATCTTTTCAGTAAAATTAATTCTATAACAATTATCAGAATGTTTTATTTATCCAGGTACTTTTGGTTATATTTTTAGCCATTGAAAAGGATGAATTTTATTTTATTTTTAACGAAATATATGAACTGTTTTATAGATGTATATAGAGTTATTGGAATATTAGTATTCAAACACAGTCAGTATATTGTGGACGTGTTCATAGTTGATATTATTGAGTTTTAGTTTTTACTTAATAATGCTTCCATTATCTTTTGCTTTTTAACATATGTGCGTTGTGGTGCAGTGGATAGCGGCTCGGAACGAGAAATCGGGGAGCCGAGTTCGAATTCCAGTTGAATTCATTGCATTCACTTACGCGCAAATACCCTTGGGAAAGATATTAGTCCGTCTCTTCCTTCCAGTTATGGATTAAATAACAATTGGGTTCTATAGCCTTGGCTGGCAACCAGTCAACCGCAGAAAGCAATGGCAAACTACTGCAGGATAATCTTCTGCTCAGTCAATCATGACTCTTTCGAGACATGATCGCCCAAGCGTGTATCACGTATGGCACTTAACTGACTGACTGATATTACAGATAGTTTGCTCCGTTTCCATATGTATTTAAATGCGACCTAATAGATCAATGGCCAGAGAGATGTAACGTGAGTCTTTTTAAACCTGTTGTAATATATCCAATGTACTTATTTATAAGACATGTAAATTCTTAAATAATATTGGTTTCAGTAATTTAGATCCTGCTGGTTAATTATTATTTTTGACAGTAAGGTTAGAAGTTTTTTTTGTTTTAATTTCTAGTTTTTGTTAACTGAAGATGCGTAAATACGCATTATAATGTTTCTAAGTGACGATTAATCTTGTTCATAATTATTATACATTTAATTTTTTAGAAAATATTAGTGTTACTCTTTCTGTATGTTTTGTGTTGCTTTTGGTTCCCTTAAAAATCCAGTATGTTATTCTGTAAGATAAATTTAGGAAGCCGTTATTAAGAAGCGTTTGTTTCACGTTATTATGTTATTGAAATAAAAACGGGTGATAGAATATACAGTAATGTTAATATTCACAAAGCTGTATACTCAATTTTAACACCTATATAACTATTGAAAATCATTCGAACAGATTTTCTATAATTTATGCACTGATAAAAAAATAATCACATAAAATTATACAAAAACTAGATTACTTGTCTGTCATTTTTAAAGAAACTTTCATAAAGCGTGATTACTGTTTATATATATATATATATATATATATAAACATGTTACGGAAATTAACTAATTTTAACGAAACTTGGTTATAAGCATCCGACAATTTGTAATGAATTATTTTGAACATTATTTTTACTAATACTCGTATTTAAGTAGATATTCTGTTTACATCAAATGGTATGCTTCCCCTATGTAATAGGGGTCGCAGGTTCGAATCCTGCTGGGTAGCACACATTTTCGTATTAAAAATTTATCGTAAATAATCAGGCTATAAATATAAAAATTTAATTAAAAACAGTTTAAAAGTTTAATTAAAAACAGAATATCTACTTAAATACGAGTATCGGTAAAAATAATGTTCAAAATAATTCATATATATATATATATATATATACCGGCAGCAATTTTTCATGTAAAAATGTTTCATTAAAAACGACCGACAAGGAAGATTTTCTCTGAAATCTGTTACTGTTGTGTTCCTTGCTGGCTACCGGGTCGTGTTTTTATTATTTATGTATATTTGTTACAGAAAAAAACACAACACTAGCATTTTCTTGAAGAAAATCTTCCTTGTCGGTCGTTTTTGACAAAAAAATGGTCACACACACACACACACACACACACACACACACACACACACACACACACACACATATATATATATATATATATATATATATATGAATGAATCTGTGTATAAATAAACATTTTGAAATTTTTAATTTTGTTTGTCTTTAATTTCGAGTGATAAAGTTTAGTGAAATTTTTATACGATCAATATTTTGGGAAGAACAGCTTTCACTAGTTCTGTAGCGGCCTCGGTTATGCTTATCAAATTGGCCTTGTGCCAAACACAACCGAAATCCCCACAATTTAAAATATCAGAAGGTTGAATGAATGGTTGAAAAAATAAAAGTATTTCGTTTGAAAAATAAGTGTAATTTTATTAATAGAACTAAATAACAATCGCGAATAGAAAATGTATGTAGTTAATTTGTATGAGTGAAATGTTCGTGGTTAAATGTGCCAGAGAAATAGTAGTAAATAGCTAAGTGTCCCTGGGTGTATACTGATAGTAACAGAATGTAAAATCTTATGTTCCTTTCCCTTTTTTGGTAGGTTGGCGACAGGGTGAGAAAGAAGGTGAAACAAATAAAGAAATTGTACTGAGTGGTCTTTAGTTTTACGAGTCAGTTGAAGATGTCCTTTTGTTGGTTTTTGCTGTTGTTTTCTTTGGCAGCGTGGAGTGAAAACGAATAAGGGAAAATTGGAGGTCAAAGTAGAATTAATGTATGTCGGCAAAACATGGCCTCGGCTTGAAGTTTCTTCCTTACATGGCGACAAGATGCTTCAGATATCGCTCCCATCCTGACTGATTTTGACCAGTCACGGAACGTGGTTTAGTCGTGGATTTTAATCATGTGATTGACTCCAAACGGAATTTTCTTAGGTGTTAAGAAAAATTAACTGGCGTCATAATTCAATTTGCTATTTCTTATCCAATCAGCATTCAGAATTTTACTTTTCACACTAACTTGTGAAATATGCCTTGATCTGGGTTTTCCCAAAATGTTTTTGGTCGTGTGGATCCGATTTTGCGGGTGTGCAATTTTACTTTTTTCATTTGCGTTAATTGTTAGATGATATAAGATTTTTATCCTATAGTTCACACTTAATATTTAGTATTTTGTAATCATAAATTTCCATTCAAGGAAATTAAGCCACTAAGACAAGGGTTTACTGAGAGTAAAAGAATAAGAAAAAAGAGAAGCCTTAAAGAAAGACAAAAATAGAACAGTGATCAAGAGGATGGTGGATAACGATTGGCATTGCATTTAAATTTTTGAAGGTCAAAGTTGCCTGGAGATCATGGAGCCGGAAGAAATTTTCACAAAGTCAAAGGTTAAATAAAACCGTTAGCATAGAACTTACGGTAACATCTATCCAGCTTAACAGTGAATTCTTGACGCCACTCCAGTATTATATTTAAATTTATTAAGTCTATTTACCATAGCTAAGAGGTCATCTAAATAGTTACCATGAAATCATTTATAGAAAAGTTACAGGGAAGTTACACTTTGGTGGTAGAAATGTGACTGAATACGAGACGCCAGGCCAGGACCATTAGTATTGCCGATTCTTCTATGCATTTTATCAAAATGCTCTAAATATACAGCAGGAGTATCGGTCATAAGTAACAGTTATATTCAAAGCATAGACGAATGATAGAGATTCAGGAAAGAGTGATTTTCTAGGATGACACAGTAAGCCAACTCGCTTAGTAGCAGGCATAGCAATAGATTCTATAATTTTTCTTACTCCATGTCTGACGAGAATGTAGCCCCGATAAATCGCAAGAAATCATTAAGGTTAGTATCAGTCATGCTGATGTTTGCATAGGAAGGGGTCTTTGAATGAAATTTGACTTTTGATTTTCTGGTTCTGATTTGAAGGAAATTAAATAAAATAATTTTTGTATACACAGGATATTTTCATTTTAATTTATAACATTCAATTATATCCTACCGAGCAAATGATCTAAGACACAGTACTGTATTTGATTGCTTTGACGTAGATTTGTGATGTCCATGTTCATAATTTTTTATAAGTTCAGTACTATGTCGGAATCTTGGTATGATAAACACTGACATCAGATGCAATAGATTTCTTCTTTCATAAATTTAGCAAAATTCACATCACACAAAAAATATCTGCAGGCATTTCTGATCAGTTTTCACTTAATCTATATCTAACCGGCTTTTATTTTTTCTGCCTTGAAAATGGTGCGATGTTTATAGATATTCTTGTTTAGTTTTTCCATCAAAATATTTCATTTTATTCCTTCACTTATCGAGATATTGCGTAATTTCAGATTCACATAAAAACTATCAAGATCTCTCTTTACTGATGAAAAAAAACTTCAGATCTCCGATATGCAATTACATGATTGGGATTGACAAAAATAATCAGAAAAGATTTCATTTTTGCTTCTAGCTTGAATCAACTTCTGGTTTCTTAGGTGAAAGATTGACTTCACCTTAGAACAGGTTTCAACTTAAACAGTAGGGAAAACTTACGGTTAACAAATTAAGGCGTTAAGCAAGCAAGCAAAGAACGAAGAATAATACAAATATGCATGTTTTTTACCGTATTTATTTAACCAACATAAAGATAAAATTTTAAGAAATCTAGAAGATTTACTAGAGGTTATTATCGGTAGACAATCCCCTCTAGGGCCATTCGTATCATATTTGATACAGTATGAAAACAAGCCTTGAAAGATATATTTTCCTGAAAAAATTTTTAAGAGAAATATTTTATAAATTTCAAATGAAAGCAGTACTGACTGCTCAGTCAATGAATACCAAATGTTTCCTTATAGGGAAATACCAAATGTTTCCTTATAGGGAAATACTGTATCAAATATGATACGAATGGCCCTAGAGGGTTAATATATGTTTCACAGAAACCGGCTCAGAAGAAAAAGAGTAAAAAAAAAATAACGACTGTAAGAAGACATTGTAACTTTATAAATCAATTTCTTTGCTTCTGTAAAGCTTTAAATTCTTAAAGGGACAGTCGTGTTGACGATTTAACATTCCATATCTGAAACATGGATTAATATTTCTTTTTCTTCATTTTTCTTTGGCTTCTATATATGTGCATATTTTTTCTTCAATTTCCTCCGCATTGCGTCTCAGGTTTAGGATTCTGACATTCGTCCGGTTTTTCTTGTGTTAGTTATTGATTCTAGGTCGTATTTCTGCGTCTTTTTTTTTACCGTCAAATTTTGAAGAAAAATTAATCCTTTAAACATATTTGAAGTCAGCTCATTTGATCTGAATCTTTCACACTCGTTAACGATTCCAGCATATACGACAACATCTTTGTCTTTTTTGCCAGATTCATACAGTTCCGAAGAGTATTGAACAATTAATTTTTTTAGCTAGAAACTTTAGTTTTAAAGCAAATTCTCATGTTTTTTTGTGCTAGTACAAATTTACAACATTTTTCATGTTCTACTCATGGGACTAACTTTCAAAACAAAAGCATTTTCTCATCTTCCCAGTCACTTCTCGGTAAATTTGCTCGTATCTTCTAAAATAAGCAGAAAATTAATTCCATCATCTGAATTGTATTCAGTTATAACATTTGCCACCGTATCAGATGTGAAAAAATTGGAGAATTTTTCGTTTTGCTTTTTGAATATTGTTGTTTCTGGACTTCGAACAACTGCTGCCGATGTTGTATTTTTACCACTTAAATTCTTCCATATTTAAGGATGTTTTTCTTTACGCACAGCAACGAAAAAATTACACTAACTTTGTTTTAATTTGTCGTTGTTACTGTTATGTGCGCCGAAGCAAAGATGTATTTTTCTTATTCTGTATAAATTTCCATTCCTCATCACCACCTTTATAACTCGCCACTAACGGTTATAATTATGTCTTGACTTACAGTAATGAACGTTGTCAGAATTTTGTGTGTTATCTATTTGAGACACCTTGCCTACTTCATTTGTTTGACCGAGGTGTTTTATTTATTCCACAACACATCCACGCCTCCAGCAAAAACAACGTTTGAAAAATAAGAACCAAGTTTAATCTAAGTAATTTACTATGTTTTTAAAATAGGATTTGGTACGCTTTTAACTGGATAGGATTAATAACATTTTTTTTTTAATCATCTCACCCCAAGCAAGGCATTCCACTGCCACTATTGCGCATGGGGCTACATAGGGGAAGGTAAAGAGAAGGAGTGGATAGACATAGGGAATGTCAGGAGAAAGGTGACAGATGAGTAAGGATAGCGAGGATGAGGGTCGGGCAGATGAGAAGAGTGCTTGATAGAATGGGAACAGGTTAGTGTGTTAGGAGGTGTGTATTGACGTTACATTTAAACTCCTGGAGATTGTAGCCGTCGGGGAAGCAATCGTTTGGAAGAGAATTCCACAGTCGGGAAGTGCGAGGAAAGAAACTGTTGGAGTAGAAGTTACGGCTGCATTTTATCGGTTTCACTGTAAAAGGGTGGGATCTAGTTGCTAATCTAGTATCTCGTGCAAATTCGTATTTAGGGGGCACCAGTGATCTAAGTTCATCGGAGCAGAAGCCGTGAAAGTATTTATAGAAGAGACACAGGGAAGCCACGTCTCGCCGGTGGGAGAGAGACTGCAGGCGGTCTGCCAAGTCGGTATCTATCACATTACAGACCCTCCTCTGAACCTTATCGAGAAGCCCGAGGAGAACAGCAGGGGCACCCGACCAGATATGGCAGCAGTATTCAATGCACGGGCGGATGGTAGATTTGTAAATGTGCAGGATAGATTTAGACGGAAAAAACTTCCGGGCCCTACACAGAGAACCGACTTTCATAGCAGCGGATTTAGCAATGGATTCGATATAGTCATTCCATTTGAGGTCCGCTGAAAGTGTGAGACCAAGGAGGCGTAGTGTTTTACTCTCTGGGAGGCAAGCCTGGTCCATGCTAATGGGAGGTTGGTGAGATTGTCGATGATGGTTAATTGACAGTAGCTTCGTTTTAGGAGCATTAAAATTTACTTGCCATTTCTTACCCCAGTCCAATATGGATTGGAGGTCTTTTTCAATCTCGGCTGCGAGTTTAGCTTTGACGCCTACACCAGATTTTTGTTGGAGGCGAGAGTAAACTGTGGTGTCATCAGCGTACAAACCTATTTGGGTTCTTATGGAATCAGGGAGATCATTAATATATATCAGGAAGAGTGTAGGACCTAAGATGGAGCCTTGGGGGACACCTGCATTTGTATGGTAGTTCTGAGAGGCATGTCCGTTTAATACCACTTTCATTGTGCGGTTAGAGAGGAATGACTGGATTAGTTCAAACAAATGTCCAGTTATACCATAGCTCCGCAGTTTACATAGAAGTCCAGCATGCCAAACTCTGTCGAACGCCTTAGATATATCCAATGCAACGGTTCGAGCTTTGCCATTCCTGTCGAGTGCCTGGTATATGTACTCGGTGATGGTCGTTAGCATATCAGCAGTAGACCTGGTGAAGCGGAAACCATATTGCTTGTCCGAGAGGAGCCTGTGTGCTGTGAGATGCTGAACCACCTCGGCGTTGATAATGGCTTCGAACACTTTGCCAAAGATCGGAAGAAGGCTGATAGGGCGGTAATTTGCAGGGTCAGAGGGTTCTCCAGTGTTTTTAAATATAGGAACTATAGAGGAAGATTTCCAACAGGCAGGAAAGCAGGAAGCAGATAGGCAGAGGTTGTAGAGCTTAGAAAGGATAGAGGAGAGTTCAGGGGCACATTTCTTTAAGACTATGGTTGGGATTCCGTCACCACCGCTCGCTTTGTGAGAGTCAAGTTTTAAGATTATCTTAGAGACAAGCGAAGGTGTAATGTGGACATCATTCAGTTGTGCCTCGGTTCTAGGTGAGAAGTCGGGTGTAAAAACTCCAGATGAGTCCAGACTCGAATTGTTCGAGAATCTGCGGGCAAAACATTCAGCCTTATCTGCTGGGGAGGTGAGGACCTCAAATTTGTTGATTAGCGGGAGTATTGTGGACTTGCTCTTGTTAAGTACCCTTTTACAGAGTCGCCAGTAGTCTTTAGAGCCGAATTTAGAGCATGCTATGCGTTGCTTCATTCTGGCAGCAAACAACATCTTAGCTTCGTTAAGTATCCTTTTACACTTATTACGAGCTGAAGTGAAAAGGCGCCTGTTTTGTTCCGACGCATAGTTACGATAGAGTCGGAAGAAATGATTCCGGTGGGCAATGGCAGCCGAGCAAGCGGGTGAGAACCATGGAGACGAATGAGATTTAAGTTGGAATTTCCTAGCAGGGATGAAGGCATCGATGCCAGCCTTAACCCAGGAGGAGACCTCGGATACACATTCTTCGATGGGAAGACTAAAGACGTTGTTCCAAGGGATGTCACAGAGGAAGTCTCGGAACGATCCCAGTTTGCTCTTTGATAGCAGTAGGATATTCTACTTGTCTGTGTTTCATGGGTCGAGTGGGAGTGGAGTGAAATATTGACGGACACTACAGTGTGGTCGGAGTTTCCAAGTGGGCAGAATTGTCTGGTAGTGCAAGAGTCTGGGATGGAAGTGAAGCAGAGGTCTAGAAGTGAGTCCCTTCCGTTAGGGTTGTCGGAGAAACGCGTGGGGAAGTCCACTACTTGCGTAAGGGATTGGGTGATTGAAAAGTTCATGCTGTGGACACCAGCAGCGTCAGTGACAGCGTTCTTCAGCCACTTGGTGTGGTGGGCGTTAAAGTCACCAAACACGAATACATGGGCAGAGGGATGGGTAGAAATGGCTTTGTCAATATTGTCAGAAATGATGTCAAGTAACGAACAGTCAGGGGAGGAAGGAGAGCGGTAGAGAAAGAAGAGATAGCTAATCGAGCTGAGAAGTGAGAGGCGGAAGCACGTGAAAGAATGATCTGGGGATTCAAAAGATGACACCCTAGCTAAGGGAAGGTGTTCGCTGACATAGACACCAAGCCCATGCATATGAACATTGGAGTCCTTCCTGAAGAGGGGAAGGTAGCCAGGAACGCAGAACTCAGATGAGGGGATAAAAGGGTTAAGATTAGTTTCACATAGGGCTAATATATCAGGTGAGTTATTATGGAGGAAAGAATCTACGCTGGGGAAGTTGGTGCGGATGCCGCGTATGTTAGTGAAAGAGATGCAGACAGGTTTGGGCGTTTGCAAATGAGCTGGTTTAGTTTTGTTATTATGTCTGCTTTTTTCCATAGTAATTCAGTTAAGGAGTGGTCTTAGAATAGAATCAGTCGGTCAATCATTTGCAACTTGTGAAGGATGGAAACTGGCGCGGCCTACAACATAATGTGGCCTCGGGGTTGCCCACCGAACGTTTATGCAGGGACGCCCGTCCATGCGCGATATGGCACTACAAGAACCCCGGTATTATTCAACTGTTGATCAGAGCAGCCTCTCAAGACGCTACGCAAGAGTTCGGGCTCCTAACTACCAGTCGGAAGCAGCAACCAGGAAACTGCCAACCCGGTACCCTCAGAATGTAAAGACGTTGCCACCATACTACGTAACTGCAAAGAGCTTCCAGCTGAACTAACACCAAGACCAGAGAAAGGGGATGAACCGGCAACCCCTTCCTAAACAAGAAACAAGGTGATCACCTCTAAACTCATTCAAAAGAAGGGGGTGGAGTGTGAGTATTTCTAAATACACTTTGCTAGACAAATTGACAAAACTCTTATATAAATATTGCATAAGTATTCCTATATCTGGAGCAAAAGATCTTAATCTGGCTCATAGAATTACTACCCTATAAACTGTTACAAAGCCGAGAAGAAGAAAAACGGATAAATCTCTAAATATATATAACCGATTCATTTGAAAAAAACAAAATGTACTGTGTCTACTATTCACAATGTGAAAAATTCATGCTGATACTGCATAGTATCTCTGAAGGACATTGAATCACTCTACGATGACAGTAAGAACCAAGTCGAAACGTGTCCAGCAAACCAAAGCCACGTGTCTAGCAAACCACTGTCATTCTTGAACATTGAAAGATTGTTACTATTCATAAGTTCCCAGCTCTTTGCACAAGGAATGTTTTTATGATCGTGTAGCAAGAAAGCCACTTTTCAAGTGAATCAACAGTAAAGCTCATCTAGATTACGCTACTAAACATCTCAAAGACTTTTAGCAGTGTAATATTATTCATTTGAAATCAAAAAAACCTTTTGACCTGAGTCCCAACGACTATACTTGTTGTATACCCAACTCAGTTGTCATACGATACCAAATGTGAAACACTGAAGTACTTAGGAGTTTTTACTTGTGCCAGATTATTATAGACAGTGCCAAGTGCGTAGAGATTGGGAAGGAAATCCTGTTCAAGTTTACAAGAAGACTTTATATTTAAGGGAAAAAGCTCATATTAAAACTCTCGAATGGCTTCGCAAGAGAAAATGTCTGGAGTCTAGATTCGAATGCAATTGCAAACTTCTGGAAAGATCTGTAAATTGTCAGAACGATATTGCAAAGGGCGAACCAAACTTTTCGGGAAGCATTGCACAAAACTTTTCACTGGCTACTCAAAGGGATTAGTGACAATTTTGCAACACTGAATATTTTGTCATTCTTAAAATCTAACTATTGATACAAGTTTATAATCCTTCTAACAACTCCAACTAAGTTTACTATACACACTTAACAGCTGATAAATTTTGTGAATATATTTTTCATTTTTCAATTTCTTTAAACAAAGAACATAGCATAAAAAGCCGTAAGTTGTTACTGTTTCATAAAATCTATCTCTCCCTACAGTGCTCTATTGACTAGTGAGAGCATAAATAGCCTGCAGACAAGCCTGTTTTGCTGTATCACACCTCATCAGTGCAGCTGGATTAGACGCTTGCCTCAAGCCGAGGTCTAACTGAGTGGCGACATTTTCATGCTTGAAGCCTGTCGCTGTTTTGTATGGAGCAACACATACTCACAAAATTAAAAGCTGAAATTTCCTGTTAAATTTGAGCTACATAATATTTGGATGATGTACACTGTGGTGCATTGGATATCGACTCAAAACAAGAAATCGGGAAGCCAAGTTCGAAATCTAGTTGAATTCCTTGCATTCACTTACGCGCAAATACCCTTGGGAAAGGTATTAATCCATCTCTTCCCTCCAGTTATGGGTTGAATAACAGAACAGATTGGGTTGTATAGCTTTGGCTTGACAACCAGTCTATAGCAGAAAATAATGGTAATCTACAGCAGGATAATTTCGAGACATGACCGCCCAAGCGTGTATCACGTATGGCACTAAACTTACTGAATATTTGATTAGGTGAAATTTTGGATTTAGCGCATTGATGAAAGAGCTTATGTTTACAAAAAATACGTATTTATCAAGGATATGTTTCCTCATTAGACTACGGGTGTAAAGTACTTCCGTACAGTTAGAAAGTAGCTAACACGAATCCACGATTCATACGTACTTTTAAATTAACCTGTAAGCGATTCTGTTTCTTACATTTCAGGCATGATATCTTATTTAATTGCACTGTTGTTAAAGTAATTTGAAGAGTAAAAAAGCATCCAATGTAAATATTGACTGCCTATTTGTGTAGCCATAATAAATTTACAGGCTCTATTTTCTCCGTATCAATCTCAGTTAATTTATACAAACAGGAAAACTAAACGGAAGATACAATATTTTCCCAATATTTTACTTCATCTTGAAAAAGATGGGGGCAGAAATGGAATTTTGATGTTAGAAATAGATACGACTCTAAATAAAATAACTGCTTAGAAGAAAAGTTGGCTAACGCTTGTACATGATCAGTGCTACAAATCCCAACGAAAGCTCGCAATAAATTTTAAAAAATGATTTAAAAATGGTCACATAATTGAACTTTATAAATAAATGGATATATATAAAACAGACGTGGCTTTTTATGTCTTTTCTACATTTTTTACTGGCATTTATTTGTTCTGATGTACAATTTTTTTAGCGCGTCGATTGCATGAATTCCAGCGTACTATAATTATGTCTCACCCGTTTACTGTTGAGCTAATTCGATGCAACCGTCAGTTTTATTTTAATAGTTTCTTTTTTCGTCTGTAGATCACACCTTTGATTTATTCTTCCCGGCGATCTATAATCTTTAAAACTTAAATAAAACGTTAATCACCATATTCTGTCTTCTTGAGACTTGTTCCCTCATTCTTTTCCTCACTAAAGTCTGTATTTATTGCTGTAAAACTACAACAAACGTGGCACAATGCCAAAAGGGAAGTGGGGCTAAATCTTGCCAACATTAACTATCCTAGACCGAGCTAATCAGATTCGCGATCCGTTCATCCTTAACAATTTTCTCATTCACCACAAAAAAAAAAAAAAATCATCACCATTTAATCCTACATTTACCATAAAACCATATATTTTCAGGAAACCTACAAGACGCCCTATCGCATGACATGGACATTTAGTTTATATCCAAATTGTTCAAATATATACCATTAATCTTTTCTACACTAAAGTTTCCTCACTTTCTTTCACCACTTTAATCCTCTGTGTCCTGTAATCTTACTTGAGGTGAAGTGATTAAAAATATTATAAAGAGGTGCAGATTTGGATTAACGATTAATAACATAGAAGATGGAACATGCAAATCGGGGTTAATTTTCTGTTGTGATAGTTTGTATTCCCTTCCAACATCTAAAGATAATCATAAAAATAATAATACCATACTGTCCATACTGCAACTCAAAAGCTACCAAGTTAATTATATATATATATATATATATATATATATATATATATATATATATATATAATAATAATAATAATAAAATCGACTCTGTACGTAATTTTTAAAGACCACGAATAACCAGCAGAATCTAACTCCGTTATTGTCCTCGGCTATAAAGCTTTGGACAAAGAGGGGAAAAAAAGAAAGCTGCGTAGCACCGACAATACATACAGTTCTTCACAGCAAAGAAAAAAACCCCTCAAACGGAACGAACCACAAAGAAAGAAAAGTGCTCGATACTAAACTAACCAAAAAGGGTTAACAAAGAGGCAGTCACGCAGAGCAAAAACACACGAAAAAAATCGCAAGATCGCCAAGACTACGCGGTTTCGCACAACGAGCCGTTGTGCGAAACCGCGGTAGGTCTTGGCGATCTTGCGATTTTTTTCGTATATATATATATATATATATATAAACTAAGGTTACCGTCCAACAAACAAGAATTTTTTTACAAATATACACATTTACTATCACACATTTTACCATTCAACATATTCCACGCACATACATTTAGAACAGATATCTATCTATTGTTTTAATATACGTGGCACATATATGACTAATAAGAAATTAAGACCAAGTCACAACATAACGGTATACTGTCTCTTTGGTGCTTTTTCACTTTTCTCTCGGTCTTTGTGGAATCTTTAGTAAAAGTGAAATATGTTAGATTGTGATACGTTACCTATTTGCTTTTTTATTCTATCATCTTGTCGGATTCCGATCCATTTAATCAATTCTTTCACTCTTTCTCATATATATATATATATATATATATATAATTTTTAAACGATTTATTTCGCTACATTGATTTCTACCATGAGTGGTATCTTCAGGTGATTTTTAATAAAAAAATTAAAATGTTATTAAAAATCGCCTGAAGACACCACTCATGGTAGAAAGCAAGGTAGCGAAATAAATCGTTTAAAAATATTCAAAAGTTCTACAATATAATTGTATAGAACACTTTTTAATACAAATGTTTACTGGTCTAATCCTATTAGGACCAAAAACTAAGTAATAAACAGTCAATATATATATATATATATATATATATATATATATATATATATATATATATATATATAGTGTGTGTGTGTGTGTGTGTGTGTGTGTGTGTGTAAAGTTATGCTATTCACCTGCGTTCATACGTGCCCAACAAAATACCAATGTTGGTTCTTTTACTTGGCGCTACAAAATCTTGTTTAATGCTATTTTGGTGGAGGAGAGGTTGTTTTCAGACTGACCTTAAGTCTTAGGAAAAATGATCGTTATCCTGATCAATTTTTAACATTAAACGGAGTTTCTGATAGAAATCCTTAGAAAAAAGCTTACGGCCATATCACTTTGAAGCATTGGTAGGTAGATGGATGACAGCTTGAGAATAGCAGATTTAACCTTGAATGTGCGGATAGTGTGATGGAAAACTTCTTGCAATTGAATAGCTGGGAGCGCGTTATAGGTAATACGGAAGCAACATACCGGAATATAGATTCCTCCGCGATCAGTGCGAAAAAGAAATCTATTAAAATAGAATTTAGGATTGCATCTAACTCGTTCAACAGTAAAACGAAGAGACCTAATTGTTAATCTAGAAATCCGCTGAAATTTTAAATTCAAGGAAAATACAAGTCATTTGTTAATTAAACATTTAAAACAGGAAAGAAAATCTTTAATTTACAACGAGAAATAACATTTTCAAAAAAAAAAAAATGAAATGAATTTTTGTGATGAAAAACGAGTTTTGAATTTATTTTTTGTAAGAGTATGATTTTAATGTTTTCTTTTTGATACTGTACGTTCGTACTTTAATGAAAGTATATGTACCAAAACTTTAAACACGATAGCATCATAAAACCTTTTTGTCTATGCGCCCTCTTGACGAGAGTTTATGGCTTTATAATTATCAGAAATATCATTACCAGACAGTCCGTTATTTTATTTTTCAGTATTTAATATCTCTTTTACTTATCCATCTTTCAGATAAATTTAATCCACCTTAGTCATTGATCAACATCGAGTATCTAACTTGGCTACAAATTATTACCGATAATTTTTAGTCCTAACAGAAAACATTACTCCCGTATACATTTATGCAATATCATTTTAGATTTTACAAGTATATAGTTTAAATCTTACAGGGTTAAAATTATAGTTTTTTGTTCAAGGAAACATTTCATAAACTCAATTTTATACTCATGAAAAGAAGCGTTACAATATCAATTTTCAACGGTCAGTTAAACACTTTGTTGTTATTTTAGTTTATTCAAAACAAACTTTGAAGTTTTTACTCTGATTTTTGATTTGTAACAAAACTATGAAGTAATATTTATTTTCATACCAAAGAGTAGAATAAATACATCATGCAGAACCCATCAACACCACCACACACAAAAAAAGAATCAGCATAAAATGACAATTTATGCTTACTCATAAAGTTAGTTTTAGTTAGCTTTCCTCGCGTGTGGTTAATCTACTGGATGACGTCTGGGTTTTTTAGGCTCTTAGAAACAATAATCAAAATAAGTTTGAGTTTTTTTTCTCCATTAGACAAAAGAAATGGGCCATGAATTAAATAAATCTTAAGATTGTTTCAATAGGAAACAAACAAAGCACAACTACAACATATCCAAATAAACGGAATATATTTATCAAGTAAATGAGTTTGTTTATTTTGGTCTCATACTATTTTGCAAAAATGACAAAGAAGTTGCAGTAAATATTAAATAAGCCTTTGGTAACTGCTTTTGGAAAACATAAGGTGATTTAAACTATTTACACACGGTCTGTTGTCCTCTTCTTTATTATTAATCACAATGTTTTGGGGAGCTTAGCTCTCCGGTCTTTTCAAGTGTGTCGATCCGGGTGATTTTTAGGAAATTTCGAAATGAAGTCTACAGGTTGATTGTTTTCATGTTGCTATCCAATTTTTAGGAATAATCTCAATTATTAGATTGCTCTGACCGACAAGAACTTAATGAAGGCTGGAATGCACAGTGATTGCCGGGTTATGATAACTATGAGGACAATAATTTGATATTATAATAATTTCGAGATTAAATATTCTGTGATAAACTAGGGACACTAAGTAATTTAAACGGTAAACAGATTGAAGGTATATTCAAGTTCCTTTCCAGTTGCATTTCAGATTCGGAATTTTTGAGTTTGAGTTTTGTTTAACCGCATATTTTTTTTTAATCGTATCACCCTGAGTAAGGCGGTAACGCCACTGTTGTGCAGGGGGCTACGTAATAGTGAAAAGATAATTATTTAATGCGAAAAAGGTAGCGTTTTAAAGTATGTTTTTTTAATGTTCAGTTATAGTAAGACGGTTGATTTAGTCAGATTTTGACGTAAAAATATTTTAGAAAACTGAAGATGTCTTCCAGTTTCATATTAACAATGTATTGTTGGTAATAATTTTGTTCTTGAAAAAAAAAAATATATATATACATATATATAACCATAAATGTCTATTTTCATACTTTCATAGTGTTTTGACCCCACTTTGGTGGTTAACTATTTGCCTATAGCTGGGACCCTAACAGGCGCTACCTGTCCAGATCAGGGTGAACCTTAGCAATTAAGAGGTGGTTCCACGCTCCTCACAATCTTTGCTGCCGGACGGAGTTTACCGCCATACCCAGTACTATGTCAATCATATAACACTGAACTCCAGAATGAAATATTGTTCAAGGTTGCAGTATATCTACTAAATGTCTAATAGATAAATACGAACAAATTTTATGTCAGTTGGTCATGAGGCTTTCTTGATAGATTTTGCCCCTTAACCAATTGAAAGCATCACAATCCAAAATTTTTCTTTCGGTATTAACCGGATGTGCATTGTAGTGTAATTAATATCAGCTCGGCACGAGAAATCGGCGAGCAGAGTTCGAATTCTAGTTGAATTCACTTACGAGCAAATACCTTTGGAAAAGGTATTCATCCATCTTTTCTTCCTCCAACTGTGAGTTGAATAGCAGGACAGATTGGGTACCTCAACCTTTGGCAAATAGTCTATGATAGAAAGAAATGGCAACCTACAGCGGGAAAATCTTCTGCCTAGTCATTCATGGATCGAAAGAGACATGATATGCTCAAACTAGTATCGCGTATGGAAATATATATATATAACCACTCATGTCTCTCTAAAAAATTTGTCTTTATTATTTGTAAATTGCTATTATTTTTTAGAAAGATAGTGAAGTGATTTTGTGTGGCTTTCTCTAGTTTTGATGTATTTGTGCTTGCTATCACCTTAGGCTAGTAAGCCAAGTCTATCCTGTTATTTAACCCATACCTAAGGAGAGAAGAAGCCATTAGTACGAATCTGAATGCAACAATCTAGGTCAGAGTTTGAACTCCATTTACTAATTCCACTTTCAGCACAGCTGTCACGCAATTCATAAATTCTAGTTACGCTTGATAAATATATGTAAGATAGTAAATAACAGCGAAATATCTAGATAGACGCGACCATAAGTAGTAAAACGTCGTTGAAAGCAAGCAAAGATCTTTTTATCTGTTCTTTTGACAGTGCAATGCAGCTGTCGATACGCTTTGTATTCCTGTAAATGCATAATGAAGAAAGGAGGTCAGCTTATTCAGAACTTTAGGAAATATTGTTGACAGGTGTACTCGAGTTTTTCTAGTATGGAATCATGTCAGTGGGTAGCACTTTTCGTAGAATTTCTTTAGTAAAAAAAATTAATGTGCGGGTGATATAGCGATGGTTTGCAATAGAAGTGGACTCGACGAGCATAGTCTACTGAGTTTACCCTTTGCACTAATCTCCTCGGGAAAGACTTGAATATTTCTCCTTTCGACACCTGTAAATTAAATAGCAGAGATTCGAGATTTAAATGATAGCCGGTCTTGGAAAACGATGGCTCCGCACACAGCGCTGTGGAAAAGAAACGGGGAAACGATTATATTGCCAAGGGATAAATTCATTAACTTCCCCAAGAGCCTTTATTGCAAAAAACTATGTAATCAGATATAACTTTTACAGAAGTACGTTCAAAGATATGAGCGGAACAGCAGCTTTATTGAATGTATGTAATCACCGATTTGATTTAGTTTATAGATCCATTTATTGTGCAGAGCCGATTTCATATTTTCTGATAGTCTTGGATTACTAAATTCTCCAAGACGTAATTGCTATAATGGTTTCAAGGGAAAAAAGTCATTATATTATTCTTCTAAAAGTTTGAGATCCAGCTTATGGGTTGTAATATGCATTGTAATCAAGATCATTAGTCTGGTATCCATTTCTAAATGCTAATCTACGTAATGCATACAGTAGCTGTAACCCAATTCTTAAGAGTTGATTTTCTAAGCGCCTATTAGATGTGACAAGAGGCCGAAAGTATTGGGACCCAGTGAGTATCAAACTCACTACTCAGTTGTTATATGCACTAGCGAGACGAGTTTACTAATCATTTTACTACGTCAAGGTGCCCATCCCAATTCTTATGAGGAAGAATAATAGTTCTCTGGGTTGATGTCACAGACGCTTATGAATCAATATCACGCAAATCGTTTGCATAAACATGTATCAAATGCAAGATTAGAGTATCTTCAAGACACGCACTATGACATATTAAAAAACGGTATAACAGATTGCACTATGTCGGCAATATCTAAGCAATTTGTTGTCATCGTGTTTTTCATATCTGCCCTAGTGGACGTAATAAAGGATTCGATTCGAAATTTTGCCAACAGAAGACCGGATCGTACAACGGCTGAAACGTTGTGAATATGACAATAAAGTTGAGGACAACAACCCGAGAATTAGAAATAGTGTAAATGGCGTAGACTTGATTTTAAACTAGAAAAATCAAGGTAATTTTTTTCAAAAGGTAAAATGAAGGATACATTCTGCTTCAGCTTTAGAAAAATATTGATCCCGACATTCACTGATTTTCTCAGTGAAAAGCCTAGGAAAAAATATTCCACTATAGAACGAGAAATCAAATAGCAATAATTATTGGGGAAGCAGCAATCAAAATAGATAAATCACGGAGACTAGGTCGATTCAAAACATGTATTTACCCACACGCTATCCTGTCTAGATTACTGTGCCCACCTTACACCATCTGACATACTAGTGACTATCGTGAAAATGACGGAAAGAAAAATAAACGAATGCTTCAGAAGAGTCGGTGGGACTCCAAAAACTGTAATTAATATATTTTATAGGATGACAAAACCTTGCAACTAAAGCCGTCTCAATGAAAAATTTAACGTAGCTAAAAAGAAAAAAAAAGTACTCAACAAAAGTTGCACTAGAAGGAATTAAAGTACCAACAGGAAGAAAGCGACGCGTGATAAGAGAAATAGAAAACGAGGAAAAAAGATTAAGACAAAAAAAAAAAATCAGTGACGGAGTGTGTATGGGAGTATGATATCGCCAGTTGTTTGTTTGTCTGTTTTATTTTATTTTGTTTAATGGCATATCAGCACCTAGTGAATCATCTAATGCCAAAGTAAGAAGGATTGGGATTTTATGTGTATTACTACTACTTCGTAGTGAAATTAAGTCAAGTTGGAATATTACCAAACTCGAAATACATCAAGACGAAAAGGAAGAAAAGGCTATATCTAGAGGTATAGATACGCGCTGCAAACAAAGAAGAGATAATTAGCAATCACAGTGATGCTTTTATAGACTCATAACGTCCAATAGGCCCCAGAGATAAGCCACTTTTACTACCCAGAAGCAATGGGAGACTAAATTAACTAATCATGATCTCAGGAGAGACACTGAATTTTATTGTATGTTGTAGAAACTTACTTAAAAAAATTTACAGAATTAATCACAAAAAATGCTAATAACGTAATCGACCTTAAAATGATGTAATGTGAAGGTTGATAAACCTTTATATTGATTGTAATTTGGTATTTAAAACCACGTTAATAAACCGTAAATCACTTTTTACGTTTATTTCTCAATCGGTTGATAGTAATAAACATCATAAAAGGAGCTTGCCGAAAATGTTGTGTTTGATTTGCTCTAAAAAGTGGTGCTGTTGTTGCCTGCATTTGACGCGAGTAATCATCGTTGTGACTGTGCGTTGTGGTGCAGTGGCTATCAGCTTGTAACGAGAAATTGGGGAGCCGAGTTCAAATTCTAGTTGAACTCCTTGCATTCACTTACGCGTAAATACCTTTGGGAAAAGTATTAATCCGTCTCATCCCTTCAGTTATGGGTTAAATAATAGGAGAGATTGTGTTCTATAGCCTTGGTCGTCAACCATTCTAGCGCAGAAAGTAATGGCAACCTACTACGGGATAATCTTCTACCTAGTCTTTCGAGACATGATCGCCCAAGCGTGTATCACGTATGGCACTTAACTGACTAAATCATCGTTTTGAAGGAGTTAAAAGGTGAACTACAAATGCTCAAATATTTTTTACTCATTTAAATTTAGGTTAGATTTTGTGAAGATTTTGGTTCGAAATCAATTTTATTTTTGTTTTAAAATGTGTGATATTAGCATGTTATTTGTACAATCAACCGATTTGCAAAAATATTAATTTGCTCTATAAATAACTTTCTTCTGTAAAATAGAAAAACAATTTGTTAAGGTAGAAATTGTATAATTATTTATAAACGGATTGATTACTATGTAGAAAATCAACTGGATCCAGTTTTATGAAACATCAATTTGGATGCATTTGTTTTACATACACTATACATTACATTATTTAATAGTAGAAATGGAGCATTGAAAATGTTTTTTTTAAGTTGATTTTCATTCACGTGCGGCACGTGAGTGTTTTGAAAGAACGCTACTTTTCAAAAACAAAATAAATTACGTTAGAGTCAAAACATGAAAAAAAATGAAAACATCGGAAAGATAACACCCTTGACAATGGCCTGTCAAGTGGCTGAAAGCTTTTGGAAATATAATAACTACGGAACATTTTTACATTCCTTAACTCCAGCAAAAAAAAAAAGAAAAAACTTCCATGTCGGTCGTTTTCAACAAAACTTTCTTAGAAAAAGGTTGCTGCTCAAATATACATTAAATGTGTGTGTGTGTGTGTGTGTGTGTGTGTGTGTGTGTGTGTGTGTGTGTGACTCTCATATATCTAAGTTTGAAGATCTTTAATTTAATTTTAATTTAAATAGAGCGTGTTTTATTCAAAACAGGGCTGTAAATGGCATTTTCTTGGATTTGTGGTATAACTATCGCCGAGTTGAACCAACAGTCGACAAAATCAAAAATGAACTTAATGTTTAATCTCGTCGTCGTAATTCAGTAACTGAATTATTAGGCACTTAAAAATATATCTTATTGTATATTTTCGTTCATTCACTGTTTTTGTTTAAAAGTAAGAAGTATAAACACAACTACGATAAATATACATAAATTATGTCCCTATTCTATCGGCAAATCATAAAAGCTAATTTTACCAAGAAATTTGTACAAGTATGTGATGAAGAAGCAGAATTTTACGTTTTGGTTATCGCTAAATTTTAATAGCATTTTTCGATATAAAAAGCCCTGTATTTTAATTTTACTTTTCAGCTGTAATCTTCCAGATATGTATCCAGAACCGTTACAAACTGAACAAAAAACACCGGAATCGGCTTTCGAAAAACGAAGTCGAAAGCGCATTACCGGAAGTGCTCAAACAGGCGAAAGTAAGTAATCAACATTTTCTATGATTTTGATAACTATTAAATACATTAAGTTATATTTCATAATAAAACCTATTCGTGTCACTCTGAAAGGAGCGTACATACTACTTATGACGGAAAACTAATTATAGACATTCGTGAATGTGGGCCTTTTTTCCATTGTTCCTGGGGTATAAATATTGGATTCTTTTGTGATGTTTTATAGCTGATTCATTAGATAGAATAAAAAATGGATCGTATACCCAGCGTTTACTTGACCATGCCTCCGAAAATATGCGCCACTAAGAAAGTGCATTTTGAAAATAATGTCTTAGACTTACCTCCTAATACAGCAACATTTCTAGGAAGGATTTTAAGGTGATTGGAGAAGTCCGGTACCAGTTAATATTTAAAAAAAGATTCAGAAACCTTATTTGCTTTTTTAAAGACTTGGCTGGATATCGTATTGGCTGCTGATAGAAAATAAATTCCAAATTAACAGTACCCTGATTTTGTGCTCATTGATTAAATTTTTTGCCATATTTTCTCGTTATGATTATTGTATTATTATAATAAATATTGCGTTTTCAAAACTTTAACTTTGTTAGCGTAGAAAAACGTACCATATTTTTTTGTTATAATACAAGACATTGTTAGAATTACAACGAGAATAGCGTGTTTTTCGAAGCTCTTGCAAAATGAAAATTTCACGTTTTTTACTTATGTGGAATTTTATTTTTATTACTATTTTAATGTAAGCATGACTTTTTTCGTATTATTATTATTATTTAATTTATCGGTTTCTTTAATGACTCTGATGGATTAATCAACTAATTTTCTTATTATTCATATATCTTCTAGTCATCGATATTTCAAAAGAACTAAAACAAATTTTAAACTACAATATTTTTCATGAAATAACTATACGATATAAAAGACAATACGACAAAATTTCTGTGATAGTCTTTCTTGGAAAGACAACTATCTTTTTTTATTTGTCGATAACGTTAGTTTCGATCAGCTTAATGAATAAATACCTGAATATACAAGTTGTTATAGCCGGGTGTGATAGTGGTGATATGCTCCCACGGCATACTTGTTCAAATAGCCACTGACAGCGAAGTTGAGCTTCTAGCGTGTTCGTCGCGGAACTGCTTTTACAGACAGGAGACGGGATAAAAAGTGGCTCACTGACGCCTCATAACCAGTTGCCTTGAGTAGGCAGTTCATATATGGGAAGGAAAATCCCCATTTCAAACCTCGCTGACTTGCGTCTATATTCAATTATGACACAAGTTTCAGAAGTAAACCTCTAGGTAAAATCCTGAATAGGAGCCCCTAAGGCAATTTTCTGTTGTATTCATTTAGCTCTGGCATTTCCTGCAATGGCACTGGTCCAAAATTGTAATGACCCTGTCATTCTTTTAGTCTAATCAGTGATGTGGAGATGGGGACATGCTACATAGTCAACAGCCTGTCCTCCATATCCCATTACCTGGATTGCATCCGACTATACTGCACCAAAACGCTACAACATCTGCACCAGGAAACAGCAAGAAATTTCAAAGGAAACTAGCTCTAAAACTTGGCTGTTGAAATGTCTGAACTACGCTGACCATCTTATTTGAAGACCTTAGGATATCAGGGATTCCAAGAAAACTGCAGTTATTAATGACGAACTCATGTGGACATTGCTACACTGCAAGAAACACGTCTGGCAGACTCTGGATCATTGAAAGATAGAGACTAGAGGTTGTTCCGACAGGAAAAGAGCTCAAACAAACCTAACCAACACGGTATGTGCTTCGCAGTTAGGAACAATCTCATGAATATGGTTGAATTACTTAGATTTCTCTGGATAGGTCATGTCCTCCGTATGCCAGACGACCGCATCCCAAAAGATCTCCTGTATGGAGAGCTGGCCTCTGGAAGAAGACCCACAGGGCGGCCACAGTTGCGGTATCGTGATATCGTTAAACGCGACATGAAGGCTGTGGGCATCAACACGGAGTCATGGCAGAGCGTCACAGTCAACCGGTTTAAGTGGAAAGGAGCCCTGGTCAAACAACTCAAATCAGAGGATGAGCAGCTGACACAAGCCGCCATGGAGAGGCGGGTTTGCAGACCAGAAACGGAATATAAATGCAGCTTCTGAAATAGGGCCTGTCACTCCCGCATCGGCTTCTACAGTTTAAGATGCTGATGCTCTAACCAAGCAGAGTAAGATGCTATCCATGGTCAACCCTGGCTGATGGAGACCTACAAAAAATGAATACAAGAAATATTGAGCTTAAATTGAAGGCAAAATAGTTTTGTATTATACACAAGGACATGTTTTCAGGAATTTTTATTCAATTTAAAAATCTTATTTGAATCAGGAAGATTGCATATAGACCCACTACAATAGATACAACAAAGTAGGTAGGTGTTTATAACAATTGGTTACAAAAGGTATTTGACATGTCGGCAATATTTGTTTCTCTTTTCATTTTTAATGGAAGACGATATTTATTTTGTTTTCATAGTTTATTAATATATAGAAATAAAATAGAAATAAAATAGAAATAAAACAGAAATAAAATAGAAATAAAATAGAAATATCAAACAGAAATAAAATAGAAATAAAATAGAAATAAAATAGAAATAAAATAGAAATATCAAACAGAAATAAAATAGAAATAAAATAGAAATAAAATAGAAATAAAATAAAAATATCAAACAGAAATAAAATAGAAATAAAATAGAAATAAAATAGAAATATCAAACAGAAATAAAATAGAAATAAAATGGAAATAAAATAGAAATATCAAACAGAAATAAAATAGAAATAAAATAGAAATAAAATAGAAATAAAATAGAAATATCAAACAGAAAAATATGGTAGATGAACACCATTAAATGTATTACCGGGTATATCTAGTTAGTTTCCACCAAAGATAATTTCTGTAACGGAAATTAGAAGAAACATGCAATGGTTAAAAATGCAATGCTTTAATATTGTCAAAAATTAAATATTTTATAAAATTTGTTGTGATAATAAATATTTGTATAACACCGGACATGGCGCTCATAGCTTATAATCTTGGAGTAGATAATATGTATTCGTTTGGTGAATTAAGATTGGATACAGTAAATATACCGTTCATCACCACTGGTTTGCTTATCCTTTGACTGACATTGTCAAGTTGGACGTGTTCCGTAGGGGCTGAGGTATTTAGCTTCTCCGTTCAGAAGTGGTGAAGCATCATAGCTGGGTGTCAATAGGTTTATTTCAAAGTTTTAATGATGAGGAGGCCAATGCGACTTAGGAGTCCCATTTAGGTATATGGGAATACTCTTAAATAAAAAAATATATCATTGGTATGGGTTATTTACCCCGAAGTTAATTTTAACTGGGCTCACCTATAAGGTCATAATTTGATTTTATCAGAAAATATCACTATATCATATGGCTATAATGCATATATATAATGAGTATACATCTATCAGACTGAATTTCGGGCTTGTGCCACATCTAAGTGGCGCTTAGAAAATCGTCTATCAGAGTGAGTTTATTGGGCTTCGTATGTTTGTACTCCTTCATAATTTTGTTGAAGTGCAACACTCTATACTACTCTTAATATTAATCCGAAATAATTTTTAAAAAAATAAAAAATTACTCCGTGAAAGAATAACTTTTTTGATTTAATTTTTTTATTACTTTTATTGTTTTTAGGAAGCTGCCGAGGCGGAAAACCACGACAATGCTGCCGAACAGAAACGCCAACATGGCAAGACAGTACGATATGGAGAAATTGTACAGGTGTTTGAATATTTATTTAACAAAATTTGAAAGGAAGAATATTAAAGAGAAATTATTTTAAATATAACATTTAAAAACCTTAGACTTTCACGAACAGTTAAAAATGTTGTTTTGAATCAGGTTAATGCTTTTTTACAGAACATTGGGATTATAGGGAATGTTTATTTAGCAGTACATGTCTAAAATTTTAAAATTATTTCGTATTCGAGATATAATTTAGTTGGGTATCAAATATGGATCAAATTCAACAGAATGCCAATTAAAAATTATTATATACGTACATACATAAAGCAATATTTACGGATTTTCAGTTAGTCTTCGGACGTGTCGTCTCTACTTCAATTTAGAATGCCATAAATTATATTGACGTTTGTTTAATATGTATGTTATATGATTAAGCAATGAAAATTAAAAAAAAAAAACAAAAGCATAAATATCAGAATTTCATTTTTTCTCTTCATATCTTATTCTCTGAAGCTTTAATAAAAGTGAAACATATTAGATTGATAAACGTTTCCCATCTGTTCTTTTATCCTATCATGCGATTAATTTTTACAAATAACTGAACTGTTATTGTTCCAGTGGCTGTTTTAGACAATGACAAGATTTTAATGTTTCGTTGCATGAAAACCTTAAATATTCGATACTTAAATGATCATAAACAGAAGCTATAAAAGGATTAATTTAATTCAATATAAAAGTTCACTTTCCTGCCAAGTTACTGAGTAGTACACCTTAGTTATGTACAAGTACAAAAACCCTGATTCTTCTTCTATGTGACATGGTCCTTCAAGACGCAGACAATCATGTCACTCCATAATTTTCTGTTCATTGTAGCTTCTTAGTAGAGTTTGTTTTTGCTATCTATCCTAATCCTTGTTCTGTCAACTGTTTGCACAGGCTAATTAGGTAGGTTATGTGCTGCTTTCCTTTGTCTGACTTGAATTCAATATTATCCTGTCAATGTTAAATTTTCTAAGGCTTATTTCTTAGTTATTTTAACTTACGACAATATTCTGTTCGAACATCGGTTCTTGTACGATCACCAAAGTACTTAGATGGGTGATCGCTTGGGAATACCAGTTGCACTAAGCAAGGATGTGCAGATGGTGTAATATATAACTGTTCGGAATTGTTATTCGGAGAGTCGAGTTCAACTTTCAGTCGTGTTCAGTATATTTACTTATGCGCAAATATCATTGAGAAGGATATGAATCCTTCTCTTTACTCACCCAATCATGTATGGTTTAATTAGCTGGACTTTTATCAGTAAATCATAAGTATCTACAAAGAATCTTACAATCTAAAAATTCTTAATTCTCGAGATAAGCAGCGGTGTATCCTGACAAGGGCGAATTCTTCGAAAAATTTGAATGAGCACACTACCAACTTAAACTTGACACCTTTCTGCCGTGTAGTAGCTTCTATTCTTCACCCGGTGGTTATATTTATCATAACCTTTCTAGACAATTTTTCTAACAACCTGTCGTCATTTGCTTCAATCATCCACAAGTCGCTTCCAGTTACCTGGACCAGTTTTTCTGATTTTTAGATCGCGCGTGTTGACATCTTTAAAGCATGGTGGTCAAAAGTTCGTTTTTTCTTGTGCCTAGCTCACCATACATAAGTTCCATTGCTATGTGACCATTTCCTTTTCGATGAATATAATTCGATCATCGCAGTCAGAGGAGGAGATATAGGTTAAAAAATTCTATTCTCTCCATCATGGCAGCTTTAGTGACTTCTTTATTACTGCTTATAAAAGCAGTAATAATAAAACCCTAGCCTTTTATGATGTAAGAAAAACTAAAAAAAATTAGATGAAATTTTATTTGTTTTGTTTTATTTCATTTTATATATTTCAGTTGAAACACATGTTTTCTGGGAAATACGTTCACACATGTACAACGCAAACGAGCCAACGTGACAAAAACAACATGATGGTAAGTAATCCAGAAACTCAATATACTGACATGCATGCCAAAAAGTTTAGTGAAATTTTTATGTGCCATGTCCGTTTAGAATATAGCCAGTCCTGGTTCTCCACAATTTCCAATATTTTGTAGCTAAAGGCATTTATTGTCGCCTTCTTATCCTTTCCAATTTTTGTTCCGCTATCCATTTACAGAAGATCATGTTGCTGGTTACACGATTTCAATCTGTCCTTCAAGCCTTCAATATATTCTTTGAGTTTCAAATTCTCTACGCCTTATTTTCCCATGTGTTTCAAATTTCAACTATCTAATCTGTACCTAGACTATATCTGTTTTATCATCATTGATTAAAGTTAATAAACAGAAAGCCGCAGAGTGGTTTTTGTGATTTAAAATCATTTAACTGTTTCATGTTCTCATTTTTAAAAAATAAATAACTTGCAAAGATCAGTTTTATTTTGTTCGAAGCTAAAAGTCACATGTTTTACACAGTTTTATTGTTACGAATTTGTTTTCTTAGATTTTTATTTCTTTAATTACTTTTAATTCTTTTAAAATGATTTGCTATTTTGCAGATTTCACTTCATGAATTCAATGCAAAAAATGCTCAATTTAAAATCTTGCCGCGGTATAAAGTAAAGTCTGAAGGAGAAGTGGTAAGTTACACATGGAAACTGTAGAACTTGCTTACAAGTTGTATTTTTTCATGTTCTTTTGTCAACTCTTGTACATCCTAAAATGCTTCTTTTCATAATGTATAGGGTTTTAACCGAAATCTGCTATAAAAAAAGGTGTCTTAGGTAAACGCTATTCTGACTTTATCAAATTTAAAAATTTATAATACACATCTAATCCTAGTTATATTTTACCAGTAATTCCTGTACAGGTTTTTCCTTAATGTTACAGTGCTACAGTAATCATGGCAAGGGATGTCAGCTAACTACCTAGAAGTCCTTGTTAACCTCTTCTCATAATACGTTTTCTAGTCCTGCTTACCTTATGAGCTTGTCTTATATGGAATGTCCGCTGATATTTAGAACCGATACAGATGTTGTTCTACTTTGATTTCTCGGCATCAACGTCATTTAGTAACCGTCTAGCTTGAGCGGCCTTTGGGCCATTTTATAGTAAAACGATAGCAAATAAATATGGAACAGACTGATTGATATAACAAATTAATAAGCGTTTCCTATGTCTTGTTGGTAAATTTCACAATTTTTTAGTTTTTGGATATGACTGTGAAGTCAATAAAAAAAATTAGTTGTAGTACTGCTTATATTATAAGCAGTGGTACTCTTATCAAAAAGACAGCAAACTAACTCCTTTTTCACTGGGACGATGTATATGTACGTATCATAGGGGGCATTAACTTGCATACATGGTAGAATGTGCCCATATGAGCTTCACCGGATATTTAAAATCAGCAATGTTTATATTCCAATCCTTGAAATAAATCTACAAGAATGTGAAAATGACCACAATGACAAGGGTGATAATAATTCTGAATTACTTTATCCTTGTACCAACAATATACAAAAATACTCTTTACACTGGCCACTCACCTGTTTGCATTACACCTAATGGGGTAACATGTCATCCATTTTTACTCTACGCAGAAAAAACTGTTTCTTTTTTATCTATCTTTTTCTCTAGTTAATTAATTTGCTTATAGGTTCTTCAAGCATATAGATAATGGCTTGTAACTTTTATACGATTTGCAATGGATTAGAGATTAACAATTTGGCCTCACTCTCTCAGTTGATCTTAAGTAGAACGACTACGTTGAATATCGGGTTCCTGTGTCAGGTCAGGATGTTTTTCTCTTCTGAATCCATCATGCACATTTACAAATCTACAATCTGCCCGGGCATGGAGTACTGCTGTCATATTTGGTCGGGCGCCCATATTGTCCCCCTTGGAGTTCTCGACAAAATCCAAAGAAGAATGTAGCTGATCTTGACCTGGTGGCCCGACTCCTGTCTGTCTCTTACCGATGTGATGTGGCTTCTCTCTGTCTCTTATAAAAAAACTTCACAGATTCTGCTCCGACGAGCTTAGCTCCTTGGTGCTCTATCCCTACGCGTATTTAATCGAGCTACTAGACTGGAAAGAAGGTCCCACCCTTTTACTGTGAAAACAATCAAGTGTAAGTACAACTTCTACTCTTCAGCTTCTTTTCACGCAGTTCCCGCCTGTGGAACTCCCTTCTGTATTCTTGGTTTCCATGATGGCTACAATCCTCAAGAATTTAAAGGCAACGTCAATTTTCATCTCTTATCTCCTAGACTCCCATCCTTCTTCTCACTTTACATTTTGCACACGCTGTTCTATTCACACCATATAACCGTCCTTCTCTTACCCATTCTCCGACACCTACTGTAACATGTTCTCCTCTATACTTCACTCTCCTATTATGTAACCCCCCTGCGCAATAGTGACAGTACTGCCCTGCTTGAATGAGACAATTATAAAAAAAAATATCTGCATTTCATTCCATTTCAGTTGAAAAACTTCACTTATTTAAACTTGTGTCTATATTTGTCGCGTGCGCCAAGTGACCAGACTCATATTTGTTCCTCTGTTTCATATTATTTTGTAATATAAACACTCCAGTAACAGTAACTTCTTTTGATGCTTTGAAGGTGTCAGTATGCTGGCTATCTTGAAAATCAATCTACCCTCCAACCATTAAGTGCTTTATTGAATTTTCATAGCGAAATATTTGTTGGTACTAGCTTAAAATGTTTTTTTCGAGAGCCACTTCCAAAAATGTTTTTTTATATATATGTTTGAGCCAGTTTGAAAGATTCTGCTATTGTGTTATGAACTGACTGCATTAATACTAAACTGAAACTTTGTTCAATATTCCTAGGTTCAGCTTCACGATCAAATAGTTTTTGAAAGTATCAAGTCCCCGGGGCATTATTTCCATGCGAGTAACAAATTTCAGATTGATTACTACACAGAAGGGTAAGTAATTGTACACATCATTGAACAGGCGTTAAAGAGTTAGATTTTTACTGTTTGTTAAAATCAGATAAAATTGCATTATCAAAATTTAGCTTATAAATAAATTAATAAAAATTATATAAATTAGTAAACAACAATATAAAATTTTTAACGTTTATCTACGATTAATTTCACTTAATAACATGCCACAAAAAGTTGTGAGATAGTCAAGGAGATGTGACATGGACGTAAAAAGAAAGTTGAAAGTGAAGAACCACACACACACACACACACACACACACACACACACACACACACACACACAGATATATATTTATATATATATATATATATATATATAAACATTATTGCATTCATATTTTATACTTATATAAATAATACTTTTGGGGAAAATGAACTTTCATTCACTGAATTATGTCTATATCTATATCTACAGTTAAGATGGAGGCCATTTTATTTCTGTGGATATGTAAAGAAAAAACAACTATCTGTATGAAATATTCTAATCTTTAAAATTTTACATTAATAACCACGTAGTTGTTGTTTGCTTGTTTCTTTTTTTTCAGGCTATTTAAAAGAAAAATAATGTTTAGATTGTAAGGACCTCTTTGTTAGGAGATAACAGTGGTTCAGTGATATTTTCCACATTAGCTGGGGGTAGAATAGACAGATGTATACTATTGGCAAATGGTATTTGCGCGTAAGTGAATATAACGAAACCAATGAAATTGAAATTCCGAGCTACTATCCATTAAGCAACCTTGTATTCCAAGAAGTTACTTATCTAGATATTACTGACAGGTTTCTTTGATCTTGACACTTAGTAGTTGAATCTCTTTGGTAAGCATTAGGATTTGAATCCGGAGTATTCACTCTCTTCGTAGAGCCAGGAATTTAGTTCGGAAGTGACAATGTCCTGAATATAGAAATGTTCTATTCTGGGTTAGTTTTCAACTCTTTAAGTAGGCATCGGAGGATCCATTTGTTTAGAACATCTTTTAAAAAAAGTGATTCTCATGCTGGCGCTACAGAATCACCAAATTTATCAAATATCACTCGAAAATTGCCAGCTATAATAGCGGCAATAACTAAAATGGATAGCACGTGAAAATTCGATGAGTATATCATCATTTTTAGGCGCATTTAAATTTTTCAGTATACAACTCCTAATGAAGAAAGGTACTTTATTTAATCTTAGTTGCTTCTCATATATATATATATATATATATATATATATATATATATATTCTCTGAAGAACTACGTTCTTGATCCTAATTTCGTAAATAATATCGGCCATACAACTACGAAACTAACTCGAAGACTCACGCTGCATCTCTCTCAACAGAGTTCAAGTCGATCTCATTTAAACACACACAGATACCTAACAAATGGTATCTGGAACATACTTGTTGACAACACAAATATCATTCACATGCAAAAAATGAGTAAAATAAGGGAAGCTTTATTGATAAAAAGAAAAACCCAACACTCAATAATATCAACTACGAACACACTAACAACATGCTTACTGTGTTCAGTACATAATACATATCATTACTTTATATCATATTTTTTTAATCATGTCACCCCAAGCAAGGCATTCCACTGCCACTATAGCGCAGTGAGGTTACACAGGGCGATATACGAGTTAGGATGTACATAGGGGGAATGTTGGAGAGAATGGGAGAGTTAGTGTGTTAGGAAGTGTCTATTGACCTTACATTTAAACTCCTGGAGGTTATAGCCGTCGGGGAAGCAAGCATGCAGAAGGGAATTCCATGAGCGGGAAGTGTGAGTAAAGAAGCTGTTGGAGTAGAAACTGCGGTTACATTTCATCGGTTTCACTGTAAAAGGGTGGGACGTAGTTGCAAATCTAGCATCTCGTGCAAACTCACACCTAGGGGGCACCAGTGATTTAAGTTCATCAGAGCAGAAGCCATGAAAGAAGAGGCAGAGGGAAGCCACATCACACCGGTGGGAGAGTAACTGCAGGCGGTCAGCTAAGTCGGTATCACTCACGTTACAGATTCTTTGCTGTATTTTGTCAAGAAGGCCGAGGTGAATAGTAGGGGCTCCCGACCAGATGTGGCAACAGTATTCAAAACACGGGCGGATGGTAGATTTGTATAAGTGCAGGATAGATTCAGGCGGAAAGAATTTCCGGGCCCTGCACAGAGAGCCAACTTTCATAGCAGCGGATTTAGCAATGGATTCGACATAGTCATTTCACTTGAGGTCCGCTGAGAGTGTCAGGCCAAGCAGGCGTAGTGTTTTACTCTCTGGGAGGCATGCCTGTTCCATACTAATGGGAGGGAGGTGCGGTCGTCTGTGGTGGTTAATTGACAGCAGCTTCGTTTTGGAAGAATTGAATTTTATGAGCCATTTCCTACCCCAATCCACCACGGATTGGAGGTCCTTTTCAAGATGAGCCGCGAGGTTCTCCTTATCATCAACACCAGATTTTTGATCGAGACGAGCGTATACTGTGCCTATTTGTGATCTTATGGCATCGGGGAGATCATTGATGTAGATTAGAAAGAGCGTAGGACCTAGGATAGAGCCTTGGGGGACAACCGCGTTTGTAGGGTAGTTCTGGGAGGCATGTCTGTTCAAAACCACCTTCAGTGTGCGGTTGGAGAGGAATGGCTGGATTAAGTCCAAAAAAAGTCCAGTAATGCCGTAGCTTCGCAGTTTCCGTAGAAGGCCGGCATGCCATACTCTGTCGAATGCTTTAGAGATATCCAGGGCGACAGTTCGGGCTTCACCATTCTTGTCGAGAGCCTGGTATATATACTCGGTGGTGGTCATTAGCATATCAGCAGTAGACCTGGTGAAGCGGAAGCCATAATGTTTGTCCGATAGGAGCCCGTAGCCCGTGAAATGCTGAACGACTTCGGCATTGATAATGGCTTCGAACACTTTGCAGAAGATCGGAAGAAGGTTGATAGGGCGGTAATTTGCGGGGTCCGTGGGTTCACTAGTGTTCTTGAATATTGGAACCACAGAAGAAAACTTCCAACAGGCAGGAAAGCAGGAGGAAGATAGGCAGAGGTTGTAGAGCTTAGAAAGAACAGAGGAGAGTTCAGGAGCATATAACACCATATACATTCTGTTATATGTAAAATAATATTCACCCTCGAAAACTTTTAAAAGTATAGCCGAAAGCGCTCGGAAAGACAAGACTTTTGGAAAATTTCATGATTCATATCCTCAGAAGAAATAAATCATAACACCACATGAAAAAATACATAAAAAATAATAATCATCCCACCTTGTCTGTCATTTTGAATGAAATCTGCATAAAAGAGTGATTGCTGCTCAAATATATATATATATATATAAATTAAAAAAGGATTAATTCAATGATGTTGGATGATCATTTCGATATGAAAATCCTCACGGGGGATAACACATCACCTCAGCAACAGAAAAATCCTTTCAGAAACTGGAGAAAAATCAGTTTAATTTTCCTTTTTAAATAGATTTGCAAAGAAATTAAAAAAGAAAAAGAAAAGAAAAAGATAAAACAAAATAAAATCAAATAAACAAGGAAAGAAAAAATTGACATAATCTGGGTTCGCAAAAAAGGAAAGAGAATTGTAACTTAAAATTAACGGACGGCGTGTTGAATTGATGTAAGGTTAAGCAACACGAAAAAAAGGTGGAAGATAAGAGAGATAAAGGAAGGAAGGGAGGGAAAAAGAAAAGAAAGAAAACATTTTTTATATTTATTACAGACACTGGACATATTCAAAAACCTAACTTCCCAAAAACGATGCAGTATTAGGAAAAGGCATAATTATTTTTAAAGGGAATAAAAAGATATAGGATTTAAAATAAAATTTAAAAAAAAAATTAGGTCATTTGATGAAAACTAAATAAAGACACCGCTAGGTAAAAAAAAAAAAAAAAAAAAAAAATTTACAATTATACATACATATAGAAGTACACACAGACATAAATACACATACACACACACAATTCTTCGATTATGAATACATATATACATACATACACATACACACACACACATACATTCAATTCCATACACTCTTATATACGTATATACACATACATGAGCATACACACATATATATGTGTACACACATATATACAAAAATTCACACACACAATATATATGTGTACACACACATATGTATACATATACATACACACACACACACACATATATATATATGTACATTATTCATATGCACACACACATACATATAAAAAATATACAAAATTAATGAATATTATAAAAAAGAGCATTTAAATAGCTAAAAAATTTTTACACATATAAATACTTGTATACACACATGTATATATATATATATATATACATATATACACGCATGTATACATTGTCATCCACATACAAGCCTGTTTCGCTGTATCATAGCTCATCAGTGTTATTAGACACATCCACTATATATATATATATATATATATATATATATATAGTGGATGTGTCTAATCACACTGATGATACAGCAAAACAGGCTTGTATGTGGATGACAAATATATATATATATATATATATATATATATATAAGCGGTGTGGACACAAATGGCTATAGTCTGCCACACGTTTAAAGCCAATCTTCAGTTATGAAGATGTATTTTAAGTATGAAATACTGTTACCATTGATCTCTTTATCTACACTATTTATGTATGTAGATAATGTGTGTGGGGGTATGTGTGAGTGTGTGTGTGTGTGTGTGTGTGTGTGTGTGTGTGTGTGTGTGTGTGTGTGTGTGTGCAATTAATTTTAATTGACAAATATTTTTACATGAACAGATCTGAGCTAAACCTTGGAGTCGAACGATCAAGTTTTACATTGATTGGAAGTCACAGAATAAATCCTGACCAAAGTAAATTTGTTCGGGTAAGTCACGTTTGACCTTGGAGCCTAACAATTTTATAGTTTCGTTTTCCTCCCACTCTACTAATTAACATATTTGAACCTCAGACTATCTACTCATCAAATATTATAGTAAACAAATTGAATAATTGGCGTTTCTGAAATTGCAGGCCTCATTTTAATCGCCATTTTAAACTCTTAAAATATTTCTACTCTTAAAATAACTTTTTTTTATAAATAGATTGATGAAAATCATAAAATCTATCCCTTTTGATTTCTGCGTTGCTTCATTCCTAAATTAAGATGCTGATTATTTACATTGTTCGCACGGTTTTCCTCATCCGTCTTGCCATGTTTATGACGTTTCGGCCGTTGTACACTCCGGCCTTCTTCAGGTGCTAGGAATTTCAAACCAAACGCCTTATTTTGAACACTGGAGTATATCATTCACATTCCATGTGCGATGATACTTCCGGTGTCCATGTAGTTATCTCCCTTTAACTTAACTGTCTAAATTATATGTTCACCACTGTTGTAGCCTGGTACTGAACTCGCAAATCTTTGGGTCAAGTCATTGGAACTAACCAACGCATATATTCACTGGACGATAGAAAAGTCCCACCTAAAGCCTGCACGAATATTAAACCACCTGACCATCCTCCACCGATTGCCGGAATTAAGATTCATATCTGCAGGCTTGGCACCAAGATTTTCAGTCAGTTCAAGGAGAGCCCGTCTAGTCTCAGCAAAAGCGAGACATGCTCTAGTCAGAAAACGAATCGAGTATAACCGATGGATGAAACAAAATTTACAGTCTGATATCTCGCAGAGGTCTAGGCTTCCCTCATCAGGATACCAGACGGAGAAGACTGAATAGGCATCCAGCACGAACTTTAGGCAAAAATTCGATGCAGTTAAGTACAGAAATTAAATAGATTAAAAGTTCTGAAGGTAGCACCTGATCTTCATCGCCCTCCTGTGTAGACATTTATCAACATCAGCTGAGTGCCTCTGAGGAGCCGGTGCTAAACAAGAGCTTCAATGTCACAACAATCATCAGACAGATACCATATTTAAACACCATTACCTGAATCGATGAAATAGCATTGAACATTCCTCAGGCTTAGGCAGATGAGCTAAGGTGGAAAGAGAGACAAACATTGGAAAAAGCCAAGCCATCTAAAATAAACATTACAAGTGATGAGGGGCTGACAATCAAGACCGTACAGAGGAATAAGAACATCATTATACTACCAATTGAAAAAGGCGATGCAACTGATGAGATGGAAACTGGAGGATCTGATTAGAAGTGCTATCTACAGCAAGCAAAAAAAGAACATCACTTCTAACCTCAACGCTATAGCAAGCTACCTCACATGTATGGTATAAGATTCACAAAGACGGTATTCCGACCAGGCCAATTGTTAGCAGCCAAGGCTGTGTGCCACCATCTGAGTCGCTTCTTTGTGGATATAATTGATCCTTTGATAGGAAAGTCACTGTCATATGTCCTACGCTCTTTTTGTGGAAATAAAGATCCTCCCATCCAATGCAACCAGATGGTGACGCTAGATGTGGTGAGTCTGTACACCAAGGAACTCAACGTGGCGCCACTGTCGGTAGTCGGTAGCCAAAGACAGACTGGCCTCGGACTAATTCCTAGGAGAACGTACCAGTATACCAGTAGATAACCTGATGGAGATGCTGACTTTCTGTACACAAACAACACACTTTAGAATGGAAGCAGACATATATCGGCAGGGTGAAGGCTTAGCAATAGGCTCACCATTATCACCATCATTAGAAAAGATACATGAAATACTTGGAAGGGATGGTATTAGAATCTACAGCACTAAAGTCAACCCGATGGCTAAGATATGTTGATGACACCTTTATACTCTGGCCACACCAGGAAGGAGTCGAGACGCTACTGAATCATGTGGACTCAATAAGATCATCGACACAGTTCACAATTGAAAAAGAATACGACAACAAACTAGCATTTCTGAATGTACTAATATCTCGAACAGACCACAAAAAATCTCCTAAATCGGCCAAGCATAGAAATGAATACAATATAGGAACCAGTAATACGGAGTGCTAGAGAAAATTATTAGCGTCAATAATTGCAATATGAGCTCTGATTAAAAATTGTTACTGAGACATTAAGTTTATAAGTTCCAGAAATTCATACACTGACGGCCTCAAGGACACGTAACTCAGTGGACATAGGCGTGGGTTAGTTCTACTGATATGACCCAAAGAATTCAATATCGGGATACAACTTAGAGAGTTAAGTTACAGGGAGATAACTACACCACCGGAAGTGGCATCACTTATGAAATGAGAATAATATACCCCAATGATCGAACAAAAGGTTTCGGTTCGAAATTCCTAGCACCTGAAGAAGGCCAGAGCGTACAGCTGCCAAAATCTCGTAAACATGTCCACAAGAATAAGGTCAACAGTCTGAATAATGAAAATAATGTAAATATTACCTCATCTCAGAAGTATAGACAAATACTAAAAAGCTGATGTGTTATTTTCTAAAATCTGACTCCCAGTCTTGATAATTAATGTTTTATTCCTATTTGCCCAGTTCTTTTTTTATAGCACAAAATCTGACAGTGAAAAATGGGAGTCACAATCATGTATTGTATCAGTCTTTCCAATGAGAAGGAAACTGCCTACCTTGACAATTAGCATTTAAAATTCCAACTTTCTTATTCTACATATTCACTGCCTTCACTTTAAATGCTAGTTTCGATTATTTGTTAAATGAATGTGAACTATTCAGTGACAACGTATTTAAATTCTATAATGTAACGAATTAAATGCAGATTGAAAGATTTTTAAATATGCTGAATTGATATTTATTTTTTGTTTGTTTAGTCTTAATTGTAAATAAGGTCGATTCTTTTCCAGGGCGGTTCTGTGATTCGACTGTTCCATAAAGAGTTGGAAGCTTACTTGGTTGCTGAAGGTCTGTTCGAGGAAAGCATAACAGAAGATGGTACTTAATTTTCATCACCATAGGAAGCTACTGAATAGAATTTTAATTCAAAGTCCGTAATTTCATTGCGGCAAGAAGCTAAGTGAATAACGTGTTTAACTTCGAGCCCTACTGGGTACTTTATAATTAAGTTATTTGGTGGTTGCACTAACGATGTTGAAGGTATATCGAGTATAGAAAAATAATATGCAGATAAAATGACCTGGTATAAGTTTCAGAGTTTTTATAAAGCTAATGGTTTGCCAGTGATGCCGATTTTTTGTTTTCAATTTATGGTTCTATATGTTCTCAGAATCACAGAGTGAGGTTATTTGTAACTAAGTATATTATCTTCACCTTTAATTTTAGACATATTTTTATTTCATCCGTGACTTTTTAATGAATTAAACGTAATATAAGTTTCATTCGGTGTAACTCAAATCTACATGTTTGCTCCTGTTATTACAGACGCATATACATATTTTTTTTATATAGAAAATCAACATTGCACTCAGTATAAAAGCTGAAATTTTGTGTTAAGTCCTGCCAACAAAAACTAGAAATAGATTTTACTAATTTTTGAGCATTTAGTTTGAAAAAATCCTCTGAAAAAATGTAAATACCTAATTTCCGCAGGTTCCTGCCTACAAACTGACTCTAGACTTTTATTATTTCAAGAATAAATCTAAATAAAATTCCAAACTTTTGTATTAGATGCATTGAATGAAAAATATATTCAAACTAAAATTCTAATTATATATCACTACTAGCAATATATATGTATTTTTAGACTATTTTCGTTAAGTAATATCTGAGATAAAAAAAAAAATTGTAAAATATCACACAGAGGCTGCTCAATGAATAGGATTTGTTATATAAGAATAAAAATAAGTGTATATAACGTCATAATAATACTGGGCATAAATTATAAGACAAAATCTTTCAAATTTGCATTGTTTATAAAAAATCACACTAAAAGTACTGCGCTGTGTTACAACATAATATAAATAAATTGTTCAGTATGATTTCTCTTTTAAATAAATGAGGGTTTTAGTTTGGTGACATAATAATTTAATAATGTGCTTGTGTCTTGCACCTTGTCCATTTACAGTTTGTCAAGCTTCAGTAAATTATAAATTTTATAAGACTTTGACTGATCACTGGTATTAAATTCCAGCGCTAAACTTGTTAACCTAAACGTAATCTTTAAACTTGTTTCCCCACAAAAAATATTGCCATTATGATGTCAAACTCAAACTTTCAAATTGAGTGCAATACCAGGATTCCAAAATCGACCAGCCCTAATATGTAAACTGTCACATAAAATTCGGTCGCATTCTTTATAAATAAATTTTGCACTATTTACATTATTGGGACGTTGTACGTTCCGGCCTTCTATAGATGCTAGGAATTTTGGACCGAACCCTTTATTACAATCACTGGGGTAAATGATTTTTATTCCTTGCGTAGAGCCTCTTTTGGTAGTCATGGGTTATCTACTTTCTAACCCTGTAAATTACTTGTTCACCACTGCTGTAGCCTTGTATTGAACTCAGAACTCTTTGACTCAAGTCACAGGCACCAACCAACGTATATATCTACTGGGACATGTGTCTAAAATACGGAAATCAAAATATTGTCTGCTGATGTTTGCGTTTTTGGTCGCTTTAGACGGCTTTTACCTGCTACTGTTCACTCAGCTAACTGCCGATTTGACTCCAGAGTGAAATGGTGGATCCACGTTTTATCCATTGTTACATATTTAGGCAAAAAACCCTTCTTATTGAGTTGAAACAGTTCCAAACAACGCTCTGAATCGTCAACGCGTTGTTTTTGATCGACTGTGAGCAAACGCGGCACCCACTTTGAATACAGCGTTCTCATTGACAAATGGTTATACAAAATGGTGAATACACTGCCTTCTGATATGGTCAACTTCTTTGCTATCTCACGCAACTTCACTTTACGATCGACTAAAATGAGTTTGTGGATTTTTTTTTGTGGATTTTTCGGGATAACTGCCGATTTTGGGCGATCTGTGCGTTTAGCATCATTTGTAGCTGTACGACAGCGTTTAAAGTCAGAGCAGAGTTCGAGTAACACTTACCATGCCATTACTTTGCTTGAACAGTAATTTTTACTATCAGAAAGCAATGTTTTATCAACACACGAAATTCAAATTTTTCCATTGTTTTGAAAACGTGTAATATAAGTCATTCTCACATTACCCACTTTTACCTCCTTAAAAACGAAGAACCACCATATTGCATACCATGCCAGGGTCCATTCACAACAAGACACATATAAACAAAGTGTTTTGACCTATAAAAAGTTCGCCAAACATATTATAAGGAAACAAATCTGAAAGACATTTTTCTCTAAACAAACAAAAGCAAAATTTTTGAATATCTGAAAGAGGCCAGCATAAATTTCCAATCTAAATATACTTCTTCTTCTTCTATGTGCCCTGTCCCTTCAGGACGTAGGTGATCATGGTTCTCCACGTCTCCCTATCCCTTGTGGCCCTCAGCATGTTTGTTCCCGTTACTTCTGGTAACCCCCGTTCTGTCATCCACCCGACCAGGCCCTGCAAATATGTTATCCGCTGCCTTCCTCTATCTCTCTTTCCCTCTACCTGGCCAGTCAGTATCAGGTTCTCCAAACTCTCCTTCCTCATTGCGTGTCCCAGGAACTTCAGTTGTCTCTTCCTGATGCTCGGTATTAATTTCCTTTTGGTTGCCATTCTTTCCAACACCTCATCGTTGCTTGCATGTTCAGTCCATGATATCCGCAGCATCCTTCTGTAGAACCACATTTCCGCTGCTTCCAGTTTTGTCCTCATTTTCGATGATATTGTCCAGCACTCACTACCGTATTGAAGAACTAACATCACATAGCAACCCAGCACTCTTTTCTTTGTTTCTAGTGGAATTTTCCTGTGTGTTAGTACTTTGCTCAGCTTCTGGAACGTGCCCTTTGCCATACCAATTCGTCTTCTGATCTCTGTGTCGCACGTTCCATCTCCTGTTAGAACACTTCCTAGATATTTAAATGTTGCACCTGCTTTATTCTGGTATCCCCCACCTGTATTTGGTATTTTGGGTTGCACCTTTTGCTGATGACCTTAACGTTTATTTGTAGTCCTTTTTTGTCACTCTCCACCGCTACCTTCTGTAGGAAGTCCTGCAGTTTCCTTTCAGTGTCTGCAATCAGCACTGTATAATCTGCATACCTTATGTTGTTCAAGTTGTGGCTTCCAATAGAAAATCCTCTCGTGTCGTCTAGGGTCCTCAAAATATGCTCGCTGTACAGGTTGAACAAATCCGGTGAAAAGACACATCCTTGTCTTACGCCTCTTTCTATCTTTGTAAATCTACTGAGATCGTTACCTCTCCCCTTATGCAGGACGTTTGCTGCCAGTAGAGATTCTTAATTACTCTGATGTCTTTCCCGAAAATGTCTAGGCTGCCGAGCATCTCCATCAATTCTTTGTGTCGCATCTTGTCGAATGCCTCCGCATAGTCAATGAAACATAGGTATAAGTCTTTCTTCATTTGTATTGCCCTTTCGGAGAGCATCCTAATCATGAATATGGCGTTCCTTGTTCCAGTGTCTTTAACGAACCCGCACTGTTTCTACCCTATCATTGGCCTGATTCTGCTTCTCGCTCTATTCATCAGGATTCTGACAATCAGTTTTGTGATGTGACTTATTAAGCTGGTAGTTCTGTGTAGTTCACACTCGTTTGCACCTGGTTTCTTCGGCAGTGCTATAACCATCCCTACACATCTAAATAAACCATTCACAATAAAAGCTCTTTCCAGCTTTGCTTCCCCATACATTTACTCAAACTAGCTAGGTATACTATGCCTTGTTTTTCTCTGTCCCTCTTGTTTTCAATCTGTTCTGTGAGTCTCAAACTTTCCATGCACTCTTTTCTCATTATGTACTCTAAATGTCTCAACGGCCTCTTTCTGATGTTATGTATAAGTGTCCTTTTGTTTCAGTTTATCTAAAACTTTGTCATTGCTCACATATATGGACCATGATATTCTCAATATCCTCCTATAAGACCACATTTCTGTTGCTGCAAGCCTCCTCTTCATCTGTGAGAAAATTGTCCAGCATTCATTGTTAAATAGGAGTACTGATATAACATAGATTCTCATACTCTGTACAAATATTCATTTAATGCTTATCTAAATAGTTTGTTTAAACATTCCAATTATTACTACCTTAGTAAGATTTAAAGGCATTTTTATAAAGTGGAGACTTTCAATAAATACTTGACTTTTTGTGTTTTTTTTTCAAGTCCACTTCAGAGTGCGGATAATGGATCAACATCGTCCTAAAACAATGTCTCCGTCTTCTTCGGGAATCACTTACTGGGAAATAGAGGCTGAATCCAGTATACTTGATGGTACGTTGTAATTTTCTTTAATTCCGTATTGTTGTAATGCCTTCGCTGCACCAATTCAGACTTTCACCTCTAAGACCACCATGCTAAATATATTTTAGCGAACCAACCTCATTCGCTTCGTATTCCATTTGTGAGATGTAAGTTTCACTTGAGCAGCTTCTTCTCATCAACTGCTTTGTGGAACCGACTTCTAAGAGGATGCCTCCCCAAACACAACAATCATAACACGTACCAGTCTGCGGTTAACCGTTATCTTTCCATAAACTCTACTCTTACACCGTAACACCCTAACTCGAGTACTCTTGGACCTTGAACAAGGCAAACATCAATTAAAGAAGACCTTATTTTTAACGCTACTTTTAAAGGTGATCTAAAATTTTAAGCACCAGTATCAACAGCACCAGAACACTTTTTCGTGCAAAATAAATTCCATAGAAATAAACAGAAGTTAGCTTTGAAAATTACTGTTTGAACTATTTTAAATGATTTAACTCGACTTTTTTTAAACTTAGTACATTCATTCATTTTCCAGGATTTTGATTTCAGTGTATAACTTATTCAAAAATCAGAAAAACGGAATAAGAATTTAACTAAATATATATTGTAGAATTAATTTAACAAATCTTGCTTAAATTGTTTATGACAATATAAATTATGAATCGACTGAAATCGCATAATGAATTAATATAATATTTATGACAATCTCTTTAGGCATGTTACGTTTATGGCAAACGTTAGGTTAGAAATATTATTATTTTTCTCCACATATAGCCACAATTCGTAAAAATTATACATTATGTATGTACGATGTATCTAGTTGTCATTCCAGGACAAGTTATCTAATGTTTTGGACTAAGACAGGAATTACGCGAAATTAAGTTTAATATCAATAACTAATATTTAATTATGCTGGCAGAAGTTCTGCATGTGATCGACAAAAAATCAATCTTTATTTCATATATACATTTCTTTCATTAATTTTTGAAGGTGACATTATTCACTGGGAACAACAAATTCGGCTTCGACACATGACAACCAGACAATATTTGTGCATCAACAATAAATGTGAAGTATGTCTTACTCCCGAACAAACTGACCCTCGAACAGTGTTTCGTCTTCATTCCGTATTAAAGGTAAGTTACAACAGATCTGATGCATCTGATGACATATAACTTTCTTTGTTACAAAAACTAGCGAAAATCATACTTTCCGTTTGTTTTTCTGTACAAAGTTGAGCTGATCTAGTTGGGATGATCAGCTCACTTTGAGAATTAGATTTCAAATTCACTTATTTCACTGAATTTTAGACGCCTTAATTGATATTAAAGTATCTAAAATATATTCTATGTCTTATCTATATACTTTATTTGCATAGTAGACGATGTTTTATTCAGAAACCGTGGGCTATCGGCTTATGACTACATTGCGTTGAAACACTGGTTCTAGTAAAATCAGTTAAGTCGAGTCTAGTCAGTACCTAGTTGGGTGACTACTTTGGAATACCAGGTGTTGTAAGCTTGAATGTACAGGTGGTGTAATGAATAACGGTTCAGAATTGGAAGTCGGAGAGTCGAGTTCAAATTCCAGTAGTGTTTATTATATTCACTTCATATGAGTAGGAATTCACTTTTTCTGTATGAGTTAATTAGTAGGACTTAAAAATCATTCTCTCCAAAAAGTTCTTAGAAACTAAAACTATTTTTTAGTTTTAAATAATCTACAAAAAGATTAAGTCATAAAAACAAATTAATGATAAAAACAAACAAACAAACAAACAAATAAATAAACAAACAAACAAACAAATAAACTTACATTACCAGCACTTGTATCTACATTAACCCAATAATACTTTTATGTTAAATATATTCAGTTGGAAAATAAGTCCTGACACATTTGAAGGTGGGAATGAAAGAAATGGTCTTCATTGATATATTTAATCAAGATAAAATTTACTTTCATTATCAATAACATACATGCATACATTTATATAGCTAACTGGTGATTCCTCAGTCATAATTCGCTGGAAGAAAACCGTATCAGTTTTAACATATTCAGAAATAATAAAACATTTTCATTCTAAAAAAGGAATGTAATGATAGGAAAAGTCAGATGGATCCAAGTCTGGTGATTAAAGATGAGGTGAAATTTCCAGATTTCGTGACGTAACCCGAGTGACTGAAGCAAAATATGGGCTTGTATTATTGTTTAAGAACAATGATTTTTTTATGCAAGATTTTGTATAATGGTTCCAATTTACGACAATGCTTCGCGGCATTAACTGTTTTTCCCCTTTTTCGGTGTATGTGTGTGGGAGAAGGCAGTTAAGAAAACATCCTCTATATCTCACCAAAAGCAGTAAATCTTTTGTGTGAAATCCTTACTTGGAAGTAGATTACCTTTTTTGCCAGATGTTAACTATTGTTGTTTTTATTGTGTAATGATGATTTGATGTAAGATATTTGATGGGAAAATCTTTGGGAAAATATATTCAAACTATCGTTAGCATGTCCGGATATTTAATGCTTCCTTTCTCTAAAGAAAACAAATATTTCTTACCAATTTATTTGCTGACGAGCCCTTTTTGATTTCATCTAGCATATAATGTCTAACACATATCTGATTGATAAAAAATTTAATCCCTCTGATATTAAGTAATCTGAAAAAAAAAGAACCTCTAAGTACATAAAATGGTTATCTACTGTCAGTTTAGAACCATACACTTGAACGATCATGTCTTTTTCGATTCATGACTGACTAAGCAAAAACATTCCCCGCTACCGTTTTTTCTGTGGTAGACCAGTTGCTAACCGAGGCTATAGGATCCACCCTTTACTGCCGTTTAAGCAATAACTGAAGGAAGTAGAGATGAATTCATGTCTTTCCCAAGGATTTTTATAAGTGAATGTAACAAAATCGATTGGAATTCAAACTCTGCTTTCTGATTTATAAATCTGAACCGTTATACTTTACACCGCTCACCCCTATTTTTATTGTACAGATGGAAAAGATGTACCCTCAGAGTCAGTCAGTTAAGTGCCATTTGGGCGATCATGTCTCGAAAGAGACATGACTGACTGGGCAATAGATTTCCCCGCAGTAGGTTGCCGTTACTTTCTACGATAGACTGGTTGCCAACCAAGACTACATAATTCATTCTGTTCAGCTGTTTAACCCATACCCTCAGAGTAATCACGTAAAAATATGCGATGGACTTTCCAAATGCTAATATAGAGTAAATGATATTTTTCATGTTATTCTTTTCTATATAAACATATATTTTAGAGAAATATATGGGAATGTTGTCAAGACTTGATACACATCCATAAATTCAAGGGAGGCTATATTTTTACTGACATGAATGTTCTTTCGTTTTTCTTTTAAATATAGGTATAAGTTGATTTAAGATGCCCATCAGAATCTGTGATAGAAAAGCAAGATAAAAAAGCTTTTTCTTTTTCTGTATTTAAATGATAAGCATATGCTTTGTTAAAATCAAAATCTAAAGATTTTCTATTTTAATTTTCTGTGCAATTTTTTAGTTAGTTCTAAATCAATGATTTTCAATAAAAATAGCACCATTTTAATGTATTAGACTCATTAATTTCGAAGCATAATAAGTTGTATGAAATTTTATTGCTTGTGGGAATAAACAACAACATATAATATGCAAATAACACTGTCAATTGAAGATAGAAAAAGAACGCTTCTGGCAATATTTAAAAAGTTGTAAAGAAAAGCAGGAAGAATAATATAAGCATCTATTATATGAGGACAGGATGTATGGTTATTAGCAAGAGAAACATCTCAATATCAGTCATGAATGAGAAACATCAAAATCATGCAAGTACCAAAAATTGCACTCTATTGTTATAACAAACAGCAGACAATATGACACAGAAATGTACATTGTAATTACAAAAGTTACCTTCCAAAATATAAGCAAAATATTAAGAGTCAGGAAAATTTTTTTATGTAGAGATTAATGATAACACGACGGATAAAAAAGAAAATTTAAATGGCACTGCTTTTAGTCTCAGTAATAAATTGAGATCACCAATACGACTACAACAACCAATTTAGCGAACTTCTTCCGTACACCTATGTCATCTCAAGTCCCTTCACCGTCCATAGCCCATCTTTTTTGTTTCTTGCGAGACATTTTTGCCTTTATGGTTAGTAAAAAAACATCAAACGTCGAAAATGCATCTTATATTCTTCCATTTTCATAGGGATGCAAAATTGACAAGAATTAAGTAATTTTAATCTTTCTTTCTTAATAGATAGTTTGAAGTGTTCTCTAATCGAAAATGTTAGCATCATATATCTGTCGATAAATGTGATGTGTTGTGATGTACGAGTAAAAATTGGCATGAACCGTCCAGACAGACTTTAATTTCAGTAAATAGTTCAATGTTTATATGAGTATATTGTTCTATAACTACTGTTAGGTATCTCATATGTGGGGGGATTTATTTATTTATTTTTTTGAGGAAATTTTTTGATGTTATACATTCTTTGTATGCGGGGTATAATTTTGCCAAGAAGTGTATTTTGCACTGAACGACGCAAGGTCGGAAAGATTTGAAAAGAGATGTATATTGTTTTGAGGTGTCAGAGAGTGCGAGAACCAAGGTGCAGGCTAGGTTTTGTTTTGACGAACGGAGGTAGATGTCAAAGAAATACGAACTCGAAATATAACAAAATGCAGCGGAAGTATCAGTGTCGAGCGAGACTCGCCTATTTAATAGATCAGAAAAAGTTGAGTTCAGATCAGAGGCAGGAGTAAAGGAGAGACGATGCAGCAGTCGGCTGTCCCTGGTTACGTGCGTGCCTACCTTCAACCAAACCACTACTTCTCGCTACCGCTACCGAAAAAAATGTAATTGTACATTTTTATATATGGTATCCGTCGTTCTATCAGCGAGAAGAATATCGTCATTTTGGTTCAAGTTTTATTTTCGTCGAATACAACACTGACACCACCGAATTCGTATGTATGACACCAAGCCCACTCAGAAATAACTAAATTGTTAGCTTTAGACATTCACTTTCTAAGATTAATGTTTAAAATGACTTTGAGCAAGGGAAGCCTATGTGTTTTAGTGAAGATCACACTTCTTCGCATCTTGTAGACTGGCACTGCACAATCACAAATAACAGATAACACATTAATTGAAGAATATCAACAGCAGCAACATTTAGAATAGACTTTTGCATAGAAAATAATGACATAATCAAAATTTCGACATTCCATACTGTTATGAATAAAAATGTAGGAAGAAAAATACGATCAATATTAGAAAGGACGATAAAGACAACTGACTGGAATTACCTATTTTCCTGGAAAATTATTTTAAAACAAAAATTTTAGTACTGTAGTACTGGCTATCCACACAGTAAATACTGAATATTTGCTTATAAGGAAACTGCTAATATTACCATTGCCATTCACATTTGAAAGATTGGAGCAACACAGTCTTAAAATTTATTCCCCTTTGCATTTGTCTGTGCCATACGAAGCTAAATATCTGTTATGATAGACTTATTTAATGTAGCCAAATATTATTTGACAATGGTGTACTCGCGTTTACAATCAAATAAAATCTATGAATCAATATTTGTGACAGAAACAAAATAATGAGGGAAATCTGAACCAGTTGCTCGAATACTGATTTCAATTTTGTTATTTGAAATCAATTTTCAGATCAAGTAAGGCTAGGAAAGGTTGTAACAGAACACGGAAAATGCAACACCAAAATCCGAAGATGCACTGGGATAACGAAAGACGCCTTCCAAAGGCTAAGCAGAATATTGAGAAAAATTAGACATAGTAAAATCAAACAAGTACAGTGATTGAAATATCCGAGAAGTGTTTAAACAGAGGACAGAAAATGCGACACCAAAATCCGAATATGTATTGGGATAGCGAAAGATGCCATCCAAAACCTAAGCAAAGTATTAAGAAAAAGGGAAAATTTCATTAGAAACGAAGGAAACAGTAATAAAATGTCATATTGAAGCTACTTTGTGGCAGAGAATGCTGGACTATCTCCTCACAGATAAAGAATCCTGAGGCAACATAAATTTGGCTCAACAGAAGAATACTGAGAATACCATGAACTGCAAGCATGAGCAACGACAAAGTATTATAGAAAGTATACACAATATAGACACTTATACATAGCATGAGACATTTCTAGGGTATATAGCGAAGAAAAAAGACTCTGAAAATTTGACACTCACATGAAATACTGAAGTTAAGAGTAACAGTGGAAGACATCGCATATACTACCAAACAAAAGGCTGTAAATTATTGTCACAACAGAGATTAGGGGATATAGCAAAAAGACAATATTTATTAAGCGCTAAAAAGGGAAACACAAAGGAAAATGGGGATGTTTTTTTCAGCGTAACCATGCTATGTTGGATACTATCTTTGAACGTCTGAACTGGTGAAATTAAGAAATGAAGCTTGTTTGAACATTTCTCATAGTGAGAAGTTAGTAACATATCTTAGTGGATATGCACTGGACGAGGGGAAATAATTAATCACCCCCAATGTCACGTAATCCCCTTTGAACTCTGTCAAGTCTGAGATGTTGGCACTATGCAACATCAGCTTAGCTATAGCAGCAATAATTTGTCTGATATGACTTGTAAAAATATAGCATGTCAACAGGAGTTACATATTTTTTTTAGAGTGATACAAGGAACAGACCATTCTTGCAGCATCTTCAGTAATAGCACAAATGTATTAGTTCATTTAAGGTAATCCTTAAACTTAATAGAATTTCGAAGCAAATAACCTTGTTGTGACCGTTTATCAGGACTGAAGCAAATTTAGGGCCTCTTCGGTGGTGATGAACGTTTGTTATTGTTATCCTTGCTGTTTGGAGACTTTTCTAATTGATCAAGACTGAATAGTAAATAATTTCAAGTTCTTCATTTTAAGATCTACTTATAAATATGTTTTACTCTTTTTTCAAGAATATTCAACAGCATCACAACATGTTTTAAAAAATACAAACAATTTTACATTTGTAGGAGAGAGACCAAATTCAGTATGAAAGTTATGCAAGGATCGAACACATGCTCAGTAGCTGCTGGCTCCACGCACTCAAAGGTAAACGTTTTTATCTTCAGTCATGAATTTTAATAATATAATCTTAAGGACTGGATTGATGCCTTTCAATAAGGCAATAATGTTTACTAAAATTTCTATTTTCAAATTGTTTACACTTAAAATGTATAAAAACCAAATTTGATTTATTTTATAATCGTAGCTTCTTAAAACAAATTAAATAATACGTTGAATTGAAATGACCGAATCAACAGCATTCAACAATATCTTTCATTGATTAGACAAAATGAATGTATAAATTTACAATGTATTTAAATGACGCATTAAATACAAAATTCAAAATGAACCGGTACGACCACAGCTTGAAATCTTTGTATGTTGTATGTTAAAATTACAAATCAGTGAGTTTTCTTTATATTTGATAGTTCTTAGATTATTCAGTTCTTGAATGGAATTAAGCACGAAAGATCATACAAGCGTAGGTATTCAATCAGTCAGACAAGGAACCCATTTCATCTGGTTACTTTCATTTCACAAAAGTACATGCATGCTTTAACATGTCTGCTTTCTGAATTTTGACTGTCAGATTTTGTTTCTCTTGCTGATTGCTGTATATATATTTTCCTATTCAAATATTTTACCATAAAGTTTTTTTTATCTTTGCGTATATTTAAATTAACTTATGTATGTGATTTGCTTTCATTTGCGAATATGTAATAATAACGTGTTCTTTCAAAACAAAAATAATTTTTTTAGTCAAGATTAATTACTGAATGCTAGAAATACCCATAAAAATTTCACGGTTTACCTATATAGATTTTCTGAAATTTTGAGTTAGTAATTGTATTAGCTGTTTGTGATTTGCATAACTATAAAATAATCATAGACATTTCCCTATTTTCTCGTTAAATATTTGGGTATAACACATTTAGGAAAATATTGCACTAACAATCATTTGAATGGAAGTCATTAAAGAAATAAGTGTAAAAATGAAATTCTACAAAATTGATAAGTTTTTTCTATTACACGGAAGCAGATGTTAAACATCAGCGTTATTGACTCCTGCTACTTCCCTTTCTTTCTTTTATTTTTCTCTCAATGAAACAGTGGTATCTCTGGTCTGTCTCTTCCGCTTTTTTATGGAATAGTTCATTATTTACGAAATTTTGGCAGGGCGTAATTTAGGCAAAAATTGTTCTGCAAAATTATAACATATTACACGAAATCAATTTTTATCTTTCTCTGATTTCGAAAACAAATTACCGTATCAGATTTATTTGAGTGAATATTTCAAATATATATATATTTCAGTATTATATATATATATATATATATATATAATTTTTGGACTATTGATTAATGGCATTGTTTTAATTGTTATTGTAACTGTATGATGCCTTTTTGCCACCCAGTATGTATATATATATATATATATATATATATATATATATATATATAATGATATACCCAGTATATATATATATATATATATATATATATACTGTGTATACCATTAAGCAATAGTCCAGAAATTTATTAGTAAAATGGTTCTGGTTAACTCATAACGTTTTATTCTGATTAACCAGAATTAGTAGAGTAGAGTAGCGATGGATTCATACTTTTCCCAGGCTATTTATTCGAAATGGAATGCAAAGGCTAAAAGTTGATCTTTGTCCTCTAACTCTACTTCTCAGGCTGGTAACCACTGTGCAACATGTACATCCCATTTTCAATAATTTGGTGAATTCAATCGTCAAATGGCATGAAATAACGATTCCTGTTACTTTAAACTTTATTTTAAGAAAAAAAAAAGAAAGAAAGAAAAACACTGAATTAATGTGATCACAGTTTTGGCTGTAAATTTTCAGATGAAGACTATGAAAGACATTCTTCAAGAGATACAGATGAACAGTCCATGAGCAGTCTCAGGTGGGACGGTGCTGCCACTCGAAAGGTAACTACCTGTTAGAATACGAGTTTATATTTAATTAAACTGATTTTATTTGAATAAAAAGTAAAACTAAAACTAAGAAAAGTAATTTGGAACAGATGTTAAAAAACATTTTTAAAACGTTTTAAAAACCAATCAGTTGTTGAAATTATCTCAATTCACTAATATAAAAACAATCATAGAATCAGTTTTTCCCTGGTCAAAAATGTGTGTTTATTAAATTTCTGTAAGGATTTCTGGAATAAAGAATTATCATTATTTACATTAAGATTCTTATCTCACTATTTGTGTGCTTACTATTTAAGATAAATATGTGTAAAAGCCAATATCTTTTTCAAAACTGAGAAAAAAGCATTATTTGCATATGTTTTGCACAAACAAATCGGACTTTATGAATAATATTTTTGCTTTTAATGTTTATTTAAATTTGATTGTTTTGACAGATCTCAGCAACCAATGAAAGTCTATATGATGACGCTTACACGTTGCAATATGTACATGAAGATGATGTACGCAATTTCAACTTCGTGGCTGGAATGGTCCCTATGTTATTCAATCTTATCAAAGCTGTAAGATATATTTATCATATCAAATAATCGGTATATTGGAATTGAAATAAATACTATCTTAATGAAAGTCAAAAATCTGAAACAATTAAGAACAAAGACTCTTCGTATGTCAAAAATTATTTTCTCATATACTGAGTTATTTTTAATAGAATGATTAAAGTACTCTTTTTAATAATATATATAGCCTGACACGTATGAGGTTGATCTGAAAGTTTCACTATTTACTTTTTAAACTGTTTTATGAGTGACACTGATAATATTGAAAACACTTGTTGTGTAAAACAAAATAATTGTAATAACTATTTAAAGATTAATATTCAAATAAAAAGAATCCGTAATATTCTAGGTTCTGACATAGCATTTTGGGTTCACTCACTTCCCACTGCCATAACATAATTTTCTTGTTTTTTCAATAAATGTTTTCTTAGTAATAACACTCAACTTTATAAATTAAAGTGCAATATTAGATTGGCTGCTAGGTTTCATCATTTTATAAGTGAAATGGCTAGAGGTAACCGTAGTTTCTATGCTAACAGTATCTTCTTATTTGTGGAATTGCTTTTAGGCCTCTTGCATTGAATCTTCTAAAATTTAAATGCAATGTCAATCTTTATCCACTGTCATGATGTATGTATTCTTTATTGTCCTCTCTTTTTAATAATGTTTTTGTTTTTCTCATATTCTTTCACACTCATTAACGTCTTGCTCTGTTGCTTTGCTTGGGGTGAGATGATTAAATCCTTTAATCTATATACTTATTAATTTACCTACATATTGAAAAGAGAATTCACTTAGGACAACTATATTCCATTGAAGAATCCTAGGAAAATACTGCTTAAGTTAAGGTAAATACTTTAAATAGAATAAAGTACAATTCAAAGAAAGGATCCCTTAAGTTAAGGTCAATCTTTATATTAAAATATAATGATGCTGTACAGTCTAAAGAAAAGGCCGTTGAATGTTAGATCGACTCTACCCAATTTTAAAAAAAGTATTTGAAGTCTTTCTAATTTATATAAAAATTCTAGATGTGGATACTTTACAATTAAATAAAATTTGGATATGCTTATTACAGTCTGATCTATGTTATTTCTTTAATATTAAATTAATCATACATACGCACACACACACTCTCACTCTCTCTCACTCACTCACACACACACACACACACACACATACACACACACACACACACACATATATATATATATATATTAATTTAATATATTAATTTAATATATATATATATATATATATATATATATATATATATATATATATATTAAATTATTTATAACTTATGAATATTTACCTTTAGATGAATGGTTGATTTTGATGATACGTGTCCATAAAAAATGAAACCGATCCTTATAATTTTACTACAGACATAGACAATTGGTGAAGCAACATGTTCAGCTTTTTTGTTTGTTTGTTTCTCGTACAGAAAAATCATGGTCACCATCTCAACGCTCGCAAAACACACGGCATCATTGAAGTAAGTTATTCATTTTATTCGTCCTAAAATTGAGTTCAATCTTCACACACGTTTTTAATATTTGTAGATGTTAATTTTGACATAAGTGGTTCAAATAAAATAAGCCTATCAAATAATTACACTGTAAATTAAAACATTAACAATAAGAAATGTAATTTAAAAAATACGTTTAATTTAGTTCAATTTCAGAATTATTCGTTTTTTCCAACTTACTTTGGACCATCATTCTGGAAAGACAATTGTTAATGATATTTTAATATGAAATAACTTTATTTATTTTAGTACTCAACAAATTTATTTATTTTACTTTCTTTCTATCTAAGATGAAAAAGCTTAAGTTCAAAGTTGATATTTTGGCAAAAATAAGAAATTACATTTATTTATGGTGTCACTACATTTCACTGGGGACCATTCTTTTAAACAACTACTGATGTAAATTTTTGAATCCCATTAATTATTTTTCTCTAAAATATTAAAGTGCCGGTATATTACGTGGCTTACTCTTTGATTCTGGTATAGTATGTGGTTTACCTGGTTAGAAATTGTCTTACCTCAGTAGGAGTATATTTATAGATACTGCGCTGTATTCCGCTGTTTATCGAAAGTAATTATTTTTCCTCACCCAAACTCTTATAAGACAGTTATAATACTTACTCATAATACGCTTTTAAAGGTAGGTTACATATTATACCAGTGACAGAATTTCGCAGAGCGCATTCAAAAGTTTGGCCACATAATTAATTTGGCAACTTTCCGAGGATCATGTTTATTCAGATGAAACTGTATTTTTTTCCAGGGGATAAAAGAATTAAAGACGTTTATGCTTCCTGATGGTGAACCAAACAAGGACAGACAAAAACTGATGCGAAACCTCCGAGTGAGAAAGCTTTTCTTTTATCAAATTAAACACTTCAGAAATTGTAGTGTGTATGCGTATGTGTGTTTGTGTGATGAATGATATGCATAATGGTGTGACTGTTGGTCCTAATTTCAAAAATTATTTTAATTAATTTAAAAAAATCTGTTTTATATAATTTTTAATCGTCCTGCATCTTTTGATCTTCTGTTAGTGTTGTTGCACACAGCGGGAACCTTAGTACCGTAGACTTTTCAAACAGAGTATTTAAAAAATAGATATTTCATTTAGTTCTTAATTTACTGGTTACATATTGTCTTAAGCATTTTCTCTAGATTTAATGATACACGAAAAGGAGTTTTATTTTGTAAAATTGAATTAGAAGGCTTATATTAAAAAATGAATTTGTAAGTTTCGAAATTATTATTTACATTTCAACTACATCTTTATTATCACAACAACCTCCATCAGGTGCTTGTCGATTCGCGAATTTCGGACGTAAGCATTTATTCAATCTACGGGACTAGTTTATTCTCGCCCATGTTTTATTGGTCCAAGTCTAGGGATATCCAGTCTAATTATCTAATACGTCTCTCTCTCTCTCTCTCTCGTCCTCTCTCTCTCTTTATCCACTGAGTCTAAGTCTGGACAAGAAATTGAACATACAATTACTGTCACTAAAGTCATGAAGTAACTTTTTAATCTACATTCAAACAAAATTTATTCAAAAAAGTTTTCAATTTATTTCCACTAAACAAATAAAACTGTTTGTAATTCTCACGAGTATTTTGACTAAAACCAGAAACCTCTTGTAGTCACTTGACAGAAGTATTTTCAGAAAGATAATTGACTATTCATGAAAATTTGTCTTTAATCTTACCAAATATAAAAGCATCATGTATTGTTGAGTGTTCACAATCCGCAAGGCACAAAAAAGGTCAAGCGTAAATGATATTTGTTTTAATTATCCTCTTGATATACTAATGTTTGATTTCTTGTTTAATTCATAAGCAACTAACAAATATTACACGGGTGTAATGATAGTCTTTGCTCATAGAACCATTATCGTGAAATTTCAAATAATATTTTTAATTGGATGTTCAATGATTATGCGTCGCATCTCGCATTAATCACTTCATTTTTTATTTATACGTAAAATAATTTTTGAAATGTAAAAGCTGAATAATCCCAGCATCTAAAAAACAACATTTGATTCTGAGCAGATATAAACAAATAGCAGTTGTTTGTATGAAGTGCAAGATTTCGTAAATTCACATTAATAACCAATTTGTGAGTTTCAAGCCTTATAATGAGTCATAAATCTGAATTAATAGATAAAGAGAATACTTTTTAAATGACCTCTGAGCTTACAAAAGACAGACCAACTGTGTAAATAAAAAAAAGTGCGACCGAACTATGAAAAATATCGTTGAGACTCTTAGATAATTCTGATAAGAGCAAGTTTAGGATTTTGTCTTCAAGATCTGTAGCCAAGAGAGAAATTATTAAAAATACGTTTCGGCCAAGCAGCGAAAATTTTAAATGTTTTGGCAGTGAAGATGGTTAAATAAAAAAGAAAAAATATCAGGGCCTAAACCAAGTAGCAAAATATGAGACAAGTTAATAAGTCTAATTTAAAAGAGATATATAAGAAAATGCAAATTAAATTAACAACACATTACATGAACACTGATTTTTTAAATAGTCTATTTACTAACGATTGCTGTTCTACTCTCAATGGGTCAAGATAAATGCAGCAAAGCCTGGGTGGATACCGACAGAAATCACGCTCATAGGTCAAGAACTGAAAAAAAAGAGTTAATGTGATGTTTACCGATGGATTATAGTTGGTGAAATGGTGTGGCATTGGTGAGTTTAACATGGTGTTGAGATATCCACTTAGAAATATCTTTAATTTTGAAGGCAGATATGGAGCCATGGTTCGTGAAGAAAACAAACGCTTGAGACATACGATAATGTTTATGTATATTCAGTTGAAATTCTAGTGAATACCTGAATAAAACTGATTTAAAAGAAACTCATTCGAAGTCAGTGGCTTGTTGAGTTATCGTATCTAAAAATTTGTTCTTATAAATTTTCTGCATGATCTGTAATTATAGTTACAAGTTTTTTAGAGTTTTAGTAAACTCAAATATAACACTAGAAAAACCTGACAAAAATTCATAAAATTGTGATCGTATCACAATAGTGATATGTAGTTTCCTATAATTTATATGCATTATAGGAAATGTCCGGTACATTAATAGCGCAAATACTTCTATACATTCGTGCATTAGATTTCTAAAAATAACAACTTTAAGTGGTTAATATTTGAAGACACGCTTAAAGATGCCTTTCAAAATCTTAATGTAACAGAAAAAATTAGTTATAATCAAAGAGTGTGAAAATGCTAAGTAATATTACTCCTCCCATGTTCCAACGAATGTGGAATAATTTTATCGAAGATGAAGAGAAATTTTGAGTCAACAGAGATATCGTTCTACAGAAGTATAATGGAAATGCTATGTAATCAACGTGAAAGGAAAATTTAAGGAAAATAAAACAGAAACAACTTAGAATTACATTGAAACAATTGAAACTTCTAGGACAAGTAATGAGAAAGTAGGGTTGGAGAATATGACACTCACAGGACATACTGATAGCAAGAAAACAACAGCGAACTTTTGAAAATGGATGTCAAAACAGGTTGAAAAATGAATAAAATATTTCTTAGGTATACAAAATATAAGAAGTTGTGGGTATGATATTAGTTTTGTGTTTGTTGCTTCTTCGATGTGCCATATCCCAGGACGTTAGTAGTCATAGTTCATTTCCATTTACACACATTCGTTTGCTAACTTATAGGCCGTTTTTATGTTCCTTTTGCGTTCCATATGTTGAAACAGGACGCAAGTTGATAACTCCTATCCTCGTGCTGGCACAACAAACCACTAGGCAATCACTTTCGAAAAACGGATCCATTTCAGAGAGCGTGAGACGGGACAAGTACCACCGACAAAGATATGTACCCATATTTGACTTACTGGGTTCTACAGACGAGAAAATAACTCATTGCACAGATCACACCTGACAACCAGAGTGTTTGGTCGTTCCATTTCAATGGCTCATCGATCTAGTGAGAAGACTTTGTGTACGCTTATAAGTCCGTTTATAATATCCCCTGTGTGTGTTATATTTTCCAATATCTTTTTTCTATTATTTCTATTTTAACCTTCACTTTCTGATAATTATAAGTGTTGGTACGTACTCGCCGAAAAAAGAGCTTAGCTTGATAAAAAGGCTCCAAACAGTTTTATCGTCAAAATGTTTATCATTTAAAGATAAGCCCAAAGTATTTTTGATAATTTTATTGAATTTGTTAATCCTTAATAGCACGTTGGAAATTTTAGTAAAAACTCTTGTTTTCTTTGCATCAGCGGAGTCAGCAAAGATTAGCACTAAGAAATTATAGCGCCTTTTGCTGCTAAAAAGTATTTGGAAATTTTCGCAAACATTATTGTGGGATTTTAATGAAATTTTCAGGGCTTATTGTCAAATTATTTTATATATTCTTTTAGAAGTGTTTGTTTATTTGTTTTTTATATTTGTTAAACCCCCACCTCTTACTTAATGAAAATTCGAGAAATAATTTTTCTTCCGCTTTGTATTTATATTCGTTAAAAGCATTGATCCTTGGAGAATGTAAATTATCAATTTTTTTTTCAAACCATAACTCATTTACTGGAAATGTGCTCTGAATCGTAAAATAAAAATACAATTTAACTAAGACATTATCTAATTAGAAAAACTTTTAATTTGTTTATGAATAACGTATATCATTCACACTATTGATTTAAGAAATTTCATTGAATAATGAATTTTTTTTATAAGAATTACTTTCTTTTTTTAAACGTTTAATTAGAACAATTTATAGAGTTTTAAATAATTTAAATTTCTGCATTAATTTATAGGGGTTGGGTGATATTGTTAAGTAAAACTATATTTACTAATCATAAATTGAAAAGTTTACTAAAAATCATCACACTCCAATATTTTAAGAAACATTTTGAATTTTTTAACTGGTATAAACGTGCTGATTTTCTATTATACGGACGACCCTACACGACATTACCAGAATATAATAGCAATAACTCTAGTAAATTGACAGCCAAAAATATTTAAAATTCAATAAAACATTAGATTATGGAGAATATTTTCTTAAATTTTAAAACTATTTAGTACTTAAAAATTATACATAAAAGACGCTCACTTTAAAACAATTACTTTCTTAACAACGTCTGAAGTCTAAATTTCACAACATTAGATAAATATCAATCTGTTACCAAGCTTTCAAACCCGCAAATGTCTTGAATAAACAGCTACTTTCTGGTCAAAAATGCATTTTTGTGATACTTTCAACTTAACCCTCTAGGGCCATTCGTATCATATTTGATACAGTATTTCCCTATAAGGAAACATTTGGTATTTCCCTATAAGGAAACATTTTGTATTCATTGACTGAGCAGTCAGTACTGCTTTCATTTGAAATTTATAAAATATTTCTCTTAAAAAATTTTTCAGGAAAATATTTCTTTCAAGGCTTGTTTTCATACTGTATCAAATATGATACGAATGGCCCTAGAGGGTTAATCTCAGTCTGTTTATCTAGCTATCTATCTATTAACCCTCTAGGGCCATTCGTATCATTTGATACAGTATTTCCCTATAAGGAAACATTTGGTATTTCCCTATAAGGAAACATTTGGTATTCATTGACTGAGCAGTCAGTACTGCTTTCATTTGAAATTTATAAAATATTTCTCTTAAAAAATTTTTCAGGAAAATATTTCTTTCAAGGCTTGATTTCATACTGTATCAAATATGATACGAATGGCCCTAGAGGGTTAAATAGTATTTGTTTAAATAAGATTAAATATACTTCAAATCAGCTAATATTTCTCAAATCATATTTCAAAAAATTATATTTTATATTTGGAGGATTTTTTACTAAAGGGAATTATATTGCGAAGACATTTTTAAGACAATCTGCTGCTTTAATGAAAAAAAAAGAAAAAGAAAAGAAAACAAGAATAAATTCTTTGAGGCTATTTTAAATTAGTTTTTGAAATACAGCAAGGTATGTTGCTTATTGGAAGAATTAAATTCAGTAGCTTTAAATTAAAACTAAAATAAAAGCTTCAAGAAAGATTTTTCATTTTTTTACAATTAATTTTAAACCTTCTGTATCATTTTTGATTTTTGAGTTTGCTATATACGTGTCCTTTCTGAGTGTCAAATTTTCAAAGGAAATTTGCTTCAGTTGTCAGGGATTTTTAGGGTAGTTGTATCGAATTTGTATGAACAGTGGTCCTTTCCTTCTAAGTTTCATTAAAATTAGATAAAAACATTGTTGATGGTGTAAGGAATTTTAAAGCTTTTCTTAGTTCGCCCTCTAATTGGCTTCAGTGCTTGAGTTATGATGATAATAAACCCCTGTATCGCAATATAAAACCATAACCGACGTTGTTATATTTCGTCCCCTCACTCTACATATATGATACCTTCGATAAAAAAACAAAAAAACAAAAAACAAAACAAGCAATCAGTTAGTCTGAAGAATTTCTTTCAAATGATGAATATAACAAATGATTTTCCTAGCTTACACTTCAATTATCAATGATAATCTTTGTAATTTTCTATGTAAGTCAACATTGTATTAGTTTAAATTTCAGTTTAACTGAAAATAAATCTAAATTCAATATTAAATCATGGCCTATTAAACAATATAACCAAAACATCTTAAGTTTATTTTGACAAAATTGCTAGATGTGACCATAATTCTTATGTTTATATTTTCTTCTCTCGCACTTCTCGGATGTCGAACGCTCTTCTGGGTTTTCTGTCAACTTCGATCATCGAAGATTTAAATGTAGCAAAAACTGTCATCTTCTGTCCCCTTAAATCATGTTCTTTTATCGTACTCTTTTCAATAACAGTTTTTCTCAAATTCTTTCATGCTCAATAACCCCATTCCTCTTAGTAGCTTTATCACCTTTCTTTGGATGAAGTGATTAAACAAATTGTTATTTTTTGTGTTTTCTTTTCGAGAATCTTAAATGTTTTCAACAATATATATATATAAAGTTAAAACCAGGTAGATTAAAACCCACTGTTCATGCATTTACTTTTATAAAGAGTGTTCAATAAAAAGTAGAGCTTAAGATTTAATTTAGAATATCACCTGACAAAGAACAGTATTGTTCTGAAACATGAAAATTTTTGTGTCGTGATATAATGCTTTTATAAACGGATGTAATAGCAAAATTACAGTATATATATATATACATAATTTCTCTTTCTCTTTTACAGGTGATAGATCTCTTTGTGAATATCCTTCAGTTCCCGCTGACCGACAATGAAGAAGCACCTCTTCTGATACGCATATTCAAAGAGTGCTATGATGTCCTGCACGCCTATATGATCGGCAGGAGCCGAAAGAATGCCCTGTACTTTGCTAAGTACATCGACTTTTTCCAAACACAGTTCTCACAGAAAGTAAGTTTCTGAAAATCATAATATTTAAGAAAACGTTATGCAGAGGTTTGAGGAATTTGACACTACAAATCATTACTTACCCAAACACATATTTTTCATCGTTTCTTTCAAAATAGTCTCCTTATAATCCAGCAAATTTGCTCATAAAAATTACTGGTCATAAAGAGTAGAATCAACAGTTTATTATAATATAATGTAAGAATTGATTGATTTGTTTTTGTTATGGCTTATCAAACTTTTATGCAGGTTATTAAAACCAGAATGTAATTTTAGAATGTAAGAATTTTTAAAGATAATAATGATTTAATGATATAAGTTCTACTAATTAACCTATAGCTGGATAGGAGAATAGATATATTCGTACTTTTCCCAAAGGTATTTGCGCCTAAGTAAATATAACAATCACGACTAGAATTGGGAATCTGCGCTTCGAATTCCAATTACGAGCCGTTATCGATTACATCACCCGGACATCCAAGCTTACAGCACCTGGTATTTCAAAACGATCACCCATCTAGGTATTGACCAGTTTTGACGTTGCTTAAAATTGATGTTTGTAGGAGAACCGTTGGTTTAACGTGATTTGGCCGTAAGCCTAAACAGTAAAAATCGTAATCTGTTTAGTAGTTTCCCAAATACAAGATAGATGATTAATTATCTCATACATGTAGAAATTACAACACGACTTCTTGTCTGTAATTGATAGCACTTACTTTTGAAAAAGATGTCAACTAAAAATGAAGTTACTTTGTTTCAAGTCGGCTGACCACATTTTTGAACATGGTTACAGTACTTCACTCTCCGCACTTTAAAGCACAAATCCCTTGGAAGGCATGAACAAAGGCACACCTGCAATTGATACTTTAGCTACCGTGACAACTGTAATTTATTCTTTGATTTATATATTTTTTCTATGAAGTATAGCCAAAGCATATGACTGATTTACAACTATTAACATGTCGTTTAAATGCATTACGCAAGTCGTTACCATTGTCGATCCACATTGGCCGCCGTTATCATGCTTACATTAAAATTATTCAAAGTTTTATATAGCACCAAGTATGTTTTTTTATATTGCAGCATAAGAATCTGATATATATATATATATATATATATATATATCAGATTCCACCTTTTTATATATATATATATATATATCAGAAGCCACCCTTTTACAGTGAAACCGATAAAATGCAACCGCAACCGCAACTTCTACTCCAACAGTTTCTTTCCTCGCACTTCCCGACTGTGGAATTCCCTTCCACACGATTGCTTCCCCGACGGCTACAATCTCCAGGAGTTTAAATGTAAGGTCAATAGACACCTCCTAACACACTAACCTATCACACACTCTTCCCATCTGCCCAACCCTCATCCTCGGTATCCTTACTCATCTATCACCTTCCTCCTGACATTCCCTATATCTAACCACTCCTTCTCTTTACCTTCCCCTATGTAGCCCCATGCGCAATAGTGGCAGTGGAATGCCTTGCTTGGAGTGAGATGATTAAAACAAAAAAAATATATGTGTGTGTGTGTGTGTGTGTGTGTGTGTCTGTGTGTGTGTGTGTGTGTTATAACTAACTATTCGAAACTTGATGTCCTCGTGATACTCTCTGACTATATCCATCGCATGTGTTCTAATGAGCTATATTCCTTATTTCCATTTGCCGTGACTTTTGCAGTTGGGACCTCCTATGCAGGATGCACAAGGAGAAATCATCTCCATTGACTTTGCATTTTTTTTATCATTTTACCCCAAGGAAGGCGGTACCGCCACTGATATGTACGGGGCTACATAAGAGAGTTAACGTGAAGAGAAAGACGAACCAGCTACAGGGGGTGACAGAGAAAGAGCAAGAAAAGGACGTGAACACAGAAGTGAATACGATTGCGAAAGGACTGGAGTCAATGGATAAAAGATGGGAATCGACATTGCATTGAAATTTCTGGAGGTTTTAGCCGTCAGGAAAGCAAGTATATGGAAGGGACTTCTATAGACGAGAAGTGCGAAAAAAGAAGCTGATGGAGTAGAATTGTTGCCTGCATTTGGTTGATTTAACTGTAAAAGGGTGGAACCTTGTTGTCAGTCTGGTTGCACGAGTAAATTCTTGTGGATGGGGCACCAGTGTCCTAAGTTCGTCAGAGCAGAAGCCATGAAAATATTTGTAGAAGAGACAGAGGGAAACTACATCCCGCCGGTGAGAAAGTGGCTGGAGTTGAGATACGAGGTCGGGACCAATCACATTACAGATTCTTCTTTTGCGCCTGTCGAGAACATTGAGGCCAACAGCAGGGGCGCCTGACCAGATATGGCAACAGTATTCCATGCACGGTGGGATGGTTGATTTGTATATGTGCACGATGGATTCAGGCGGAAAAATCTTCCTTCCTATAGTAAGAAGTTTCAACTGGACAGCGTCTTCCCAAGAACTACTTCTTTGTGGAATGCTTATAGCAGGATGTTTTCACAATCACTACAACCATGATCTCTTCAGTAAGAAGTATGAATTGATTTCACACACAAATGAATTACAATCAAGTCATTATAAATTTCTGACTTCAAGACAAGAAAACAAAAATATATGGCGAAACCTTGAATTGATTAATTTTTATTGGTTTGGAAGGAATCTTCGCAGTCATTCTTGGCAAATTAGAACTAACAGTGTTTGTCTTAAAAAAACCTCTTGTCTTAAAAAAATTACATTGATATTGCATTGATATCACGTCAACCAAGGCATTAAAGCCTCTAAGACGCAAGGGGCTACAGGGTGTGGAAGTGTTAGGAACAAAAACAGGAATAGTGAGAATAAAGTGAAAATAGTTATCAGACGGACAGTAGGTAGCGATTGACGTTGCATTTAAATTGTGCAGATTAAAGTTGGGTAGAAAGCATGAAGCCGTAAGTGAATTACACAAGCAAGAAATGCGAGAAAAGACACTTTTAGCATATAATTTACGGCTACATATAACCAGCTCAACTGTAAATTGATGAGATCTCGACACCAGTCTAGTATTGAGCTTAAATTCATAAAGTCTAGGTACCAAGGCAAAGAGATCATCCAAACAATTAATATGAAAGTAAGTATAAAAGAAAGACAGAGAGAGACAACATTGCGGCAGTAGGTAAGTAACTGAAGTCGAGCCACCAGATCAGGACCAGTAATATTGCTGATTCTTCTTTTAATCTTATCAAGGAGCTCAACATGCATTGGACTATATGTGGCAGCAATATTCTAATCATGGACGAATGGTAGAATTATAAATATGCAAGATAGGCTCGGGAGAGAAAAATAGTCTCGTACACCACAGTAAACCGATTGTCTTGGCAGATGACCTAGCAATGGATTCAATATAGTCTTCGTCAGCTGAGAACGTTAAATTGAGAAGGCACAACGAGTTACTTTCATTGACGTTAGCATCAACCATGCTGATGGAAAGCAGAAGGGATCTCTAAGATAATTAATGGAGTGAAGTTTATTTTTAAAGTCGTTAAACGTGACAAACCATTTTTTACCCCAATTAACGTCGGTCTTGAGGTTGTTTTAGACATCAACTACCTCTTTGACCTTGTCAGACTGATCAGCCTTACCATCGAAACAGGAGTAAATGGTTGTCTCGTCTGCTTAGATGCCAAGTTGAGATCTGATGTCAGCAGGAAGGTTGTTAATGAAAATAAAATACAGTGTAGGACGAAGGATGGCGTTAGTAAGAAAGGATATAGGCGAGTGGCCCTTCAGGATTACTTTCAATTCACGATTTGATAGGAATACGTATTAAGCTCAAAGATGGTCTGAAGACATCGTGACTTTTCTGCTTATGGAGAAGACCTGCATGCCAGACCCTGTCAAAGGCTTTTGTGATGTCTAATCTTACAACCCAGGTTTCACCGTTTTTATCTAGAGCATAATAGACTGTTTCCGCAATTATCGTGAGTACATCAGCAGTTGATCAGCAGAAACAAAAGCTGTACTACTTGTCTGAGAAAAAGCCCTGCGACGAGAGATGATGAATCAGTTCAGTTTATAGCTTAATATAGATTGTTTATTCATTGAAAGATATACTCCATGAAATCCAAATACAAAGAACACTTTTAAGCTGTTTTAACGAATTGCTTTTTAACTGAGGTTAGTTTCCAAAAAGGTTATGCTTAGGCGTCAGCAATTTACATTTTCTTTATAAATTAAAAAAAGATTAACAAAATTCATAAACTGCCAGGAAGGTTTCTTTCATTCTGTTCCGCATTTTCCAAATTTATTTATTTGGAACGTAACAGTTTTTATTGCTATCTTAATCTCATTTACCATTGTACATTTGCAGGGAGGAATTGGCTTAAACGTTGCCCAAATGATCGTAGAATTAATCCGGGATAACAGAAAGATTGTGGACCGAATTGGACATTCCAACATCGACAAGTTCATCAGTTTGCTTTTAGAGAACCCCGTAAGTACCCATTGGAATGAATCCATGCAGTTGCGTGTAGATAAATGCTTCTATGTGTATGCATTATAGGTGAAACACCCACGACTGTTATTGCAGGTTTTAACTGAATAAAAACTAAAGTCAACAATTTCTAATGTCTCTGGTCTTCTATGTGCCATAATCATTTAGGATGTGGGTGGTTCATAATTTTCTGTCCTTTGTAGTTGTAATTTTTTGTTAATATTTCTCCTAACTCTTGTCCTGATAACCATTTACACAAGTTCGTTACGTAGGTTATGTGCTGCTTTCCTCTGTCACATTTGTCTTCAATATGTTCTGTAAGTGCCAAATTTTCTAAATCTCTTTTCCTCATTATCTGCCATAAAACTGTCTATTTCTGATGTTAAGTATAAGCATCCTTTTTATCCATTGTTTCTAGAACTTCCTCGTTGCTCAAATGTTCGCCTATGGATTCTCAGCATCCATCTGTAAAACTCATTTCTGTTCTTAAAAGTGCCTTCGTTTGTAACCAGATTGTCCAAAATTTACTGCCTTATAAGAAGACTGATATTGCATAAGAGTTCAGTACAATTTTCTTTGTTTACAATGATTCTTATGACTTTGTTTAGTTTATGGAAGGGATATTTCGCTATATTCATTACGCGTTGAATACAATTAGTAAATTCTCTGCTCTCTTCTTATATAGTTCTCATTATCAAAGTTTATTGCATTGAATTTGTCAATTTGACAGAATTACCGGTTCCTCGATTTGCTGCAAGTCCTCTGCGTGTGCGCTGATGTCGCCATTCCCAATAATCAAAGTTACATTGTACAAAACTGGCTCCGAACATATAAGGTAAGTAGATCGGAATTTTTATTTACTATCTTCAAGTTATTATGTTCATAACGGAATCATTTCAGATGTCTGATGAAAAAGCCAAGAAAAATAGCTGATCTGAATAAAAAAAAAATGAGCAGATAACGTTTTATTATTATTATTTATACAAACTGGTGATTTCTTTTTTATAGATAATCACCGTGTTTCAGTCGGTATGAACACCGGCCTTCGTCAGATACACTTTTTTATTCATTAACGGATTTATGTAAATATTTGCTATCCTTGACACCCGATCGATATACCCCTGATGATGAAGGCACAACAGTCGAAACATTAAAGATAAGAATAATAGTCCTAGTATAAATAGTGTAAATAATAACGCCTCATCTAAAAAATTCAGATAGATTATTTGCCATTATTTGGCAATCACTACCTTTATTTGTTGATATGATAGACTCTAATGAAGAGGATGCTATTCATACAAAGAATATCAACATATCCATTAAGATCTCTGTCAATTTATTAGCATTTTCATCCGGAAAGCTGGTAAGCAGGTTCATAAAGTTCAAACGCAACCTCTAGTTCTAATGAGTGACAGTATTTCTAATTGTCTCCTCAACAGCGCAGAGTTCTTTATATAGAAAGAAAACTTGTTAATGGGCTGACCATATTTACGAGAAATCTATTCCATGTGTAAAAGAATGACACATTCCAATAAATCATTTTGTCATAATGAAAATCTATTATCTTAGAAATTCAAACAGAAAAAATCTTTTATTTAAGTTATTAATAATACAAAAGACAATGGCAAATCTCTCTTCAGTTACAAAAGACTGAAGGCACAAAAAAGATTTTAATTTTGTTATGGAAACGTATTGTGAATTTAAATTCCTCAGTTGTTGTCTCAAATGTAATCTGCGTTGACGAGAATCTGTTTGTCTAGATCTGGCAATGAAACTATATTCTATACTTGTGTAATATTTATAGAAACCATATTCAATTTCATTAACAAATATTCAAAATAAATATCTTCGTTATTCTATTATATAAATTATTTTAAAACAGTTTTACAAATAATTATAATTTCTTCCTAATAAGTTATAATTTCAGAGTTCAAACATGTTTGGTTCAGTCATGTCAAAAAGTTCTGTCAGTCCAGTTGTTTTTAACTTTTCAAATTTTCGAATTAGTTCTTTTACTAAAGGTAATTTTTATTTATTTTTTTAGTACTTTCGAATGATGCTCTATTCGTTGTCAAGAATTATCAAGCATGTAACAAGTTTCGAAAGCACTCGAGATAAAAAACGAAAATTAAAAATTAATTTCGGTAAATTTACCAGACATAGCAAAAACTCAGCTAACCTCAATTAAATAGCGGAGAAAGAGGTGTGCAAAAATATCGCTCACGAATTAATATTTTTATACATACTTCGTTCAACATTTTGTTTTATATAACATTCAACGTTGTGTGTGTGATGTTTAATATACTTTAAATGAGGACATTTTTATTCTCGCGTAATATTCGTTTTATGAAATGCAAAAAAAGAAATCTTCTATCAAACGTGTAATGTAATACATATCACGATGAATTGGATTGTATCACTATTCTGAAAGTAAATATATTGGGTTGGAACAAAAGTTTGTAGACTTTTTAAAGCAATTTCAAATATAATTTATTAGATATTGTACATATAGTTATTAAAAACGATATGGACAATTTTAATTACATTATTTATATTTGGACTACTGTCTTCATCTTTGGTGCTGAGGACTATCGTCCAAATATAGTGTAAATGTTACCTTCTCATCGCAGAAAATCAGATAGAAATGGAAAATTTTACTTCACTTTTTCTATCTTTGAAACAGTTTCATGATTTTTCTGCTTCTCCAGAATTTGGAATCATGAACTTAAAATATGTGGTTTTTTTTTTTATGTGGTCAGGTGAGTACAGCAGATTTTTATAAGATATCCCAGTCAAACTGAATAAATGTCTGTAGACTCTGGAAAGAGACGTGAAGCTTGGCTTCGTTCTCATGAAAATCAGCTTTTCGATTTGTTAATGGTAATTAATTTCATTTTCTCTAGAGAAAACCATACGGTTGTAAACGATTAATTTTTCGTCGCCTCTGATTGATTTTGTTTTTCAAAAATGGGTTGTTCAGAGAACTGCAGTTGATCAGAGAATCACAGATGGACGTGTAGCACCCAAATACCGTAGCTATTTACGTATCCAAACGTTTTCAAATAACAATGTTCAAATAAGATATGTGGAGTATCTTTGTGATGTCCTCTATCGTCTGACCTGGATTATTCCTAATCATAATCAACAACTGCAGTCATGTTGGAACATTCTCGGCCTTCTAGATAAACATTTCCGCTTGTAAACCTAGAAAATCATATATAAACGGTGTTTTCAGCTATGGCATCATTTTCATAAACTACATATATTTTTTTACTCTTTTGACGACGATGTTTGCTTTCCGGAAATAAAAAGCATAAAACTGGCAAAAATTTGCCGCTATTTGTACTTTTAACAAAATATATAAATAAATGAATAAATAAATAAAAATAAATAAATTCGTCATCCACCCACGAAGCGTTAAAATGTCAGTTTTCAAATGTATATATGTCAGAATCTCAGTCAGGTATGAAATCACGTGTTCAAGCACTACCTGTTTAAAAATGCTACAAATTTGCATTCCAACCCAATAATCGTGAATTAACTCAATTCAAAGATGTAAATAAATAAATAAATAAATAAAAGAGACATAAAGTTATTTATAAATGAACTATGCATTTCTTATAAAATAATGTTATCTTTATTGCTTAATGTTTTTTAACAGCAAATTGGTGTTTTCTATGCTTTTAATATTTTAAAGAGAAAACAAATGCAATAGTTGAAAATGTTTCATTGGTTATTATTTCTGATTTCATTTTGTACACATATGTTACATCTTGCTAATTAAAAAAATATTTCTTTATACATTCTGTTCTCCAAGAACAATTTACTTTAATGTCTTTTCAAAGCCTTCTTTCACCAAAAACTAAAACAATGATAGCGACAATAACATTTCGATTAGTTAACTTTGTGTTGTCTTGTCACTTACCCTGTAATGTCTTTTATTTTATTTTCTTTATACTCTCATGGTTTTGTCTAGGCACCGTGGTCGAACAATGCCGGATCCTATGCCCAAGACTGGAATCTGCCTGTCCCAAATCTGGCCCTTGTCAGTGCATCATTTTTGGTATTTTCTGTCACAGGCTCTGTAGCACGCAGGCCTGGGCTTTAGATTCATAGAGCCTGTAAATCATTCGGCCTTTGGCTGAGCGCTGCTAATAGAAACGCTGCCGTTGCTGTTTCCGCCTTCTAGACATTGTTTCTTTTGTTAATACAGTTTAGAGAATTGGAATGACATTCATTTTTGTTCTCCTAAATTAGCAACCACACATCAAAGTCAAGAAAAGTCAACAGAATAGAACAAAAACGAAATAGGTCACACACTTCCGCGAATAATCAATATCCGATCATTTACTTGATTTCTTTCGTATACCAATATTTCTTTACATTCTTAAAACAGGAAAATTGAAATTGTCACGCGAGGCATATTTAAAATAGAACTTGCTATACTCTCTTTATAAAATACTGTTTCATTTTTTTCTGTTATCAGGAAGTATAAGTAGGCATCCATCGGTCAGGGTTGATCATGGGTAGCATCCTAGTTGTCTGATTGACTGGAGCATCGGCGTCTTTGACTGTAGAAGCCGATGCGGGAGTGACAGTCTGTTGTAGAGGCTGCAATATATTTTGTTTCTGGTTTGTCGGAGTTGTCACTTTGCTTTCTGCGAACCCGCCTTTCCATGGCAATTTGTGTCAGCTGCTCCTCCCTTGACCGGTTGCTCCTCCATTTGGACCGGTTGACAGCTATGCTCTCTCATGACTCCGTGTTGATGCCTTCATGTCGCGTTTTACGATGTCACGATACCGCAACTGTGGTCACCCAGTGAGTCTTCTTCCTGAGGCCAGCTCTACATACAGGACGTTTTTTGGAATGTGACCGTTTGGCAGGCAAAAGTTGGCCGTTCCTATGAAATGTTTCGCTAACAGCGTAATCCGAAGAAGATATTACCATTTTTTAAAAATTATTTCAACCCAAACAAATCAATAAAGCTACTAGAATGCAAGAGGTTATTGAGTGCAATAGAATTTGAGAAAAACTACGATTAAGAAGCAGACAGTTTCTTCTATCGCACTTGGCGCTTGTGGATCTCACTTCCGGTTCTTGCCTTCATTTTCAAAAATTTAAATGCAGTGTCAATCGTTGTCTTCACGAGTTTGAGTCTGCTGTGTTCGCAACAGAACAGTAAATCGAACCAACCTCTAAAAAAGTATTCTATCAATGCTACGGTAACATAACTCGATATATTTTCTAATTAGGAAGTCTTAATATCCCATAAAACACGAGTTTATATGAATTCTGAATTTGACATTGAAATTTAAATTATAAGTTTCTTGAGTTTTCAATTTATGAATCTGAAATTGTGTCCACTTACCTTGTCCTGTGACTATTTACCTGAAATCGTTTCACCAATAAAACGGTGTCATCGGAAGAAAGTATTTTATTTTAACAAATTCTACAAACCAAACCAAACAAGATTCACGTTGAGTGGCTGAATCACATATTGTCTTGATAATATAGATTCAGTTAAAATAAAAAAAATGATCCTGTCAATTAGTTGACTGAGTATATAATTTTTTTTCAAATTGTCATATATAATTATTTTGTCGGATTCGCATCCAACTTTACTCACTTCAGACCTTCCATAACTGCCTCAGGTACGAATCTGCAGCCTTCGAAATTGAAGATAGGCAGGTATGAAAGAACTTTATTTTAGGGTCTCAGAATGCTTTTAAAATCCATGTAAATTAATGTATATTACTTCGGATGACAATGAAAACCTTGTATTATTTTAGGTCTTAGGTAAAAGCTAAGTGGCGTAAAGAAAACTTCCGAAAAGCAAAGTGTCATACAGGAATAAATTGTCGCTACTGACATTTGAGTTTGAACAGGGATCACCTGAGAACAAACATAGTCGATCTCATTTTGATGTCATTAGAGGAATCGTGCTGTTAGGATCACGTGTAAAATTAATATATATATATATATCTATATATATATATATATATATATATATATATATATATATATATGGGTACTTAATTAGCATTCGAGGCTAAAAAGGAAAATGTTTGATAGTATTCTTCGAAGACGCTATTTCTAGTATATGTGACGTTACAAAAGTGGCAACGAGTACTCGTTTGAACTTACGCAAAGAAACTAAAAAAAAAAAGAATAAAAAATAATAATTGCTTTAAACGTTGTTATAGGATATTCAGTTAATATTTACCACTTCACCAAGAAGACTTCATATTCGCAGAACTATAAAGGAATAACCAGGCAAAATTACTCAAAAATTATTCCATGAAATATTCAGCGGCGTATTGGAAAATAGAAAAACTATGATCTATCATGATTTACATGTTGATGCTAAAAATTTAAAAAAACAAGAACAACAACTGTAGCAACAAAAAACATGAAGAGCAATTACAATTACAGCAACATTAACAAAAGAAATTGTATGAATTATTAAAAATACGGAAGAAAAAAAACAACAGATTTATTCATTCCAGGTGCTGTTGCTAATTGAATTAGCAAATTTTTGATACAGTACAGACGAAGGGATAACTTTTAAGCTTATTATAGAAGATACGAGAGGATCTTCAAAATATATTGTTCGCATTAGAATGATGAAAAGAAAGTTCATTTATTATTAAGAAAATTGTCCCCTGCTGAATATGAAAAGTATGCAAATTTTATTTTGTCAAAAAAAAAAAAAAAAAGGTGAGATAAATTTTGATGAAAATTTAGTAATGCTATAGAACATTTTCAGTGATAGTAGTTTATTATCTAATAAACGTTGGCAATGATTCACCTTAGTACTTTACTAAGGTGATATATATGAAATATTAACTTCATCGTCACACTTTGTGACGATGAAGATTTTGTCAAATATGCAGGAGTCGTGAATTGAGAACGCGAGAAGTGCAAGTTAAATGAATTAACTCCAGATTTATTTAAATGCCTAATATTCATACAGGGATTAACTTTTAATAAGGAAGCGGAAATAAGATGCGGGGTACTTGCTAAATTAGAACTTGATCCCAAATTAACTATCCAGAAAATAGTGGAAAAGTGTCAAAATATTGTAAACCTAAAGCTCGGTATCGAAAGAATTGAGGAAAGAGACGTTTCACAACTACATAACATCCAACCATTTAAGAAATAAGACTATAGACGTTTTTGAACTCCTAAAAAACATTAAAAAATGATATCCTCCTCAATCTGTATTACTTGCTACTGTTGTGTAGGTAAAACTTTCAAAAGTAATTGTCTTTTCATGAAAAAAATGCTACGAATGTGGGAGGGTAAAACGGAAAAGTATTTATTGCAAATACAAAAAATGGAAGAAAATAAAATGTATGTGAACATTTCAAATACATGGTGTAAATTCAAAAATCACAAAGAAAAAATAACAAGATTTCGATCGTGTCTTTAACTGAATTAAAACTCAAAAGAAAAATTTGTTTCTATGAAAATTAACAATGTAAAAATAAAATTACAACTAGATACAGGATCTGATATAACAATTATAAATGAACAGACGTGGAGAAAAATGGGTAGACATAGTTTATTAACTTCTAAAGAAGTTGCTCATGAGGTTTCAGGAAAGAAATTGAACTTTGTGGGCGAATTCATCTATTACATTTCTTTTATTGACAAAACTCAAAAAGCGGTGTTGTTTGTATTAATGAATACAGCTAATATATTTGGAACAGATTGGATTGCATTATTTCATCTTTGTAACCTCCCAATTATCTCTTTCTGCAACAAAAAAAATATTGTTACTATCTGTGCTAATACAGCAAATGAAAAGTAAAAGAACTAATTAAATAGAAGTTTTCAGAAGTCTTCTCAGAAGGTCTATGGACATGCTCTAAAACAAAAGCTAAGTTTGAAGTAAAAGAGAATGTAACACTGATATTTAAGCAAAAAAGAAGTGTACAATCTGCTGATTAATAAGGAATTAATGGGACTAGAAAAATGAGGTGTGGTATAAAAATTAGACTTCATAAGACATTTAAACGAGCATACTATCTAGGGGTAGTCGATAAGACCAACTACCACGGTAAAAATAAATTTTTCACACAAACTTTTTGTAAGGTTCAGTGTATCTGAATCTATTGTTTCTGATAACGGGAAAGAATTCACGGCTAGAGAATTAAAAATATTTTGTAAATCGTTAGTAATAGAACACATTACAACGCCCTCTTATCACCAAAGATCAAACGAACAAGCCGAACGGTTGTCGCTACGTTTAAAAGGGCTCTGAAATTGTCGGAGGGAGAAGAATCAGATGAAGTAATGCTACAACAATTTATGACTTTTCAGAACAACATCAAACCCGAACATCGTGTCTGGAATGTCACCTGCAAAGTTGATGTACACCAGGAAGATTAAGTCCGTTTTTAATAAATTACTATTAGAACGTAAGACGAGAGCATCAAGAAATAACAATATAAGTAAATACTTCAAACCTGGCAATAAAGTGTTTCTTAAAATGTGTCAACATGGAAAAGAATTCAAGGAAGATGGCGTTAAAAAAACAGATCGGCAAAATGACATGTATGGTACAGGGATAAAGGTGGAAACATAAGCAATATTTTAACGAAGATTCCCTTATTTAGAAATTCTTTAAAAAGAGCTAACTATGGAAATGGGATGTGTGTTGTGGTCTAGTGGATATCGGCTGTTAACAACAAATCGGAGAGCCGAGTTCAAACTCACTTACGTAAAAATACCTTTGGGAAATGCATTAATTCGTTTTTCCCTCCAATTATGGGTTGAATAACAAGGCAAATTGTGTGCTCTAACCTTTTTGGCAATCAATCTACAGCAGAATGTAACGGAAACCTACTGCGGGGTAATATTCTACCCAGTCAGTCATGTCTTTTTCGAGACATGATCGCAAAAGCATGTATCACGAATGGCACTTAATTGACTGACCTATGGAAATATTGTATTACACATTTGACTTAAACACGCCAGCAGAAATTATTGAACCAAGGTTTTACGGTAAGAGAAAAAAAAACATGAACATAATGTTTAAATATTGAACCGAAGGTGAAGAAATATAGATTCCGGAGGAAGTCATCTCAAAGGGGGGGGGGTGTCATATAGTAATTAAAGTGTCGCTGCCGACACTTAATTTTGAACACAGATTGCCAGAGAACAAACATAGTCGACCTCATTTTAATGTTATTAGAGTAATCGTACTGCTGGGATCACGTGTTATTGTAAATGTGGTACAATGGTTAGCAATATTGTCTCACTAGAATCCTTACAATTGAGGAGTGAGTTCGATCCTCACTGGGTGCCCCATACTTTCGGCTTTGTGCCACATATAAACAACGCTTAGAAAATTCGCATCATAATACGTTACGTTCACAAATATACGAGGTATTCGCAGTAACTTTAATAGTGTAGAATCTTTCCTTCTAACTAACTCACCCGATATCTTAGCTATATGTGAGACTAACCTTGACCCTTCTATCCCCTCTTCAAAGCTGTTCGTTCCTGGTCACCTTCCTCTCTTCAGGAAGGACTCCAATGTCCATATGCATGGGCTTGGTGTATATGTCAGCGAACAACTCCCCCTAGCCAGGGTCACATCTCTTGAATCCCTTGATCATTCCTTCAGGTGCTTCCGTCTCTCACTTCTAAGCTCGGTTAGCTATCTCTTCTTCCTCTACCGCTCCCCCTCCTCCTTTGACTGTAAGGTACTTGATAGCATCTCTACTAATATCGACAGGGCCATTTCTTCTCACCCATCTGCCCATATATTTGTATTTGGCGATTTTAACGCCCACCACACCAAGTCACTTGAAAACTCAGCCACCGACCTTGCTGGGATCCGCACCATGCATTTTTCAATAGCCCAAGCTCTAACGCAAGTGGTGGACTTCCCCACGCGTTTCTCTAAAAACCCTAACGGAAGGGACTCTTTACTCGACCTTTGCTTTACCTCCATCCCAGACTCCTGCACTACCAGACAACTCTGCCCTCTCGGAAACTCTGACCACGCCGTAGTCTCCGTAAACATATCAACCAGCACTAACTCTACCCAAGAAAACCAGACCAGCAGAATATCATACTGCTACCAAAGAGCCGACTGGGACTCGTTCAGGGACTTTCTCTGCGACGTCCCCTGGAACAACGTCTTCGATCTTCCTGTCGAAGACTGTGCCTCCGAAGTTTCCTCTTGGGTTAAGGCTGGCATCGATGCTTTTATCCCGGCCAGGAAATTCCAACTAAAACCAAATTCGTCCCCCTGGTTCTCACCCGCTGGCTCGGCCGCCATTGCCCACCGGAACCATTTCTTCCGGCTCTATCGAAGCTGCTCGTCGAACCAAAACAGGCGCCTTTTCACCTCAGCACGGAACAAGTGTAAAAAAGTACTGAACGAAGCCAAGAGGGCGTTTGCTACCAGAATTAGGCAACGCATAGCATCCTCTAAGTTTGGCTCCAAAGATTACTGGCGTCTCTGCAAAAGCGTGCTCAGCAGGAACAAGACTTCAATACCCCCACTAATCAATGAATTTGAAGTTCTCACCTCCCCAGCCGACAAGGCTGAATGCTTTGCCCGTAGATTCTCAACCAATTCGACACTGGACTCGTTAGGTATACCTACACCAGACTTCCCACCCAGAACTAAGGCTCAACTAAATAACGTCCTCATAACACCCTCGCTGGTCGCCAAGATAATTGCACAACTTGACCCACACAAAGCGAGCGGCGGTGACGGAATCCCAGTCATAGTACTGAAGAAATGTGCCCCAGAACTCTCCTCTGTCCTCTCTAAACTCTATAACCTCTGCCTATCTGCTTCCTGCTTTCCTGCCTGTTGGAAGTTCTCCTGCGTAGTTCCTATATTTAAGAATTCTGGCGAACCCTTAGACCCCGCCAATTACCGTCCTATTAGTCTCCTTCCAATCTTTGGCAAAGTTTTCGAAGCCATTATCAACGCCGAGGTGATTCAGCATCTTATGGCCAACGGGCTTCTCTCTGACAAACAGTACGGGTTTCGCTTCACCAGGTCTACTGCTGATATGCTAACGACCATTACCGAGTACATATACCAGGCACTCGACAAGAATGGTGAAGCCCGAACCGTTGCCTTGGATATCTCCAAAGCATTCGACAGGGTCTGGCATGCTGGCCTCTTGTGCAAACTGCGGAGCTATGGGATAACTGGACATCTGTTTGACCTCATCCAGTCTTTCCTCTCTAACCGCACATTGAAGGTGGTATTAAATGAGCATGCCTCCCAAAACTACCATACGAACGCGAGCGTCCCTCAAGGTTCCATCCTAGGTCCCACGCTCTTTCTGATCTACATTAATGATCTCCCCGACACTATTAGATCCCAAGTTGGCATGTATGCCGACGACACAACACTCAACTCTCGCATCGATCAGAAACCAGGTGTGGACGACAAAGTGAACCTCGCTGCCGTACTTGAAAGGGACCTCCAATCCGTAGTGGCCTGGGGTAGGAAATGGTTGGTCAATTTCAATGCCTCTAAAACAAAGCTGTTATCAACTAATCACCATAGACAATCGCATCTACCTCCCATTAGCATGGGACAGGCTAGCCTCCCAGAGAGTAAAATACTACGCCTCCTTGGCCTTACACTCTCGGCGGACCTCAAATGGAATGACTATATTGAATCCATTGCCATTTTTCCCACCTGAATCTATTCTGCACATATACAAATCTAACATCCGCCCGTGTATTGAATATTGCTGCCATATCTGGTCGGGTGCCCCTGCTGCTCTCATTGGGCTTCTTGACAAAATACAAAGGAGGATCTGTAACGTGTTTGATACTGACTTGGCAGACCGGCTGCAGCCGCTCTCTCACCGGCGTGATGTGGCTTCCCTGTGCCTCTTCTACAAGTACTTTCATGGCTTCTGTTCCGATGAGCTTAGATCACTGGTGCCGCCTAAGCACGAATTTACACGAGATACTAGATTAGCAACTAGGTCCCACCCTTTTACAGTTAAACAAATAAGATGTAACCGTAAATTCTACTCCAACAGCTTCTTTTCTCGCGCTTCCCGCCTGTGGAACTCCCTTCCACATGTCTGCTTTCCTGACAGTTACAATCTCCAGGTGTTTAAATGTAGGGTCAATAGACACCTCCTATCACACTAACTCCCAACTATTCTCAGAACACTCTCATCTACCCAATCCTCATTCTCAGTATCCTTACCCGCCTATCACCCACCCTCTGACATTTCCTATATTTAATCATCCTTTCTCCCCTCTACGTAGCCCCCTGCGCAGTAGTGGCAGTGACATGCCTTGCTCGGGGTGAAACGCTTATAAAATAAAATAAAATAAAATAAAATAATTCGAGTCAGAAAAAGAAAAAAGGCTGACAGTATTATTCGAAGGCGTTATTTCTAGTATATTTCACATTACAAAACAGGATAACTGTACACGTATATTCCTTTTTTCACTTGATGTTTCTAATGTCTCTTGAATATCATTAGTTTTTGATAGCCCAATGAATAGTTTGTTCCATTTGTTTTTTATCTTTAATGCTGTTATGTATTTTGAGACGCTGTCGTAAACAGCGAAGAGGTGATGTAGCAAGATAAAATGTAAAAATTGAATTTTGGAATGGTATTATTGCTACTACTATTAAGTAATCAACATCAATATAGTTTAGTAAATCAGTGCTATTATGATTGCATGACGGAAAAGTTGACTGACTATAAAATCCTCCAAACGATAAACGATTGTAATGGACGATTTTTCCCCTTATTTCACCTAATAAAAGGCACAAGTGTCACTCAAGATAGAAGGTTACTGAGTGATATTGTAAGGTAAGGTGGTACTAAGAAATTCTTATGACGACAAGTAGGATAAATATCGGTTGACCCCTGGAATAAAAGAGACCAAGATTGTAGCTGTCAGAAAAGCATTCTGTCGTGAGCTTGTTACAGAAATTAGCAATTCAGGAGAAGAAGCTATCTGAGAAGAATTTGCTGTTTATTAAAGGAACACGAAAAAAATGGGGTTGGTTTGCGAATACGGCATGGCGGATCTTAGTGAAGGTCAGATCAGATGGGACTGAGAAATATAACTCGATCGAACAGCTACCATAATAATAGCGGTATAGTAATGAAAGGTTGGCGACGTTTCGTCTGTAGGGTAAAAGTTGTTGTGTGGAGAATGATTAATCACACACAAGACCGTGAACTTCGTCGAAGCTGGACAGTGAGGATTGGACAACTCCAGTCCAGATAGGACGTGATGAAAATTCGGATTTTGTCGGAAGGTAATTTTTTTATTGCAACTTCACGCTGTAAACGACCTAAGACTCAATCGGCTATTATTGTCTTAATAAAATCTAATGCAAATAAATGAAGAAACACATCAATAGAATAATAACAAAACGATTATTGGTATCTTTACGGTCAAGGTACGCAGAAAGCCGCGTTCATGCCAGATCATCGAAGTTATGCATCAAATGAAATTGTTTAGTTTTCAGATGGATACCCATTTTAAGAATAGGAACCTGTATGCCAGACTAAACAAAGTTTAAGAAATTCTAAAAAGCTATCCTCGTATTTCGGTGAGATGCAATAAAACATCAACAAAGGGTGGTTTAGCATTTAACTTTCGCATCTGTGCCCGAAACAGTTATTGTCCTATTCTTGAAACTATAGACTAGAGTCAAAGTAAATGAACTAAACGAATCAACGCAGTACAAAACAAAACAGAAAGTCAATAATACACTAATGCAAATTTTGATATTTATTCGCAAGAGATGAAAGAAACTCGCGAGATATAATTTAATTGACTTTTAAAAAAAGATTAGCCATTCACTATCATAAAAAAGTTTATTTAAATGAGGAATACACACGTGTGACTTTGTGATGGGTGTTTGGTTGCTAAACGTTCATGCATGTTTCTGACATGTTTGTATTTAGTTTCAATAAATATATGTCTACACCTTAGAACTAGGATTTTTCTTCTTTGATTTTCTTCTCAAATAATTAAGTTATTTTTACAGAAATTAACCGTTCATTGTTTTTATCAGAACCACATGAGACTTTTCTTTTAGTTTAATCTAAGAAAGTACTTTTACTTTACTTTTGATTACTATCTTAACCCGTTTTTTTCTTTGCCTCTAATTGTTTATATTTTTCGCTCTTTCTTTTTCTATATATTTTGCTTGGTTTCCCTTCCTCTCATGTCACACTCTCTTTACCTCTCCGTATCTATATTTTTTCTCCCTCTGTTTTCTCAACATTTGATTTCGCTATACTTTGTCATATTTTGGCTGTCCATCTTCTCTTTCCGCGTATCAGTTATTTTTTACATGCATCTGATAAAAGCCGGGGGAGTGCAACGGCTGAAACCTTGTAGTAACAACAAACATAGGGAAACATTTCGCATGTAAATATGTAAATATTTTTCTTTTGTATCCTTTTTTTTGTTTCCCAAAATTTTTGTTCCTCTCTCATCCGTCATTCTCTCAGTAATTTGCCTGATTTTTAATTTCTTATTCCATTTTTTCTTTTTTTTATTCCACTGACTGTGTTTACCAAAGTAACTGGTCGTTATTTTCTCTCTAGGTTTCTTATTTTAAAATGTTCCCCTACCTTACACAAATAATTTCCTCTGTTCCTGCTTTTTGCCTTTTCTTCTCTCCAATTTCTTACATTCCATCAAATCGTGGCTTATGGCCATATCATATTGAAACACTGGTTCTCATACAATCACCAAAGTTAGCAATGTCGAACCTGATCGTGAGATTGTTTAGGAATACTAGGGAGCGTAAACTTGAATGTGCCTGTGGTGTAATGGAAAACAGCTCTGTATTAAAAATCGGTGAGCCGAGTTCTAATTCCAATCAGGTTTGTTACATTTTCTTACGCAAAAATACCCTTAAAAATGTATGAATCCACCATTTCTTTCCCATTTTTAGGTCAATTAGTAGTGCTGTTATCAGTAAATCATTAGCTCTAAAAATGTCTAACAATATAAAAATATTTTCTGACTTTCATATTCTTTACACGGATTTTATAACGAAACAGATAAAAAAACTGTACTTATTTTCCGTTTCATTTAAAACAAACATGATTCTTCTACTTTCATTCTGTTGCATTAAACATATGTGAGTGATTCAAAAAATGCATTACACTGTTTGTATAGCGAATTCAGAAACTCAACTTTTTCCAATCATTTCCAAATTTTACATAAAGCCTCTATTTCTTTGCTTTTCTCATCCATCCATTTCTGGTGTTAATTCTACTTTACACCATTTTTTCGTTTACTTCTGTTGCTTTCTCTTGATTTTTCTTCTTTCTTTTCTTTTCTTTTTCTTTACTTTTGTTTCTTTTATTTTTGTTTCCTTTTCTTTTTTTCTGTTTTTCTTTGGTTTTCTTTTTTCTGTTCTTTCTTTGTTTTTTCTTTTTTTCTTTGTTACCTACAGTGCATTGTATATTTTTGTTGTCTCTTTCTCAACCCATGATGGAAAGCATTTTGATATCTTGCAAATGATTTCATAACTAAATGCTAATTTATGCATACTATTAAATCTTTTTATTTTTCTTTTGAAAAACGTTTCTTTTTAATTTTTTGGCAATTAGCCTCCAGAAACTTCTTTGTGGTTTTTCTTTTATTTCAGATTTCTTTAATTGACCTACCTTCAATTTTTATGACTTCTGCACAGTTATTCCCCTTTATTTTTCTTGATTTTTCTTGATTTACTAAATACTTTCTTTTTATATTTTGTATTGACTACTTGTCACTTATCGGCCTTGTTGTATTCAAATTTTATTGTTTGCATAGATGTTTCCTGTCTAATCAGATATTATATATACGATTGCTATGAATTCCTTATAACATTAGTATTGAATTCAATAAACATAATAGAACAAAAATACTATTTTTAAAAATCAATCAAAACAGTTTTTCTCAGCAGAATTTTAAATGTTCTCTAAAATTAAATCTTTAGGTTTTATTGTATTATAAACAGTTTAAAATGCATCAACGATAACAAGTTCAATCTTCAGGTGATGATTCACAAATGATATCTTCTCTAGAGATTATCCGACCGTCATGCTGAGGATAGATCAATATGTCCGTAGCCTGTCATCTAGTTATAAACTGTATTGTGATCTGAACTTTTCAATGCATCATTTTCTATCTATTTGGTTAACCAGAATTATTTTATTGAAAATACAATGGGATAAGTTTTTGATTCGGGACCAAGGACGAATAAAAAGAATCTGCTTGGCTATTTATTTCGATTGCTTGCGTATAATCTGTCACCTTTTTAAAAATTAGACTACGGATTTATTGATAATCTATATAAGAGACCGAAAAAACAACAAAAAGTAGTATATGCAGAATATCCCCCCAAATCTGTATGCATTTAGATAACATATTTCAATTTTCATATTCTAATAAGGAATTTTGTTCAAATATAGTGGGCTATACGATAAAACTGTTTAGTCTTTTTTTATTTTTGGCATAAATTTTTCTTCTATGAACCATCTCTATTTACGACGTTAGCGATCATGGATCTCAAAACATTCCGGTCCTTTGCAGCTATTAGTTAATTTTCTTCTTTTGCTATCTCTCTTTAACCCTGTTCTACCAGAAATTTGCATAATCTCCCTATTTAAGCTACGTGTTGTTTTTCTTTGCCCGCTTGCATTGAATCTGACTTGTGAGTGTCAAATATTCCAAGCCGTTTTTTTCATTATGTGTCCCAGAAATTTTAATTGTCTTTCTGATGCTAAATATAAGTGTATCTTTTGTTTCTATTTTTCTAAAACTTTCTTGTTGCTCACATATTCAGTACATGGAATTTGTAACATCCTTCTGTAAAACTCTATTTCTGTTGCTTCAAGTTTCTTTTTCATCTGTAAAGGGATGGTCCAGCATTCACTGCCCCATAAAAGAACTAGTATTACGTAACTGTTCGTTACTCTTTTATCTTTGTTTCTAACGAAATCTTCCTGTTTCTTAATATTGTGGTAAGCTTCTGGGAGGCATCTTTCGCTATTCCAATGCACCTTTGGATTTCAGTGTCGCACTTTCTCTCCTGTGTTAAAACACTTTCTGGATATTTAAATAGATGTACATGCTTGATTTTTGTATCTTCGATTTTTAATTTGTAGGTTCCTCTTGCTGATAACCATGCATTCTGTCTACTTACATTTGGTTTCAGTCCTTTCCGTTGAGAAAATACATCATTGACAGAACTTACTGAAAGTGAATGTCAGTTTTAATGCAAGTTTTAATAAATTCTTGTCGTGATATTACTGGTTATATAAGCTACTACAAAATAAATGTAATTCGTCATGAATGCATGCGCAATTTTTTGGATACTTTACGCAGTAAAATTTTTAATATGGTGCAGCTGTGCAATTTCTGCTGCAAAAAGTGATAGTGCATTTTTAGGAATTCTCAATATACACTCGGTAAAACATGTGTCGCTGACTGAATAATAATGACATGAATCCTTATATAAACATTCTTATGCTTTGTGTATTTTGTATTTTTTGTATCGATAGCGCTGTTTTTTCTGTACCGAAGGACAGATTGGTATATAATTTACATTCTATGTTTATATCTGTAAGTAGTTAAGTAATACGTGTTTGACTTTGCATTTAACTCTTTTCTTTGAAAGCGTTAAAAGCCTAAAACCTCAGCTTTAAGGACAATCACAAGTGAACTGAGATTTTATCTAGCTCATGAAATTTATACCTACACGAATGTCTCAGAATCAACTGGAGATACGTAAAATTTATACCTACACTAATATCACAGAATCTATAGAAGATACGTAAGTTTTTTCTTGCTAGCAACAAAATTCGAGCAACTCCAAATGCAGGTTATATTGGTAACCGAGTTGCTTACATTTTTCAAAAAAATTAGTAATAAATCTCATGAAATGGTTGCTTATATTCTTTATGGGTATGTATAACAAATAGAAAAAGACATTTAATGTAAATAAACCATGAGATATTAAAAATTCTAAAATATAGTCTCAGTCCTTCTATATGCCATTAAATGATGATAGTCCTGGGTATGACAATAAACTACATATGGTAGCAAGGCGTTTGGTCGGAAGTTTGGAGGTTTTGAGGACCATGGAGCCATCTATTAATTGCCGTTGTTCCCAGGTTCATAATAACCGGAGTGATAGCCTCTGTTAAGGTCCCAGCTATGGGTAAATAGGGAACACCTAAAGAAAAAAAGAACACTATGTAAATATAAAAATACATTTTATTGTAAAATTACTAAGAATACCTATTTATAATAACATTACCAGCAATACATTTCATAGCAAAATGACCAAAAATATATTTTATATGCAGTTGACAGCATACAATTGTATTCAAGGTATATTTTGTTTAAGTCATAAAATTGTGTTGAAAATGTTTAGATTTCGACATTAAATAAGCTATAGAGGTTAATATGCCGCTAAATAAATCAACCAAACAACCAACATAAAACTATTTCATGACAATCAGTATAATATCCTACAATTTCTTAAAGAAATCTAAATATATTCTAAAATATAACTTTAAAAAATCTTTAAAATATTAAAAAAAACAAAACTATAACATGAAACACACATATAACTGCCTGTAGTAATTATGCCTATATAAACATGTATAGGCATAAAAGCTGAAACTTATCTGCCATGTGTTCAATTGTGAAAGCAGAATAACATATAACATTTTCATTAGTTCAAGCTTCCCCAGAAAATTACATTTCGGCATTAAATGACCGATAAGAAGTTGATATACAGAAAAAAAGAAACAAAACAAAAAACTCTAAAAGACTAACTCACAGATGAAGAAGGGAATTGAAACAGCAGAAATGTGTTTCTACAGAATGATTCTGAGAATGCCATGAACCAAACATGTGAGCAACGATGAAGTTTTACAGATAATGGAAAATATGTTTAGCATCTGGAAGAGACAGTTGCAATTTCTAGAGAAAGCAAACTTGGAAGGTTTGATACTCACAGGACAGATTAAATGAAAGAAAATGGAAGAAAACAACGCATAATCTAACTAAAGAGAGTGAGTAAATAAATGATAGTTCATGGTTTAGAAGAGATAGCAAAAAAACAAAATTTATTAAGAGCTACAAAGAATCGGGAATTTGGGTTAGCTATGACCTTTAACGTCCTGAAAAGGACAGGGTATATGGAAGAAATACATTATAAAGAAACTCTTTTTGTAAAACTTTATTTTTAGTTTAAGCAACATACAGAAGGCCACAGTAAAGTCAATAGTAAAATTTCGTCGAACACTTATCTTGCACATTCATACATCTACCATTCGTCAGTGGATTAGATTGATGCCGGTTTGATGTTATTGCTATATATCTCAATATTCTTTACAATATCCAAACAAGAACCTCTAATATAGTTAGTCTTGATCTGGCATCTCGACATCAGTCATTTTTCTACCCCTGTGACGTTGCTTCCCTTTGTCTTTTCTATAAAGATCCTTATGACTGTTGTTCTAATGAGCTTTCTTCTCAACTGAATAATTTAAGCGCACTACTGGTTTGGCTACTAGGTCTCACCATTTTACTGTTGAACAGAGCTAGATGTAACTTTATGTTCCATGCTAATAACTTCGTTTTCCACCAGCGGAATTCTCTTCCAGTTTGTTGCTTCTCTGCTACCTACAATCTTCAAAAATTTAAATACAATGGCAATCGTCATTTTCTAATTTCTTGAAGCCTGTTCTTTTATTAGCCTTCTTCTCATTAATATATTTTCATTAACTTTTACTCTCAGTCACCCCTTGCGTCTTAAAGCATCATCGTCTTGCTTGGTGAAAAATGATTAATAAAATTGTTGAATAATTTCAACCGACAGCAACACAAACTCTTTGTTTACTGGATGTCGAACATTACCTGTATTGAAATGTTACCGTTAATAATTTTACTGTCATTATTAGTGACGAATATGCATATTCATTTCTGAAAAAGTGTATCCCCCTTAAAACCGCGCAAGAAAATGATCCAAAAACGAGTGCACATACTGAAGAAATAATAAAATTCTACTCGATACCAAAATTGATATTTTGAAATGGAGTGCTGGCTGAAATGCAACGATCTTAACTTGAACATTTTTCTAAAAAATGCTATAAAAAAAATTATGCCTATTCGTACAAGCTGTTTCCACGGCTTACTATTTTAAATGCCTTCTGCTGAGCGTACACTTCAGTTTTGAAAGGTAGTTTCTAATGCAGTGAGCGCTCTATATAGTAGACACAATATTACAATGACATATTAATTTCTTTTATCTTAATTTCAATTGCTTTTTATCTCAGCTACTCAGTCCGACAATCAACAACAGTGTGTGTAATAAATACGAAACTTAACCCTGGAACACTAACCATCAATGAAAGTTACACTACTACTAACCATGGGTATATCATACCGGATTAGAAAATATCAAAATATATTAAATATAAATCTTTATTGAAATTATTTTACATGCAGGCACTAACATTAATAGGAACTGAAAAACATATTATTTAGTTAAGAAAATCAGGTACTGAAAATTATAATTAAATTGTAAAAAATGGCGTCATTTTTCTGGGTACTATGGTTAGTGTTCTCAGGTTAACGTGACTTGATCTCTTTTTTGTCTCATAAATCCTGTTTAACGGTGCCAGCTTTTCTACATCTTGAGCTACGGAACCCGACACTCAAGCTTTTAAAGATTTGAATTTATTTCTTATCTTCTGAAAAACGATGCCACTGTCTTTTATGTTTTGCTTACAAAATAGCGTTAGTAGAAATATTATCTTAAATTTGATTGTTATTAGAGTATGCATTATTGATAATTATCAATTTTTGGCAAGTTGTTCTTACATCTTAATTTCAGTTGCTTTTCATCACAACTAGCGAAATCATTCTACAACCATTAGCAAGGAAGATGAAAGAAATACCAGTCAAAAATTAATAATCATTCATATTTCATTTCGTGATAATCAAATTCAATATAATGTTACGAATTTAATGCATTTGCTTATTTTTTTTACAGAAAAAATTAAACGCAAGAACGTTGTTGTGTATTTAAAAAGAGCTTGTAATCTAATGAATTTTAAATTTCAAAACAAATATTTTGGGACTAAAAGAAGTTATGTTATTAAATATGTCCCCAAACAAATATTTGACTGCATGAATCGTATTTATTTGTTTATTGCTGCGTAGATAGCTATGATCATAAAGCATGCCTCTTTGCGCTGAAGTTGTTCTCGCTATTTCTCTCACTCGCTTTCTCTCTCTCTCTCTCTCTCTCTCTCACACACACACACACACTCATATATATATATATATATATATATATATATATATATATATATATATATATATATATATCGCCCCTAGAGGCTGGACACAGGCAAAAATGCATATTTTTAAGAAACGAAATTTTCAATAACATGTTATTCAACCGGAATATTAACAATCATCTTCAATATGATTTCTATCATTTGTAATGTAAAGGTTGATGCGCTTTGCGGGAAAAAAGTGTAATATGTAGCGATAAAAATATAGTTAATGATCTTTCCTATGAGTCCAAACTTAGCCGACAGCCTGTATGTGTGTATGTACACACACACACACACGCGCGCGCGCGCGCATATATATATATATATATATATATAGATGTTTATTTAGGCAGCCACTTTTCTTCCTAACATCTTTTATTAAATATGATCGGCAAGGAATATTTAATTAATTTTTCATTAATTTTTTTCCCCATCCTTAGATTTTTCTGTTCTGTAGGAGTAAAGAAGTACTAAAATGTTCCATAATTTTTATTGCTTTATTTTTGAGTTGTTTCGAATAATAGCGTGTATTCCGAGCAATTTTGTATTTTTAAAAACAGTTTAACACTCTATTTCTACTGTTGAATAATGTGAGGTTGATAGTAGAGGAGTGTTTGATGTGCAGTATTTTTCTAAAAGCAAGATTTTTCTGATAGTGTGATTTATGTAGAATTCTCATGTTTTCGACTAAAATCTTTCTAAAGGGGTTTTGTAAATTATGAGTTGAAATATGTTTTTTTTATAGTACTTTGTTCTAATAAGTGACATGTGAGACATCTGCTCAAATGTAGGTAGTATGTACGATATAGGTAATTATACGTGACAAGAAACACTGTCTTGTACTGTGCATTGAAATTGATACATTATATTGGTCATCGCTAATTTAGATTTGATAGGGTTAATTTGATTAGTGACAGCAAGGTTTGGAGTCTTCCATTTTCTGTAATATATTATAAATTTTACAAGATTTTTGGGAATAATGACTCAAATATGTTGTTTAATGATTCTTTGTATAGCGAATTCGTCCTGCTTATAACTATAGGGCATATGGTTACAATAAAATATGTTGATGTTTGTTGTGTAGTATTCATGTTGGTTATTTTTTAAGAATAATTATATTAATGATGTAGTTGGGAAATTATTGTTGACTGGCCTTTGTTTCAGTTTTCTCAGAAATATTTTCATGAAGAAGAATTTTGCTGTACTCTATTTAATAAGTTTGTTATCAGTACTATTTTATATGTTTCCGGTATTGGCTATATCATAGTTTAGAAGACAAGTGTTAGTACTGGTGGTTTCATTATACAGTAAGTGGTAAATACTTTGACTTTTGGTTTGATATCAACCACAAGAAATGGGATTTTCTTCTTAACCATGAATTCATATGTAATTTTTAGTTTTCTTTTCAAAAACTTGATTTTAGATTTATAATTTTGTTCTCAATATTTTATCAAAGCAAAAATATCATTAATGTGCCTTGTGTAAATTTGCAGTTTTTCAGTTGTTTTAAACAGAAAACATGTAAAAGTTAACGAAAGCAGGACCTAATGAATTTTCCATACTGACGCCATTATTTTGGATGTAGTTGTTGCCATTATGATCATAAAATAGGGTATTCATGGTATAAGCGAGAAGTAGTTTCCAAAATGTTACTGGTCAAATGTTTGGAAAATGAATTGACGAGTGTTTGTAGATGCAGTCACTAATTATGTTGATTGTTTCTTCAGCTGGAAAATTATTAAAACGATTTTCAAAATCGAGCGAAGCTGGTGTACAACCTTTGGGATTTGTTTCTTTTAATATATGGAGGAATTCATTTGTTGATGAGATGCTATAACTGTTGGGTGTGTATGGAGAAATTATATGATGGTGTGATATTGATAACTAGTATATAGGCGTAGGCATTTGGGATATGACAGGTCGAAGAGAAAAACTTGGCGTATGGGTTTTACATAATTGTACAGATATCCTAGTTGGTAATATTTGAAAATATTCGTGATTAATAAGTTACCGATCTTATCGTTGTTCACTGTGATCCGTATTTACGAATTTTTAAAATGATTCTATTGAATTTTTCCTTAGTTTAGCGAGTTTTGTTATTTAATCTAGTATATATTGTAATTTTTAATTTTAGTTTTGTCGGTTGAGAACAACATAATTGTTGTTTTTTTACGGTGCGTTTGATGGTGATATTGAGGTTGTTGCGTAACTCTTGCAGCTTATTTGAGTTTGTGAGGATGTGTTTTGCTGTGTGAAGAACGGTTTTTCTAACTTTCTTCTTTTATAAGATCCCTCAAATTTGAGTGAACCTTAACTTTTCTGTTTGCCAGCTGTTGGATTGATTAGTAGTGCATTTCGGTTTTCTTTTGAATGGGATCCTATTTAGGTTGGTGATAGCAATTTGGGCTGATATTCAAGAATTCGGTTTCGTCTTCGGTGAGTCGATGATTGGACAAGTTTAGGAAGTTAACTTATATCATTAGGTAGTACAATCCTTTCGTTGTATAGAGATTTTGTTTTGGTAATACTGTGTTGTTGGTTGAGTTCTAACGTGCAATTGAGGTGGTTGAGATGACATTCCGTAGTTGTATTCCGTTGTACTCATTGTATTTTGGAGAATCTTGTATTTCTGAATTTCGGTTTTAAGATAAAGTATATTCTCTCTGTTAGTTGTTGTTCCACAATTTTTTTTCCGGAATGTGTTGGTGCTATGTTCCTTGCTGTAATTTAATTAATGCATATTTAGGCATCACATTTTCTTTCAAACATTTTTCATTAAATACGGCCGACAATGAAGAATTAATTATATTTTTATTAATCTTTTTAAGCATCCTTACGTTCTTCCGTTTTGTAGTTACTTTTTGCTTTCATGTAGAGGTAGCGATGTATAATTGCCTAGTGCTGATATTTATAAAATTTCTTTTCATAACAAAGCCTAAAAAATCTAACTTAATAATGAGAAAATGATTCATTTCAAGTGTTAATTTATTGATTAACACTGATTTATTTTTAAAGTGATTTATTTAAGTTTTTAAATTCTCATTTAAACATTAGTTATAAAACGTCTGTAAAATATCAATATGCTGAAAAAAATAATTAGTTTTTTTCATTTTATCTGCTTCAGGTAAACAGCCTTCATGACTGTCTACGAGAATATATCTAACGTATAAACAAGTTTATCGGTTGCAGTATTTTTTAACTTTTTGTTGTTTTGATATTCTAGCCTTATCTTCATCTGTCTTTATTAGGCTGGAAGCGTATTATTTCTAATTTTAGTTTTGTTCATGTTTAATCTAATATTTACCGTTTTGTTTGATTTTTTTTCTTTTGAAAATTTAGTTAATGGCGTTTGCATTTAATTCTGCTTGCCCGTTCTTATTGTCTAAATAATATATTCAGAAAATCCCTGAAACGAATCTTTTGACAAATAATTTGATTTGCGCCTATACAAATACTCCCTATAAGTTGTACTTTGTTAAAATTATCATTCCTTATAACTGATTCAATAATTTAAGTTTTGAAAATTTTGTCATCAATTTCTAACAGTAGGAGGATTTAGCTAAAACCTGTTATATGGCATTCTATTTCTGCTGAAATTCAAAATTGCAGTAGATATTTACAAATTTTACAAGTATGGAATGTTGAACTGATACATTTCTCTAACTTAAACTGTTTTTCATTTTTATGACTAGGAATTTGAAATAGGCCTCCATTTTATAACGAGTATCATAATAAAAATTTAAACTGTTTTAATGATTACACGCAAATTATTGAACATTTTGGCAATTTTAACACAATTAATTCATATATGCTGGATTGTTGAATTATATATATTAATTTATATATACCGGAATGTTGATATCATTGATGGAGTTATTAATATATTTTATATTAAAAATCAGGAGTAAGTTAAAACCATGGCAACAAATGCCAATTTTAAAATTATTAAATTTCTATTAGTCATTCCAAAATGGCAAAAGGCATTTGAGATATTGATTTGCAAACTTTCTGGCTGTTTTCTCTGTCGGAACTTCCGATTTCCTCTCCATTATGATAAACGGTGCGTGGTTGATCGTTTAGGTTAAAATCACTTTGAAGAAATCTGCTAAGCCTTATTTGACCACCCGAAGAGCTGAAGCACGATTCAAATAAACCATCTGAATGTTCAGAAGCCTATTCCATTCCGAAATTCAAAGAGTATATTATGGTGAATTTCTAACTTTTCATTTTCCATTTTTAAGACATTCATTTGTGGTCAAAAAGTCAACAATCAACAAAGTATTGTCCGGAAATTAGCGATTAAAAAATTCTATCTAGAACACACCATAAATTAGTACCAACACAAATGCTAATGTAAAGTTGCTGTCTTTTTATATTAACAATACATATTGAGTACGTACTATTGCAATGACTTGGTAATATCCAAAAGCGAGAACATTAAACCGCAACATGGAAAAATTTAAGTCCTAATATTTTTAAATGAAGACTCGTTTTCATGAGTCGTGTAAGACAAAATAAAATGTTATCACCTAAAGAATCCAATTTCCTCCATTAAAATACTTCACTTGTCAAGTTAATGATAGCAATCATATCAGTAACCGAACGCCGGTCTGATATAATCTAACGCGACATTAAGTGTTTCTCAAGAAGAAAATTAGAGCTGAAAAGTTTATTTATTCGTAGCATATTTGTCTATACTCGCGTGTTAAAATCTTTGTTCAACTTTTGTATTTGTAAAATTTGTGTTATCTACGTCGAATATATGTATGCATAAATGTTTCAAGTAATATATATAAAATTCAATCAGTATTTTCTTATCCTAACGAACATTTCAATTAAATTTGAACAGGCCATACTCGTTCTTTGGTTTAAATCGAATTTTCTATTTGTACATTCCTGCGATACGAACTGAAGTATTCTTAATGAAATTCATAGGATGATTCCCCACAAATATAATCACGAATTCGCCGGTGAATATTTTGAGCGATACACAATGTGCATAAGTCCAAAGAAAGAAGGGAGATAATTCATAAAAATCGTTTCATGTTAATTCGGCCAATATTTATTCTTTGCTTTTTTTTATATAAAATCTTCTCATGACAATGTAATGGTGTTTTAAATGAATTTGCCTCTTTTCTCTATCAGACTAGCATTTTTTAAAATTAAATCGACTCCTTTCACTGCAAACAAGAAGAAATTTAGAAGAATAAATATTGCCAAAAAGTAAGCATACTGGAAATTATTTCTGACGTGCGTATTTCCTCCTGTTAAGAAGTTTTTCCTCTTTATTTTAAATTGCGTCTTAGTTTTGCTGAAGTTCAACATTGCGGAAACAGGATGTAAGAAAACGATGTGATACCAATCCTCCAAGTCAAGTGAGAGCATGGCACGTATTAATGGTCAGTTTTTAGAAGCCAGGCTTTTGTCTTGAATCCATCTCCAATGACAGGCACTTGTAGAAGATACGCAACTGTGAAATTCACAAAGCAAGCCACTATTTACTAAACCTGGCGAAATCTAAAACAAGGCTACATAGAAATCGAGCCTAATATGTTTCACTGATTGGCCACTTTTTAAAATATAATCCGACTAAATTTTAAATTTTACTACTTGAGACTTACAGGCTTCTAAGTGCCTCTTTTGAGTGGCTCTTGAGTCTTGTATAGGGTGAACACCCTATACAAGACTCAAGAGCCACTCAAGGTACAGGGTTACAGAGTAAGAGGCACAGTTTATACAAATATGTGTGAAAAATAACGGTTAAACTTAGGCTTGAACAGGTTAAGATTAAAATGATCGGAGAAGCATCTTCTTTGGGAGTTTGTGCCACAAAGCATCCATATGTGAAAAGAAATTGCTCAAGCTGAACTTCCAACTTACCAATGGAATACTAAGTGAATGAGGATGGTTCGCTACAAAATATGCTTGACATGGCGGACCTTAGCTGTGAAGGTTAGAACTGGTGGGTCTAAGGAAGTTTGTTTGTCGAAACTCTTTTCATGGATATAGCAACAGAGCAGTGAGAGGCATGCAACCTTTCTTCTGTGGGAAAGGATCTGTAGGGTGTAAAATAATTCATCATCCAAAAAGACGCATATACGCTTTTCGACTCTATGGAGACTAGAAAGTGAGGACTATACATGGCAGCACGACATCATTTTCGGCCTGGTATGGCTCTTATAAGTGTAGGAGCCGCTACTTATTGGCGGAGTACAGAGAACTTACCATCTTAATATCTTTAGCGATATAACATGCTCTGGATACCGTAATAGGTCTGATTTGAGTTTGTCTCAGTGGGTGACAAAGACATTGGACCCGAATGACAGAATACCTGCTTATAGCGATAGGCGAAAATTCGGGGTAAAATAAGATGGACATATTTGAGCTACAAATGAGAAGGAAGTAACATCAAAATCTATAATTTGGCTTTCAAATTTAACTTCTTGTATTCCGATTTAAATACGCCTAGAACAAGACAAGTTCCTTAACTTTTTGGTGAGATTCTTTCGTTTACATGGTATTAGTTGCCGGGGATGAGGTGATGATATAAACCGTGATGCATGATATTGAACCTGGGCTCTGATTAGTAACTTAATTTCTTATTAGTACTTTCCTGGTGAGCTTTTATCAAGATTAATTTCCTTGACGTGGTGGTGTGGTTTGAGTAATCTTATGACTCTGAGAACTATACTAGTGGGAGTTAAGTTTACACAAATTAATGGTTAAGTGCTTGACAAAATTTTCTTAAACTAGATGAGCAAACCTGAAACGGTCATCAAATTCTCAGTTGCATGGATAAACAAGCATCGACAAACCCATACATTGTCTTGATATGAAGTGATCGATGATAAGCGACACTATTGATTACAATGTCATGGAAAAAAAACAATTTTAGTTAACTGGAAGCTGCGGTTATTAGTAGAGTTAATAGTAAAGAATAATAATTACAATGTGAAGCAATTGAAAAATGGCATAGCTAGTAAATCCAGTTTTTAATACGATATCGTTTGTCGCAAAATCACGTCCCTTTGATAGAAAGGAATTAGAGACACTAGTTGGTATTGTTTCAGTTTACCCGATGTAAAAGATTTACAATAAAAATTCGGTTTTTAAACATTCAAACACAAATAGAGACTGCGATGAGATGAATACAATCAAAGTTATTCTTCAGAAATTACAAACTATTAATATCGTGTCTTCTATCTGCGAATAAACCTGTCAGTGAAAGTTGTTGATTTCATTTGGAAAAATGACGTCTTGTTAGAAAAAAAAATAATGTTAGCGAGTTCATATTTTTCTTATTAAATCATTCATTATCCGTTCACAGATTAGACGATGAAATCGCCTTCTTCACGTCAAATAAATTCTCGTAAAAATATATATATACGCACTTTTCAAGAAAAATAACTACAACATGTGACCTTTTAAAATTTTTATTTATTAAACTTTGTTATCTAATATTCATGTCAATTACTATTTCAGGACAGCATCTACCTTTTGGATAGAGGGCAAAATATCAACAAAAAGCCGAACATTGTTTACATTTCAATCGATAGTGGAGACAGTTGGATCCCTTTACATGCATTTGTTGATGTAAGACGATGATAATTCTTTTATTGCAATGAATGAAAGCAATTTATCTGATGGTGGTAACACAGACGATAAACAGCTTCCTTTCATCACACACATACGCACACATGTATATATATATAAACATACATTCTAATATACACACACGTATATGGGTGTGATTTCGGCAGCAATAGCCTTTTTATACAAGTTTCATTAAAGACTGATAACAATGCAGTGAAATTAACCTTTTCATCAAAATGTTCTTAGATTCGTACAAGTCATTTCTTTTCTAGACACAGCGTGTAAAATCCGTCCAAAGAATTCGGGGATCTAAGCGCCTTTAGCGAATCTATTAGCAATTATCAAAGTTTTTTTTTGTTTATTGAATATACAGAATGTTCTAGGTCTATATCTAGGAATAGAAATGTTTCTAATTTTAAAACAAGGTCAGAACGTTTTGGCCGTGTTAATAATTGCTATTAAATGTTAGCTGTTTCTATTATTAACGCTTCCACACACACACACACACACACACACACAGAGAGATTCGCACTCACACTCATACACATACAAACACTCACACATATAACACCATATCATCATTAAACAAGGATATTCAATTTTCGAAATTGATATACTTAGAATATAACAGTTACAAGAGTAGATTTTATAAGGAATCAATTTGTAACAAGAGAACGATTATAAACGGGAATTATTGTTGTTATAGTTTACTAGCTGTATAGCCCAGCGTTACACGTTTTTTAGTGATACTGAAATGGTAAGGTCAAGTGCTTATTCCAGTATGGGGTTGCTGTGACGCGTAAGTTAAAATAAGTGCGAAGTAAGTGTTAGTTTTTGCTGTATTTGTAAAACGGGATGCTTGCTTGCTTGCTCAATTTTTCAATAAATGGGAGTCATTTACTTACAATTGGAAGAACGGGAGCGGGCGTTACGAAAGCCTGTAATGTGATGCGATGACGTTGTGACACAGAAAAGATAGATGCATTGCATAAAAGTGCGCAAAAGCCCATCCTAAATTATGTTCGTTGCTAATTTTTGACAAACCTCGTACATTGATTCGAAAAAATTGTAAAACCCTGATCTACAAGTTAGCCAATTTTGGTTGGATTCGCATAAGGCGTCTCGGCGGAGAAGAGTTCGTAAATTCTAAGCGTTTCGATGGTTTCTGCCGTACCCGGTAAATCTATTCGAAATTTTTTTTGTGTAGATCAAAGGCTCATGCCATGATCGGCAATTAACCCAATGTTAGTTTAAATCGGAACAAGGGTTTCGGAGTAGTAGGTTTTGTTAGAATGGAGACACAAGCACACAGACAGACATATCCATTTATATATAGAGAGATTAATTAATGTAAAATATAATTAACCAAGGAAAGGTATAATGAAGTTACAATGATAGATTTTATAAGTAAGCGAATGGTCGGTTAGAATAAAAATTATTGTTGTTTTAATTTTACAATTAGGATCAATAAATAACCGAGGAAAATATTAACTAATATATTAGTGACTAGGTTAGATTTTATAACTTTGTGAATCTATACTTAGTAGTCAGTTAGAATGGGAATTAATTTGAAAAGTTAATGCAAAAAGTACTTAATTACAATAATTTGAGTTCATATTTAGAAATAACGGGATTTAAACTCATAATATATAATTATTTTTATGATCATGCAGACATGAAAACGTCGCTAGAAACAAAGGAAAGAGTCCTGGATTTCTCTGTGATGTCAGTTCTTTATTATGGCAGTGATTGTTGGACAATATCATAAAAGTTGAAGAATAACTTGAAGCAATTGAAATGTTGTTCTACAGAAGGATGCTGCGGATGCCACGGATCGAGCATGTGGGCAATGATTAGATTTTGGAAAGGATGAAAACGAAAAGGAAATTAATACTGAGCATCAGAAAGAGACAGCTAAAGTTCCTAGGGCATGTCATGAGGAAGGAGAGCTTGGAGAACTTGATACTAACAGGCCAGATAGAGAAAAGGAGACAGAAGAAAGCAACGGATAACATATTGGAAAGGCCTGAGCAAGTGGATGACGGATGCGTGCTGTAACAGAAGAAAATGTGCTAAGAGCCACCAGGGATAGAGAGATGTGGAAAGCCATGATTGCCTACGTTCTGAAAGGCCAAGGCACATAGAAGAAGAAAATAAATATCACTCGCTATTCACCTTGATTGCCGTTAAAAAAATTGGACTCAAACAGGTAAACCCTGGAGAAAAAAATAGAAGAATGTTGCTATTTTTAAATACTACACCGGAACTCGGCCTTGATTATATATGGTAGGGGTGGCCAAACCGTGGCTCGGCTGCCGCATGCAACTCTTTGACCTTTAATATGGAGCTCTCAGAAATAACTTAACTAAGCTCTTTTTTATCATAGTCAATATAAAATATAATATAATATAATAAATAAATAATTAATTAATAAAATAATTAAATATAATAAAAATATAAAATATTTAAATATAATAAAAATAAAATAAATAAATATAATAAAAATATAAAATAATTAAATATAATAAAATATAATATATAATATGCTTAAATAAAAAAGTTTTATAATTATTTTCTGGGTGTAAATGGAGTGTATATGTGCAAATTTGTTCAACATATGTGTAAACTCTGTTCATGTCTTGCGGCTCTCAAACAACTGAACTATATCGTATGTTACTCTTTCATTTTGCAAAATTGGCCACTTATAATATAAGCAGTTAACATTTAGGCCAATCCTGTTGGTATGTGATCTGATGGCGAAGTCACAAAATCAGTCTTTCTGATCACATCTACTGTGCACATCTGCAAATCGATTCGTGAATCGACACCTAAAAGAAACATGTTCTCGATAAATAGAGAAAACCACCTTCGTTCGTCAGCATTCGTCCATAGGTACACAGTCAACATGCACCAGAGAGTTGACTAGTTGACATCAATATCCAACTTTGCTATCTGTTTCATCCTCAACCATGCAAAATATTGCCTGCAAAATTTGGTCATCTGAAGAAATTTCCTTCAGTCAAAGAGGTTTTCATTTGCAGACTGAGTGGAAGATTTGGAGACCAGGTTTTTAGAAAACACATTTCTGTTAACCGATCCAAACGTTCTCTGATTGAATGAACTATCTCTGCAGATTACTATTATTGACATGATTTTAAAAATATGTTTATAAAAACTAACTGAATATTTAAACATTAATAAAAAAATGAATATCTTATAAGTTCTCTATATAATATGCTTATTAAACATTGAAAAATCATTTCGTTTAGAAATAAAGCAAAACTTCAGAATACCAAATAACCACTTTGCCAAACTACATATATCAGCGTTGAAAATAATCATATTTGCTATTAAAATTATTTTTTCATCTTTTTTTGGTTTTCGTTTCTTTGTAGTCTGAAAGTGCCATTTATATCGAGGAGAAATACATGTTTTTAATGCATCAACTGGATCTATTTAAAGCCCTCAGCTATGTAAGTGTTTTTGTTTTGCATATTCTGAGTTTCATTTAGGTTGCGTTGCCTTTAAAACTATTATAAATAATCGACAATAATAATGGAACAGTAACTTGCTTTTATAACAAAACCTTTTCCTTTTAGACAACTCTAAACAATGACGAATATACTAATCAATAAAAAATGTTTTTATCAACAAACAAAAAACATTCAAGATTAATATATATTAGTAAGAACTGTTTTATTTTCTGAAAATTGACAATGTATTCAGTGAATTTCTATAGTAAAATAAGTATAATTGATAATACATTATCGATTATACTTATGTAATTCTATAGCAAAAGCCTTTGCAATGTCTTTTCGTCAGATTTATAATAACCCTAGACTGTCTGTAATGATTGTTTTGAATGCATAAATTCTCCCAACAAAAAGAAAATGAATGTACAAGCAAACTGAAGCTCTGAAAATGCAATTGGTGTTTTTAGACAGTGGCGTAGTGGCTATAAGTGTTGGCTTGTTAAGTCTTCTAGTCGTCGTTAGTTCAATCTATTGATCAGGTAATAAGATAATATACTCTAGTTTTATAAACCCAAGATGATTTAAACCTGACGATGACCGGAGAGCTGAAACGACGTATCTCTAATAACGTCAATAACAAAAATAATGTGAATAATAGTTCGAATAAATAAATGTATAATGAAGAGAGTATAAAAAATATCCAAGGTTTAATTGTTTAATTAAATTCCTTGCCACTAAAATAACCGGCGATACATTAAATTGTTCAAATAAATGAGTTTTGATGTTTTCCTTTTATAAAACGTACCAATGATATAAGGATGTGGTACAGTGGTTATCGGCTCGGAACGAGAAGCCGGGGAGCCGAGTTCGAATTCCAGTTGAATCCATTGTATTCACTTACGCGCAAATACCCTTGGGAAAGGTATTAATCCGTCTCTTCTTTCCAGTTATGGGTTAAATAGCAGAACAGATTGGGTTCTATAGCCTTGGTCGGCAACCAGTCTACCGCAGAAAGCAATGGCAACCTACTGCGGGATAATCTTCTGCCAAGTCAGTCATGTCTCTTTCTTTCATGGTCGCCCAAGCGTGTATCACGTATGGCACTTAACTGACTGACTGACCAATGATATTACTGCTTATATAAGCTGTCTTGTGCTTTGGTCTAATTGTGTTCAATAATCATCGAAATAATTTAGTACTCTTAAATATTATGTAACATATATATTCAAGTATAAGCTTACATTATGTATAGTGCGACCATTGAATTTTCGTTTGATTTTGTTTAGCGGCATATCAACCTCTGTCGAAATGTAATAATTTTGAAGGCAATTTTATGACTTCAACTAAATATATTTTGAACGCAAATGCATACCTTCAACTACAGAGCAAATGTATTGTTGGCCATTTTGCTATAAAATATATACTGCTGGTCATTTCGATTTAAAATATATATTGCTAGACATTTTACTATAAAAATATATTTTTTATACTTTCATAGTATTTTGGTTTTGTTTGGAGGGGTGTCCATAGCTGAGACCCTAACAGGGTTTTTTCATCCCGGGTCAAGATGAACCTGGAAACAGTAGCATTTCAGAGGTGGTTCCATGCTCCTCAAAACTTCCAATCTCTCAATCAGAGGTCTTGCTGCCGGATGTAGCGCATTGCCATACTCAGTACACTGTTTTTTTTTTTGTTTTTTTGTTTGTAAACAACCTGATTAGCTTTCAAATAGCTAGTCTTTAATGCGACCACAGCTTCAGAGCAATACTCGTAGGTCTACTGTAGTCAAGTATTTCAGTAAATTGCACGGTCCTGGGAATATGTTATAGCAAATACATAGTCTTCATTCAATTTTCTTTATTGTTTGTGAAATGCTACTAACTTACCTTAAAATAGCTGATATAAAATTTTAAATACCGTGATTTTGTTTCCGTGTATAGTTAATAAATATTCAGTAAAAGAATAAAAACTATTATTGTTAATAATTTCTTCCTGCAGCATGTACCTTAATACTTTGTGTATGATATAATATATAATATATAATAATTATATATTATAATATAATATATAATTTATATATGAATATGCTTGTATAATGCTCCTCAATTTTGTTGATTCATATTGATAGCCTTACTGTATAATTTAAATAAAGCTATTAGGATTAAAACTGATTTAGTACTTTACCCTGTAAAATCAGCATTTACTATATATTGTGGTGCATCTTGTCCAAATATTTTAGAAATACGTAACGGAGAATCATAAAATGAAATAATACCAGTAAATGTAAATACAACAAATAAAAATAAATACAGCTGGAACTTACCGTATAGATACATATCAGACAAAATGGGTGTGATTTGAAAGCAATACTTCGGCGATGTAAACACGTGCAAACATGTTTACAACAGTGAAGTATTACTTGATAAACGCAATTTAGAGTGGAAAAATCATTTTTGATTTATATAAAGCAATAAGTAAATTCTAAGCAACGCCGTCCGTGAATTACGTTCTGCTGTTCATGTAGCAGCAGAAAGAATGAATATAGGCTTCGGGAGTCATGCTAAACTAATTTATATGTACCGTTAAGAAAAGCCAAAAGTACTGTAAGAATAAAGATGTACTAGGTAGATTACGGTCACCAAGAATACATGATTTTTAAGCTCTTCAAAAAAGTTACCTATGTATAGTACCTATAGTTTGGGTAGAAAAAATGATGGTGCTTACGTATTATCGGGAGGACCTTTAAAAAAACGACTCAAAAATTAAAGTAAATTATTTATTGAAACGGTTAAAACAATAAAATAACATTACATTTGTAATTCCGGAGGCCAGAACGTCGCAATTGCTTCCAAAAGTGACTCAAAGACATCAGTACAGGCAACATGCTTCCGCCACATGAATTCGGCCAAATACGACTCCAAATGGTGACGTGCAGTGCCACAGTGCTTCTCGCATATACGAATTCCAGTCAATTGTAGTCTTATCAGCCATGTCCAGTTGTTCTTCGCACCATTTGATTGAGGTCAAGTCCTTGGCCCAACAGTAGAAGAAACGGACGGCAGTTACGAACGGCAAACGACTGTCGGCAAACCAATTGTTCAAGGTCCTCCCGATAATACGTAAGGACCAAAATGATTATAAAACCTTACATTTTCATGGAGTATACGCGGTAAGCTGTTGATATTTTGATTTGTTTGTTTGTTTGTTTTCTATAAACATCGAAATAATTCATTAATTTTAATTTTCATGTATGTTATTTCTAATCATATGATAAATTCAAATATGGTTCTTGTAAAATGTTATGTTTATAATGACTTATTACATTTCTATTTGCACTTAAAGGGTCGAAACGATTTTGCCATTCATGTTATCACTCGGGAATATGGCTACATTTCTTGGGAAGATTGTTTTCTTTGCCTGCAGTCGGAGTTACTACCCCATTCTATACGGGCAAAATTCTGCGAATTAGTCATCTGTAAGTTTTAAATTTTAATTATAAGCTTTTTGTTTGGTATATAAGATAATGTTGTGATCCTAAACTAATAGTTGATTCAAAATAATGTGCCCATTTTAGTTGTTGCATGCGTGTATCTCCCACATCCTAGATGACCAGAGATTGGTAGCTGATCCCTCCTTCTGACTTAACTCTAACAGCTCAGTGATGTTTCCTCTGTGGGACTTATACATACAATCCATCGCAACAAATGCTGGGTAATAGTCGTTCTCTGTACCGCTATAGTTAGTATCTGACTGCTTCATTACTTTTGCATTCCGTTGGAAAGATTTAAGCTCCACTCAAGAAGCTTCTTCTCAGGAATCGCTGCTTTGTGGAACCGACTCTCAAGAGAATAATACCTCTATTATTACAATCTTAAACTGTTCAAATCTAGAGTTAGTCATTATCTTCCATGCATATCTACATAAACTGTGCCTCTTATACTATAATCCACTACCTCGAGTGAATCTTGAGTCTTATTAATAATTGACAAAATCCTGCAAATAAAATATCAACATAAAATTTCCAAAATTTGAAAAGCCTCTTAATAGAAGCATGATTTCTCAGACATAGATGTGAACGTAATTCAAATCAAAAAATTATTTACAAACATTTTGGATAACACACACACACACACACACGTCACAATGGATGTCTGCTTGATTGCTTAGGACACCTATGTAATCAGGTATATAACAAACCATTTTATTTAGGTCGTATGTGGTTCACCTCAGAATATAATTTTCACTTAGTATGACATTAGACAAGCTGGGTTTATCACTGGGTTGCCCAAGAGAATGACTTCCTGGTCAGTAAATGCTAATCCTCACCTCACAGGATGTCAATAGCTGACCTAGACTGATCGAAGAAATCAACACAGAAGCTTCTGGGGTGTCTGTTCACGTATGTAAAAGTCGGCACGAAAATTCCGTTACATCTTGTCCAGGAAAGCTTTTGTTATGAGAAGCAACAATAAAATCTAGTTGTAAGGGTTTCAAAACAACATTTCGCTGTCTAGAATTATGGGAAGAGAGGTAAAAAATATTTTCGGATTAAGTAACACTGACTTCAATTGTCAGACGTGTGTGTGTGTTTGTTTGTTTTTTGCCCACGTCACAGCACTCACCAGTTCTACAAAACTCGTTATTTGCCTCGACCTACTCTGATAATGACTTAAGGAAATCGAGAACTGAATGTCTGTCTTTGATAGTATTTGACTTAAAGAACATTACCTTTCTAAATGCAGACACACACACACACGCACGCACGCACACACACACACATACACACACACACACACACACCTATAAAGAATTAATATGATTCTTTTATGACTAAGTATTATGTCAAACGTTAGTGTTTGAAATAGAAATTTCTTTTTTATTTATTAAATAGTGTGTATTTCGTCTATTGCTCTGCACATTCGAGAAATATTAGTAAAAAGATTCGTTCTCATTTGTAGAAGAAATTGTTTTATATTAAGATATTGTATATGGCTTAATAATCAAAAGATGAAAGATAATATTAAAATGTGATCATCATATTGTGAGGTGCATACTGTGGGCCGTAGTATGTGGAGAAAAACCTGCCAAAGTTACATTCAGAGTCACATCCACACAAACATTTAGTACATAAATAATCTAAGCGAAGTTCAGAAGAATATTGTTCCTGTCCCACAGTTTGGTGTGTAAGATGCAAAATGGTTTACAAAAGCAGAACATGTTTAGTGTCCCACGGAAGATGCGAACAGTAAAATACTGAGTAAAGCAAAAAATACATTAAATGCGTTAGAAATGACCGGAAAGTCTATAATATATAATTTACGTTATATTTTGAAATAGATAATTCAGCATATATATATATATATATATATATATATATGTCCACTTCCGTATTATAGATGGCGGCGTAATGCGGAAGTGGACATTGGGATAACATCCGTTGTAGCTATTAAAAATGATGAAAATCTGTCTTATTCTTGATGGAACGACCAGTGCTCTTCAGTATCTGCATGTCAGCCTTAGCAAGTCACAACATTTGTACAAGGATAATGGAAAGCTAAAGAGCATCTCTGAAGCCATCATGGTAAAATCATTAAACAAATGTCGCAGCAGGAAGAGATTGACTGACAGCAAATAGACTTAACCTTTAATGAATTTGTGGACGACGCTATCACTGTTTCGAGAGATGATGCGAACTGGGAACTTTTCATTCAATAAAGCCAAATGAATTTCTGTTTGAATGTCAATTTTCGTAATATGCTTTGATAACTTTAACACGTTGTTTGATTGTTAATATTTTCAAGGTTGAATTCGCTATATAAACATATTTGAATTCGCTATATAAACAGATTTGAATTCGCTATATAAACATATTTGAATTCGCTATATAAACATATTTGAATTCGCTATATATCTCTTGAAGTTGGTAAATCTGAAAGGAATTGAAAAAAATCATTAGACGATTAACCTTAATTCACATTTAAAATCGATCCAAGTTATTGGAAAACTCTATACAATTAACATTTGCATAACAAGATTGATTGAACGTCACTGTTATCGATTTTACACTTTTACAACATTCATTCTGGTTTATCTGAAACTGATCTTCCTTAAACAATATTTTATCATCATTCAAGTTTTACCCAGAATGAACGTATCAAGCTTTTAATGCTCATTTGAATGCAGATAACCCATAAACTTATTTTAATCTATCATTGCGTTGGTGCTTATTTTGTTGAGAAAAATCCAAATATCTAAGTTTAACATTATTTTATTTTTAGATGAGTTAAATGACGGTCTAAAGGGATTTTAACGTATCTTGATGTCTGTTGTTTATTTTTTGTTCTTTCCTTTTTCTCAGGCTTGTTTATTGATGTTAGCAACAACTTCTCAGTTCTTGACCATCCCAACATCTGCTTTGTGTACGAATATGTTGGATCAAAAGATTCAGATAGGGAACAAAACCAATATGTAAGTAATCATGTTTTCCTTGTTCTTGCTAAGTTTATCTGCTGGGTGTTCAATCTCAAACTCAGAAAAAATATAGTTAGTTGTTATCATTTCTTTTAAATAGATAAAAATTTATGATAAGTCGTTGACTAGCAAAATCTAACGTGTAATTTCGAAGATTATTTAATACTGAATTCTCCTGGTTAAACTATGAATCCGTCTCTTCTCCCCACTGCTATGGGTTAAAACAACAAGGTAGCCTGTGCTCTTTAGCCTTGGGTAAAAACCCGAAAGAAAACTGAATTTCCGACCATGGAGAAGGTAACAGTAACCAACTATTATTTGTTTCTATATCCGTAGATACCAACAAAAAAATCTGTGGAGAGTCATGATCACCTACACGATATTTTAAAAATTTGTATGCCTTCTGCAGCTTATTTAAAGTCAGAAAATATTTTTGGATTGTAAGACTTGTTTTGGATATGGTAATAATTTGCTGATACAGGTCCTACTATTTAACCCATAGCTGAAAGAAAACGAGGATTCATACATTTCCTAAATATATTTGCGCGTCAGTGAACATAACAGACTCGACTGGAACTAACTTACCGATTTCAAATTGTTTGCTGTTGTCCATTACTCCAGCTACATATCCAAGAACATTAGGAAAAACCGAGCGCAGATTCCAGCCGGAGTTTGAACTCGTTTTTGCATATTCTTTTAGGTTTTTGCAGATTCTATTAGCACTTTCTGTTCTATTAGTTAGGCGTAGATATAGTGATAAAAATCTGGCTCTGAAATATAAAGAAATATGTTTCTGTTTGCATATAAACATGTTTATTACTAGGAATTAGAACAAATAACAAATTTCGATTGTCCACACTGCTTGATATAGAACAAAAGCTAATAAGACAAATAAAAGCCAGGAAAAAATTAATATATTTTAATACATGTAGTTATTAATAACGTCAATATGCCTGTGTCAATGAAAAAATTGTTCGTTCAATTTTTAAATTAATTATTGACTTTGAATAGGTTACCATTATTTTGAAAAAGATCACATCAGCTGATGAACTAACATGTTATGAATACAAGTTCATGTATCCCAATAAAAAATTGACCCATAAACTCCTAGATAAGGTAAGGTGATCATTAGCAAAATGGCGGATTTGAATAACAAAAGATGCTTTTCAAAAGTTAACAAAGTATTAAGGAGCAAGAAAATATTTTAGAAGCATAAAATGAATGCTGAACTTTCCTTTACACCGACTGCACTTCTGCAGAGGGGGAGTAAGCCCACCTCAATGAGGTGTCCTGGAAATGACGATAAACTACATCCGGGTCCTCGGTTTGATAATAAACTGCATCCAGCAGCAAGGTCTCTAATTTGGAAGTTTGTAGAAACATGGAACCATGTCTTAACTGTTGTTGTTTCCAAGTGCACCCTGACCAGAAGTGTTAGCACATGTTGGGTTCCCCGCTATCGACAAATAGTTATCCCCCAAACTGGAGTCAACACGTTATAAAAGTATAAAAATAAAATTTTACAGTGTGAACCGGGTGTAAAACGGCCGAATTATGTCAATAAAAAAGGTCTTATATTATTAAAGATAGTATGTGATCGCATTATTATTGAATCTATTCGAAACCAGGCTTCCTTACTGTTTTAAATTTATACCGTCATTTGCAAGAACATGTATAAACAGAATGGCTACTATCTTCTGTCGCATATATATATATATATATCCCGGAACTTCGAAATCGGCATGAACCTGCTCAGTTAAAGAGTGACAAACTCTTTGTATAGCATTCAACTGAGGGAAAAATATATTTAAAATATGGTTATTAAAAAACATTAGAATTTGCTCCGAAACTTTGCAAACAGAATATCAGTTCCACTTTATGAACCAGTGGGATGAACATTCAAAAGATTTTGCGTGAGTTCACGTAATGTCATTTTTAGTAAGACTCTAAGTTGCTGATCCATATAAATTTGGGAATAATCTAAACCTTGTGCGTTTTACGTCTCATGTCGACCTTACTAATTGCGTTTATACGCAACTGAAGATGTGTGGGTAGTACAACTGATATCGGTGTAGAAATTATGCTCAACGAGCTAAGTTTAAATTCCAGGTTAGTCTGTTGCGTACACTTTTGCACAAGTTTCTTTAGGAGGAAGGATAAAACTCTCTAATTTCTCACCTCGCTTTGAGTTAGATAACAGTATAGACCAGGTTTAATCGCCTTGGGGGGCAATCAGTAAAAATGTAAAATCTCCACTACCTTTCCGAAGAAACCACGGCAAGTTACAGATAATAAAGAAAAATAAGTTATGGAATTAAAAAAGAAAATCGATATACCCAAAGACTTGCATAAAATTTAAGATATAATACGAAACTAATAACTGAGTATCAACTCGCTGTAGTGTAGTGGTGAGTAAAATTTTCTTCAGACGTTAGTTCGATATCCTCCAACCATGTAGAGCTTTTATGTTAGGGTTATTAAATGACCCTAAAATACCAATTGTACAAATAAAATAAAACGAAAAGTTGGGTTACAAATATTGAAAAAAATGTTTAATTTATTCTTCGCTCTGATAACACAATATTATTGTATATCTCCCCGGATACAAAGTGTTAACGCAACTTATGGTTTATAATATAGATCCAAAAATGATTCTAAGTTCAGTTTTAATATATTTTATTAATATTCTTTCTTTCATTATATTTTTATCAATCTCTTTTTGTTCGTTTTTATGAATTCTTTGAAAAGTTTTTGCTTAATGCAACAATCATTGAATTTCCATTTCAGCTTCCGACTTATATTCCCCACAAAATTTTCCACGCCTACTTAACTCTCACAATATTCATTTTATTACCTGAGCGCATTCACAGATGTGTGCTTATCGCTTTCGCGAAATTGTCTCAATGAAATACATTCATCTAAAGTTTTTTGTATCGTATAGAATTTTATTTATCAAATTTTTAAATTTTACTATTTTTTCAACGTTTATCTCGAAATGTGCTTTTAATTGCCTCCTCAATAATTCAGAGGTTTAATCTAAATCTGTTAATTCAGACATTTAATTTCAATCTGTTAAGAATTAAATAAACATTGTCAAGTTACACCTTTTTGCAAATTCATTGAAATAAAATGAATAATCTATTCCTAGGATCTTTCACACTTTCCCTGATCACGTATGCGTCGTCTCTTGGCGTTGTTTTTTTCTTCCAACCGCATTTTCGTTTATGTTTTGAACTAATGGATCCAGTTTGTTTCTCTGCCTTGATGACGACTGACAGTTGAAAGGCTGACACTAACAATATTCCTGAAATGTCTGTAAGACTTGCCAGTGTGCTCGTGCAACGTTACGATTTTCGTACGCTTTCTTGATGTAACGTCCATTGCAAGACAATGGCTGCAAGAGAAATAATCGACAGGCTAGACAATAGTTTCTGGGCGGATTAAAATCTGATGTAAACATAGATAGCGCAATATTATTCAAGACCAAACAAATTTCATCATACACCCCGAAAATAGATTCATATTACTGAACACCACTGAAAATGACCTAATCTGAGGAAAGAACGCAGTTCATCGCTGAAGAGTAATATATATATATATATATATATATATATATACAATTCAAACATTGTAGAGTAATCAATAAGACAGTAGATTGCGATTGAAATTGCAATTAAAGTTGTGAAGATTAAAATTGACTGGAAAGTATGGATTAAGAAGAGATTTTGATAAGCAAAAATGTGAGAAAATAAACTTTTACCATAGAATTTACTAGTATGTCTAACTGACTCAATGTTAAATTGATGAGACCTCATTGCGAGTCTAGTATTGCGCTTAAATTCATAAAGTATAGGTACCATAGCAAAGATATTATCAGAACACACACACACACACACACACACACACACACACACACACACACACACACACACACACATATATATATATATATATATATATATATATATATATGATCTTCATAAATTTTTGGATTATGTGCCTATTGTGCTAAAGAAGGAAAATGTAACTACTGATCTATTTTATTCAGGGTATTCACTGTCTATCTAAACGGCACGTCACTTTTAATTATATATATATATATATATATATATATATATATATATATATATATATATATACGAATTTACAAACTCATTGGTGATAATTCATTTCATGAATATTAAAAACATATACAACTCTTCAGACCGAAACTTTTTACAAAATTGAATAGCTTATTCTTATCCAGACCGAAGGAATAGTGCTGGCGAGGGGAAGAAGAAAAACAGTTTATTGACAGGAGTTAGATCCTGATTTACAATGTTAATTTTAAAACGCGTATTTAGAATGTTGCATTTCCATCCCACACGATAAGATGTCTTTGAATTGAACGTTACATTAAAAATTTTCCATTAAAAAATTTTTACATTAAAAAACTTTACATTAAAAATTTTCCATTAAAAAATTTTTACATTAAAAAACTTTACATTAAAAATTTTCCATTAAAAAATTTTTACATTAAAAAACTTTACATTAAAAATTTTCCATTAAAAAATTTTTACATTAAAAAACTTTACATTAAAAATTTTCAAATACAAGACAGTAAATTTAAAGGTCGTATTTTAACTAGAAGAATTGAAGTCTTAAAGTTTCATATTAATTTAGACTGTAATAACAATATCTTAATCTTATAAATATAATCTTTTCGATTTCATGAAAATAATATTACAATCAAATATGATAAGGACGTTAATGATGTTAAAAATAACCAAATACAAAATTAAAAAATATGTAATTTAAAATAAAAAACTAATATTATTATTATCACTACCATTAATGACAATATTGACAATAATAATAATAATAATTATAATTATTTTTAATAATAATAATAATAATAATAATAATAATAATAATAATAACTGTGGTTATAAATGGCTCAAAAGAAAATAAGCCATCTATTTTACATGGATGACTGAAAGTTGTATGCTAAGAATGGCATTGAGCTGGAAGATCTTCTGCAAAATATAAAATGCTTTAGTGAAGATATTGGAATGAAATTCAATTTGAATATATGCTAAAGCTAGAGGTTTACGAGGATCGCTACAGCAAACATCCTCAATTATTTTAGACCCCGCTGTAACAATAAAATACATAGAGCCAGAAGAAGCTTATAAGTACCTAGCTATAAATGAGAGTGAAAGAATTCACCATAAAAAAAATGAAAGAAATTGTGCGTAAAGAGTACTATAGAAAGCTACGACTGATATTAAAAACTGAATTGAAATATCAGAACAGAATTACGGCCATTAATAACCTTGCCATCTCAGTGGTCCAATATAGCTTTAACCTCTTGAACTAGACTCTAAACGACACCAGACGAATGAGTTCTAAGATCAGAAAGCTCCTCATCATCCAAAGGCTGATGTAGACCGCCTATACATACCCCGTAAAAAGGAGGAAGATGTCTTATACAGCTAGAATTGTCATACAAGACAACAACTATTGCCTTACTAACATACATAGAAACAACAAAGGACTGGATGATGCAAATAGTTAAACAACATGAAAACAGAAAGAAAAAATATTCAATAATGAAAGAAGGAAGTAAATACAAACAAGATTTACATTTAGTAGATTCTGTAGAAAAGCAAAACAGAAACCAAGATCTAACTATTGCGGAAAAAAAAATGAAAAAGAAAGCCAAGGATAAAGTTCTTGAACAGATGAAACAACGCTGGCAAGACAAACCTCTGCATGGCCAATATCCAGAACGTGCTAATAAACTCAATATTGATAAAGTTAATACTCATCGATGGTTACATGCATCTGGATTAAAGTCTGAAACTGAAGGCTTTATTCTTGCAGCGTAAGACCAAAGTTTTTCCACTGGGAATTTTCAGGCAAATATTATACATAATAATGTGGATCTAAAATGTAGGTTCTGTGATAAATACCAAGAAACAATAGACCATCTAATCTCAGGGTGTTCTGTATTTACCTCAAATGAATATAAAAATCGTCACGATAGAGTAGGGCAATATTTACACTGGACAATATGCAAACACTATGCAAACTATGTTAACGAACACTGGTAGGAACATCATCCAGCACCAGTTACAGAAACAGATGTCAACATTGTAAGGGATTAAACCATCTATACAGACATAAAAGTTGTAGCAAATAGGCCAGGCATTATTGTTAAAAACCAAAAAAGAAAAAGACTTGCTTATTAATTGATATGGCTTATCCAGCGGATTGTGACATAGCAACCAAGGAATTCTAAAATCTGTCAAAATATAAAGACCTGGAAATTGAAATATAAAAAATGTGGAAATTGAAAACAAGTATCGCACCAGTAATAGTCGGTAGTCGGTGCATATGGCATGATAAAAAATGGAACAAAAAAAAAAACACGTTGAAAGAATCCTTGGAAACCCCAGCTTAAGAGATATACAAAAAATTGTTTTGTTAAGTACAGTCCACACACTAAGGAGAACTTTGTCTATGTAACGCTAGGGATGTTAGGGAGATATGAAAAAACAGACTTGGTAGGTAGTGCGACCATAGCAGAAATCGAATTATAATGAAAGGTGACATAATAATAACAATAATACTTAAAAAATACATAATATTAATAATCTAAACATTTTAGATAATAAAAATGAATTAATAATGCGGTAAATATAAATTCTTTAACGGGGAATGACATGAGTTTTATGAAAACATTGGTTTTAAGGGACTTAAATTATATACTTATTTGCATATAAATCTTTACCTGCGCACCTGCTTGTTTGTGACTACGTAAATGTACTTACATGTATATACATGCTCATGTACATATAAACAAATCAGATCATAACCACACACACACACACACACACACACACACACACACACACATATATATATATATATATATATATGGATACACATATATATACTTAAGCAAATACATATGCATATCCAAACATATACATAAACATACACATATTTTACTTATATATATATATAAACATATATACAAAATACACACTTTATCATAAGCATATCCATGTACCTACACTTAATTTTACACACTACTTACAATTTACATAATATATATATATATATATATATATATATATATATATACTTAAGCAAATACATATATATATATCCAAACATATACATAAACTTACGCATATTTTACCTATATATATATCCATGCATATATCCATGTACCTACACTTAATTTTACACACTACTTACAATTTGCATAATATATATATATATATATATATATATATATATATATATGTACTTAAGCAAATACATATATATATATACAAAAATATACATAAACTTACACATATTTTATCTATATATATATATATACACACTTTATCATAACCATATCCATATACCTACACTTAATTTTACACACTGCTTACAATTTACATATATATATATATATATATATATATATATATATATATATATATATATGTAAATATATATATATATATATTATAATCATATAATGTAAATATATATTTTTTTTTTTTATAAGCGTTTCACCCCGAGCAAGGCATGTCACTGCCACTACTGTGCAGGGGGCTACGTAGAGTGGAGAAAGGCTGGTTAAATATAGGAAATAACAGAGGGTGGGTGATAGGCGGGTGAGGATACCGAGAATGAGGGTTGGGTAGATGAGAGTGTTGTGAGAATAGTTGGGAGTTAGTGTGATAGGAGGTGTCTATTGACCCTACATTTAAACACCTGGAGATTGTAACTGTCGGGAAAGCAGACTTGTGGAAGGGAGTTCCACAGGCGGGAAGCGCGAGAAAAGAAGCTGTTGGAGTAGAATTTACGGTTACATCTTATTTGTTTAACTGTAAAAGGGTGGGACCTAGTTGCTAATCTAGTATCTCGTGTAAATTCGTGCTTGGGCGGCACCAGTGATAATCATTTCACCCCAAGCAAGTCAGTACTACCATTAATGTGCAGGGGGTTTCTATGAAAGAAGAGAGAAAACAGAAAAGAAAACGGCATGGGGTGTTGTTGTAAAAACAGTAAGAGAGAGGTGAGAATCTAAGAGATAAAAGATGGCAATTGACGTTGCAATTAAACTTTTGGAGATTGTAGCAATCAGGGAAGCAGGCTTAGATTTCCACTGTTTGAAAGTGTGAGAAAAGAACCTGAGAGTAGAAGTGGCAGTTGCATTTGCCTATTTTACGGTAAAAGGGTAGGACCTATTTGCCAATATAGTTGCAAGAGTAAATTCATGAGTGTGGGGCACCATGAAATGAAGATAGTCACAAGAGAATCCATGAAAATACTTGTAGAAAAGACAGAGAGAAGCAATATTCCGACGGTGCGAAACTAACTGAAGGCTAGCTACCAAATCGGGTCCGATTACATTGCACATCCTCCTTTGGATTTTTTTTTTCGAGAACTTTAAGATAAACATCAGGAATACCTGACCAGATGACAACAATATGCAATGCACAGACAAATGGTTGATTTGTAAATGTGCAAGACGGATACTGACGAGAAAACTTTCTGGTTTGGCAGAGCGAGCCAACCTTCTTAGCAATCGATGTAGCTATATATTAGGTATTTAAAATATATATTATATATTGTAAATACCGAATTATGCTATTACACAATTAAACAACGTAAAAAAAATATTGATTTATTCGGACATAAGACAATATTCACATAATTATGAAATCCTAAAACTGATCCAGAATTGATAAATTCTTTCTAAGGCCGTTAAATATTTCCTTCCGATGCTAATGATTTATGATCGAACTAAGTAAAAGCAAGGATTTCGAAGGCTTATTATCAAAACAAACTCCTAATTCTAGAAAGACTGACGTAGCAATGTATCCCTTTAATTGATTTATCTTACAGTTCGTACAGTTGCGCTGTATTAAACTTATTAAATATGTTCTTTTAACCATTACTGTAACCTAATCTGATAGAATGGTCATCCTGCAAATTTCTTTATCCGTATACTGAGTTCGATTCCCGCTAGAAGCATTCTTAATGCATCTTTGTGATAGGCTGAACGTAACAAATACCAATAAACCTACCCAATAGCTGCGCATTTTTCCTATGGCGCCATATTTCAATGTTCGAACAGACTTAAAATAAAAGATTTTGAACCTTGATTGTTAAAGTTGGCAATCACGTCCTAATTAAATGATTGGCGCAACATTATCTTCTCACTCCTATCTTAGTAGTTAAATTTATTCAGTAGTATATTTATCATTAGCCTCAGAATTAATGAGGAGGTGATGCCTTCTTTATTATTTCCAAGTCGTGCCGTATTCTTCACTTGGATTTAGACTTGTTGCTAATAACATGTTCCTTGTTTACTGTTGTGCTTTAAACGTTTCCAAACTCAGCTTCAAATGTACCGCAGCGGAAGTGAAGGCGACTCAGAGGTAGGACAAATATATTCCTGTTTGCATTCCCAGCAACAAAATCCCGTCTCCTGTTTATTTTTATCTCTTTATTTTTATACTTACCAAATCCCCGTTTGTAGTTCTCTTTACCTCCCTTTGTCATGTTATATAATTAATAATTACACTCTAAATAGCCGCAAGGTCTCAGACACAGGCACCGCCTATCTATGTATGTCTTTCTAACTGTGAGGCTATTGTTAAATGAACACGGCATTGCTCCTCCTACCAGACAGATGGGAAGAATATCGTGTTAAAAATGTATATTACTCATTTTTCAGTACGAAAATATTACTTATTATAAATCGTATTTTTGTGGGACACACTTGTTTATTTAAGAAACCATGTAAGTAGCATCTATCAGAATAGTTAAAAAAGAAAGTGTATCTCTCTGAAGGAATCTGACATGTATTTCTATTAATTAATTTCTAGATATATATATATATATATATATATATATATATATATATATATATGTTTTTTTATAAGCGTTTCACCCCGAGCAAGGCATGTCACCGCCACTACTGCGCAGGGGGCTACGTAGAGTGGAGAAAGGATGATTAAATATAGGAAATGTAAGAGGGTGGGTGATAGGCGGGTTAGGATACTGAGAATGAGGGTTGGGTAGATGAGAGTGTTCTGAGAATAGTTGGGAGTTAGTGTGATAGGAGGTGTCTATTGACCCTACATTTAAACACCTGGAGATTGTAACTGTCGGGAAAGCAGACTTGTGGAAGGGAATTCCACAGGCGGGAAGCGCAAGAAAAGAAGCTGTTGGAGTAGAATTTACGGTTACATCTTATTTGTTTAACTGTAAAAGGGTGGGACCTAGTTGCTAATCTAGTATCTCGTGTAAATTCCTGCTTAGGCGGCACCAGTGATCTAAGCTCATTGGAGCAGAAGCCATGAAAGTACTTGTAGAAGAGGCACAGGGAAGCCACATCACGCCGGTGAGAAAGCGGCTGCAGCCGGTCTGCCAAGTCAGTATCAACCACGTTACAGATCCTCCTTTGTATTTTGTCAAGAAATATATATATACAAAGAAAGAGAGCGGGTGTGAGAGGTCAGTTTATATTTTTGACTGATTAATTTATGGCTATTGGTGCTAACGTATTAAATGAACTTTTCACAATTCATATTATTTCGTTTATATTTCTGAGATGAGGTATTGTAATTATTTACACTATTTACAGATGTTTCAGTAATCTTCCTTTAACTCAACTCTCTACTTTTATGTGTTCATATCTGCAGCCAGGTATTGAACACAAAACTCTTTAAGTCAAGTCATTGAATCCAACCAACCAACCAACCAGCGGTTTTATCTACTGGGCCATGTGTCGTAGCGTTACAGTGGCTTCCTGGGAAGTAAAATATCTTTATTCATAATAAAAAGATTAATTTTATGAAGAATATGAATTAATAACTGACCTGACACCAATCGTACATTAATATGCAACTCTTTAAAACAAAGAATAGAAAACAAAATTCTTGTACACAAATCCAACTCTATCAACATAAAATAAATTTCATTAAAATTTGGTAAATAAGTCGGAGACGCTCATAATCTATTAGACAATTAGTGTTAAAATTTTTTAACGGAAATTTAAAATCATTTGGACCAGAGAAAAATTCAATAAGAAAAGTATGAATAAAGAATTTTTGTTGTTCATCAAACAAATGTTTATTTTTACAATGATATTCACCCTGTACAAAGCCAAAGATACACTCGAGGTAAAAAGTTACAGACTAGGATGTCATACCACAAGCAAGGTGATAATGCTACAAAAACGCAAGGGGCCAGCGGAAGTAGAAAAACGGTAATGACTTCAGAAAGATCCAGAAACCCATCCTAAACCGGAAACAAGAGATAAACCTCTACTCCTATTCAAAAGATAGGGAAGGAGTGTGATAGGTAAACCTATTTACGTTTACAACCATTACGGTATCCTTCATCATGGCATCGAGAGCTCCCCCCCCCAGAGACGACTGCGCGGTCCATAAGCCATTCACAAAATAGCAGTACAATAGTTCCAATTTTAAACACCTGCTGATAGAACAGTCTCCTTTAAAGTTACGCAAAGGTTTGTGTCTCTGACTATCAGAAAAGTATCTACATCATATGTTCTTAATGAAGGGACAAAACAATTCAGGAGAGAAGATACAGGCGTGATACCCCGAGTGTACATATCTCGTTTGCTCGGAAATCAGAACTCCCCATTGGGTCAGAAACATTGTCGCGGTTCGAGACCTCAGGTACAGAGACAAACGCGCTGGTATATGAGGACTAAAATTGGATTTAATATTATCGGAGAATTGAAGTTAATTGACGGGAGCTACATTTAGAAATTTGGAGTTGGTAGGGACTTCCTCCTTATCTGGTATCTGTGTTAGGTGAATTAGGCTTATGAAAGTATAGTATTAACTAGTAAGTTTTAGCAGTATAAGTCGAAATATCTCCTATCAGAATAAAGAGAAATAAGAATATTAAGACTGGCCTCACTGCATGGGAAATAGAAAAAAAATCACATTATTTCTGCAAAAGATTACATGTCTTATATTTAGGACTGGTGAATTTACTGCGTGATATTTTCGCCAAAAATCAAATCTCTAGTGAAAGCAAGAATCGACTTATAAGGGACAGATCCCCCCTGAAGAGTGGCGATAAAGTCGTTAACTTGCTAAGTAATCAATTGTTTCAAGAACGGGATACTAGTTATTTTTTTATATTTTAGAAATTTAAAAAGTAAATATTTTTTAATTTAAATATACATCATGACCATTTTAGTTTAGGAAAATTTCATTAAATGAAGTTATCTGTGAACGAAATAAAAAAAACATTATTCAACAATGAAGGTAGGTCCACTGAAAGGGAAAGAAAAATACATGTATAAAAGATTACATTAGAATTGGTTAATTTACTTTAATTTTCTTATTTTTAACAATATCATTCACATTGTACAAGGCCCGAGGCTACTCGAGGTAGAGGCAGGCTAGGAGAGAAAGACAACGATTGACTATAGACTTGAACAGGTCAGTATTTCAGTGATCGGAAAACATCTCTTGGGAGTCTGTTCCATAGGTTCATGATTCTGATTTTGAGTGTAACTTACATCTTGCCGGTGGAATACAGAGGTAGTGTGGGTTAGTTTGCTACTCCGTAAGTGCTATAAAGGTAAGACCTGGTGGAATCAGTTCACCCGAGCACTATCCATCGTAGTAGCGATAGACCAGTGAAAGACTCGCCACATCTTATCTGTGTGTGTGTGTGTGTGTGTGTGTGTGTGTGAGAGAGAGAGAGAGAGAGAGAGAGAGAGTTTGGGGATTAGAAAATGATAATTCTTCTCCAATAATGAATTGACGGCGTTTGTAAGCACTATCGAGACTGGGAAGTGAGGTCTTCCTCGTTATGGCAACGGTACTCAAATTTTGACCTGATCTGACTTTGATAAAGATAGAGATGTAAATTACTGAAGCGGCATAGGAGACGATCATTTTACCTGCATCTTTAGCGATGGATCGTATATAGGCGTTTAAATTTAATTCGGATATGAGCACTTCAGACCATCTTTTGAGAAAGAAAGTTTAAAATTATTTAGTTTGAGTCAAATTTTTGTTCCCTATGAAAATGGAAGATTATAAAGTGCGTTTTAGTTTACTGATGCTTTTTTTTACCATAAAAACAATAGTGTCTCGCAAGCAACAAAAAGAGATGTGCTGTGTACGGTGAAGGTTTTTTAGCTTACAGAACTGTACAGCAGTGGTTCGCTAAATTTAAAGTTTGTGATTGTAGCCTTATTGATGAAAAACGCTCCCACTAGACTCACAGATGATGACCAAATCAAGACATCGATTGAGAATAACTAACATGACATAATGCGAGAATTGCCAAAAAACACTAAATTCATAAAAACCCACAATCCATTTAGATTCTGAAAAGTAATGCTTGAAACTGTGAGAATTAAAGGCACCAATTTAAGAAAAACACCCAGAATGGGTCATTAGTGCGCAATGGACACTTAATACCTCAGTTTTGCTTTGAACTTTGTTTGATGATTCTATTTTTTGTACCATTAACCGTTAGACAAACTTCGTATTTGTAAGCATTTTTCCTTAAAAAAAAAGCCTTCAATGACATTTTTAACCCTCTAGGGTCATTCGTATTATATTTGATACAGTATGAAAACAAGCCTTGAAAGAAATATTTTCCTGAAAAATTTTTTAAGAGAAATATTTTATAAATTTCAAATGAAAGCAGTACTGACTGCTCAGTCAATGAATACCAAATGTTTCCTTATAGGGAAATACCAAATGTTTCCTTATAGGGAAATACTGTATCAAATATGATACGAATGGCCCTAGAGGGTTAATGGAAATCAATCTTATTACCATTTCTCAAATTGATGCGAGAATAGTCAGTCTTTTTTTTTGTTGATCTTTGATTCATTTTCTTTTAACGGCATGGAAAAGATAACCTGTTTTTTTTTCTTTTGAATTCTTTCTATGTGTGTCCTAAGGGTCTTCATTGACGCGCTAACTATCGATTCCGCGATGCAGATATCTCACTGTTTATATATATATTACCAATGTTTTAATTCATAAAAACTTGAAATATTGATCCTTTATGATGTTTTACCACGTTTGCTGAATGGAATTGACACTGGAACCGTTTCCGGAAATTCCAGATTCTTTGGAATCTATCAAGAATCTATAGATCATCGTAGAACCACCAGACCAGATGTAGCAACATATTTGATGGTAAACTTATAAATGAACAAGATAGATTCCGGCGAGAAAAGTAGTCTAGCATTACACAGTGAATCAACTTTTATGGAAGCAGACGTTGCAATTGATTAGATAGAATCGTTTTACTTCATGTTAGTGAAAGACATTAAACCAATAAAGTGCAGTTACTCTCCCGAAGGATACGGTCATACTGATCAAGAACACAGAATGTTTTTTTATGCGATTATAGGAGAGCAGATTTGTTTTGGAAGCGTTAAAATTATCAATCTAGTTCCACTTCTATTGATGATAGAAAGAATAGCATCCGATATAAATATATCGTATTTGTTTTCTTTTTGTGTAAATATGTCTGTCAAGCTCTTCTTTACAAAATACGGAATTAAGATGCATGGATTACATTTTTAAGTCCAGGACGCTGTCGCCACCGTTCTCTTTCAGAACCCAAATCTCTAATTTGATCTCTTCAATTCAATAAAAACCTTTCTATTAATTTTTATTTTGTTTTACCACATATCAGACTTAACAAAGAAAACTTTCAGCACTAACATTTCACTTGACACTTTATCATGTAGCACGTATCAATTTGTAGTTAATTTTTTAAAACACTATTTACATTCTTCGGACTGTTGTCCTCATCTTTACTGTCATATTTACGACGTTTTGGCTGTCATACGATGCGGTCTATTTCAGGTGATATACGTTGAAATTTCTAAGCGAACCTCTTATTTAGCCCACAGAGTAGATTGCAGTTCTGTGTGTAATACTTTTTCTGGATATCGTGGTTTCAGTTAATTCTTTTTGGTAACTTAATTCCCCAAGTTTTGTTCACAACACTGTGTCGTTTTTTACGTTTTTAAATGATACGGGGATATTAACAATGATGGTTTGATTTTGTGCAGCAAATATTTTGTTTACATTTTAAGCAGATGTTTATTTGTAACAGTTCAATTGCGCCAAGCTTTTAACCATTCACACCACGTCAAGGTTCCCTTACCATTACTCCAGTGTAGTGAGTTCTATTCACAATTCTATTCGCAATGTATGCCCTATACTTGTAGCCTTGTGTTACTAAACAAAGCTCGATAAAGATATCTTTCTATATAGATGGTACATTTGAGAAAGACTATAGGAGAAATGAGCCAAAGTTATGTGGGAAAAAATTAAAAGAACAGTTATCCGGTTCTGTTTATCTTATTACTCTTGTAATCCGGTTCTGTTTATCACATTATACTTGAAATAATTACGGCTCTTCCACAAATTATTGACAGTATCTATGAATTTGTTTTAAAACTGAATTTAATTATTGCTATTTATTTTAATTGTAAATTTTATTTTATTTATTGAAATACCAATGACTTACTTTACACCTGTGTCAGAGGCCTTGCTGAACATTATTCCCTGTATTTTTGTTTGCCAGCAAATAAGCATGAATACACCAATACATAGACATGCACACAGTTATTTACGTATAACATAAAGGATATATATATATATATATATATATATATATATACGTTTAAAATTAGAATAGATAATGCTCGTATTATTGTGAATAATAGTATTGCCTTAGAAACAACAAATGTATATTTATGTAAAAGTTTTACAAAAGGTTCGCAAACCTTTTGTAAAATTAAAAGTTAGCTCTTAAATCACGATTATTATTCTCTGTAATAGCAGCATAAACTCTGTTTCAGCTTCACCTTCATCGAATATATTTTACTTTTTGAACCGACACCGTCATTTGTTTACTTTATTAAATACCATGTCTTGTAAATCACGTCTTGACTGAGGATAATAAATAAACGAATCAATATATTTTAATCGTGTCATTCCAGAATTCAGGGAAGGTAAGTTTAATTATGATTTTAAATTATTAAAATTGACAATTTTTTTCTGAAACCGATGCTAAAATTCACTAGTATTATTACACTCGAATGACTAACAAGTAACTTCCAAGTAGTTGATTTTATATAAAACATTCAAATTTAATACAGAATAATACATGCTTGGTGGTTGATGAATTGAAGAACCGAGTTTGGTTTCTAGTTTACGGTTATGCATTCACTTATGTGCAAACACCTTTGAAAAAGTATAATTCTATCTCTTATGGGTAAATTAGTTATAAGAATTTTGGGTGGTAACCAGTCTAGAAGAAAAACTCTGAATTCAAAATCTGAGTAATCGACTACTGAACCGGCTTTCCCACCTGACTCTCGTTTAGGGAAGATAGTAAGTATAATTATAAAAATAAGAGGGATTAAATGGTGAATGAACTCCTCAGAGTCAACGGTTACTATTCCCAACAATGATAAGTAGGCACACAAATCTTCATTTGACCAACTGTGGTCAGTACAGCTACATTACTGAAGACATGGTCAGTCCTTCAAAACAGAGCTGACAAGACCCTGGATTTGAATTTGGATTGAAATACACCGACGTGACCAAATTCAAGAATAGTAATTAGAAAACTGGGTTCCTACTTATGCATTAAACCCATCCTTATCACATCATTTATCTTTTTTCTCAATATAGACTGCAAATTCTTTTATGTAACATTCTGCTTACAGCCAGCAATTGAATTCAACGACGATTTTAGTTGGAAAGAGAGAAATTGAAAGAAGCCAAATTTAGACACTAGACTGGATTAAATGAACCATGCAACATTTTGCAGAAAACCTTGTCATGTTTCTCTTTATGGAGATATGACTTACATTGAAAATACCGGTTTCCCGTACAATCACTGAAGTTAAACAATGTCGAGCCTGTCAGTCTCAAGATGGGGGATCAGTTGCGAATAACGGGTACTATAAGCGCGTGGTTTAATGGATACTGGTTCGGAATTGTTAATCGGCGAGTCGAGTTCTAATTCTGTTTCGGTTCGCTGTGTTCACTTACGGGTAAATATCTTTAAGAAAAGTATGAAATAACCTCTTTTTCTCCAAGCTATGGATTAATTAATAAGATTCATCAGTAAATTATTATTATATCTAAAATGATTCTTACAATCTAAAAATATTTTATGGCTTTAAATAACCTGCAAATAGTTGATAAACCGTAGAAAACGAGCCACCCTTATCGGGATGCATTAAAACATCCCATTAAAGACATTATTTTATCATTGAAGATATATCGTCTGATTTGAACTAAACACTTCATTTGCCTATTTTTTATTTAATTATCACCATTTTAGTTCAAGAAAGAGTACGAAAAATATGCGTAAAAGTAAAGGAAAAGTAAATTTAAAGATTTGTGATAAATTATATATTGAACGTTCAGGTGAGATTTTCGGAACAGAGGACGGAAAGTGCAATACGTAGATCCGAAGACGTATTGACTTGATCAAGGATGCATTCCAAAGGCTGGATAGAGTATTAAGAGACAGCAAACTTCGGTGGAAACAGTGAAGAGGGTACTGGATTGTTATGTGATGTGCGTCCTTCAGTATAGTAGCGAATGCTAGACAATCTCATCAAAGATGAAAGGAAGACTTGAAGCAACTGAAATGTGATTCTACAGAAGGATGTTGAGGATACCATGGACGGAACACGCAAGCAGCTATGAGGTTCTGGAGAGGATGGACATAAGAAGGAAACTGATGCTTGACATAAGAAAAAAGACAGATGACATGGGGACATGTAATGAGTAAGGGGGCTTGGAGAACCTGATGCTCACGAGACAGATAGAGGGAGAAGGAAGAGACAAGAGAAAGCAACGCATGAAATACTTGATGGACTTGAGTAAATGGATGGTGGAGCGTGGATTGAGAGGAGTTATTGAGAGCGAGAAGCTATAGGGACACGGCACATAGAAGAAGAAGAAGAAGAAGAAGAAGAAGAAGAAGAAGAAGAAGAAGCTGATCGGAACCTTGTTATCAAAAAGAAAGAAAGGTCAGGGAAGTGTACGAATTCATTGAATAATACAAATCTCGGAGTATCAGAAAATATTTATACTTTATTTCGACTCCAGTTAATGGGGATATAAAGAAAATACTAGACATAGGTAATTGAGAAGCGTAAAGTTGAACACCTTAATGTACACCGTGCCAATAATGGGAAGGTAGCCATTAATAGCATATAGGGAGCAAGACAGTTATTTAGAGTTTTTTTTTCCTATAAAATTATAATCATTATATTAAAAGAGTACAATTAACGCCAGTCTTTTTAAAAAATTATAAATAATAATAGGTTTTAATTTTTTTATTTCTATAATTAATACCGTATTTTAAAACGGGCATTAATAGTTTTTAAAAATCGCATTAAAGACTGAAATGTTATAACCTATATAATGTATTTAACATTAAACAGATCATTTCTTGAAGATAAACAGATTTGTTATGAACACGACCATACTACAATAATTTAGTTTTTTCTTATATTTGACGCGGAAATATTTTTTTTTATTTTAGATAGTTTAATACGCTTATTAATCCAATGTTAATTAATGTCAGAGTTTTTCTTATTTTATATACTTACATATTGAATAATAATAATAATAATAACAATAATAATAATAATACAATTTTTACAATATTCTTGATACAATTTTTACGATATTCTTTTTTAAAAAGAATGCGTATTTATTTATTTATTCATTTTCTTTATTTATTTATTTAATTTTTTAAATTTTTTGATTTTTTAATTTAATTTTTTTTTTTGATAAGCCTATTTTCGACGACTTTAATGAAAAAAATAACTGAATATACAGTGAACGAACAAAAATTATTATTATTTTTAAATTTCACAGTAGTAATAAACTTAAACGTATGTCATTTTTTTCTTTTCCATTAATTTTGTTTTCTTAACAATTATTTTTGTGACAAGGACTAGTGATGGTTGCAACATTTTTTTTAACAAAATACTCTAGTGTAGTGATGTTTTGTTTCTTTGAGCGGCTGTTACGTCGAACTTGTTTTTTTTTTAACCAGCGTATTTCTCTTTGAATTTCAATCGCGTCTTTGTCAACTGTCGCTTGGCAACCCATTTAGTAGAAGGAAAACTCCGAACAACAACCCACAACTCAATATGTTAATCGTGCCGAGGAGTGAACGGCTACTGCGTTATGAGGTCATATAAGGAGGGAACCTACCTGCGGTCGAAAAATCTACCAAAGGAACAAACTCCTATACAAAGAATGAATCTTCAGGTCCCCACAACCAGGATAATCCTAATGATGGCCCTGAAAATTCTCCAACTAGATAAATAACCGTATATTTAAAGAAAGAAAAATTAAAATGGTCTCGTGAGGAGTACAAAGTCATTATGACTGCATTTCATGAAGCGTTACTCAAACCCCCACCACCACCACCAAAATATCACTCGCCACACATATGATATTTGGCGAGAAAAGGTTGGACAAACAAATAGAAAGTGCATTGACGAAAATAAATTAGCCAATGTACAAAGATACATTATGCAAAATAACCGATTGACAGAGACTGAAGATAATGAGATAAAAAAAATTTCAACCAGAATAGGCAAATCAACAAAATATGAAAGGGAACCGGAATCAGAAATAAAAAGTAGTAACATCAGACAAGCCACAGATCATAATGTAGAAACCGTGATACACACAAATCACTGTGAAGATAGTGCTGTAAGTTTAGAAGTGCTGGAAAGGTGTGATCTGAGTCAGTTACAAGACGACAATAAAACGAGTTCAAAACGCAATGAACAGCATTATTTTACTGAAAACAAGAACAGTATGCAAGGAAGAAATGAAGAACCATATAAGTCAGATACAAAATATTGCAATGGAGGAACGAGAACAACTCCCAAAATTACAACCAACAAAGCATAACCTAGAAACCATTAAACTCTACAATGCAGCATCAAATTTATTTTGGATAAAGAAGACATATAAATCTCAATGAAGCAATATATGCATCAGCAATAGCAGCAACAAAAAAACTGAACATCAATTTAAAAACAAGGCAGTCGCGCAGACATGAAGATCTACCTTAGAAAAGAAAAATAGAAAAAGAAATCGAACAACTTAGAAGTGAATTATCAGTATTCGATTAACTAACAAGAGGAATAAATATAAGAACTAGAAAAGGCAGAAGAGTCGAAAGAAAATACAACATCAGAAATGAAAATGAAGTCCTAACAACTAAGGAAAAAATAAAGCAAACTATACAACTGAAGGCTCAAAGAATAAGACGCTATGAGAAAAGATCAAGATTCTACAGACAAAACAAGATTTTTCAAAGCGATGCAAACAATTATTTTACGTGGCTGTTACGGATGTAAAAAACAATTACTTATTAATAGGATGATCTTAGAAAACTGCTTCAATGCAAAGAAAAATCTTAGTACTGCTTGGATAGATTATCGTAAGGCATTCGATAGTGTACCTCATTCTTGGATCTTAAAGACTTTAAATATGTACAAAGTATTACCCGTCATCATCAATTTCATCAAACAATGTATGACGATATGGAAAACAACCCTTTACCTCAATCATATAAATGGAACCTATAAGTCTGATAAAATAAACATCAAAAGAGATATATTTCAAGGTGACTCTTTGTCTCCTTTACTATTTTGCATATCATTAATAGCATTAACCAGTCAACTTAACAAGAGAGAATGTGGTTATAAAATAGCCCAAAAGAAAATAAGCCATCTATTTTACATGGATGAATTAAAGTTGTATGCTAAGAATGATAATGAACTGGAAGATCTGCAAAATGTAAAATGCTTCAGTGAAGACATTGGAATAAAATTCAATTTGAATAAATGTGCTAAAGCGACAGTTTTACGAGGATAGCTACAACAAACATTCTCAATTAGCCTAGACCCTGCTATAACAATAAAAGATTGAAAGCCAGAAGAAGCTTATAAATACCCAGGTGTAAATGAGAGTGAAAAGATTCACCATAAAGATTGAAAGAAATATTGCGTAAAGAGTACTATAGAAAGCGACGACTGATATTAAAAACAGAATTGGATTCTCAAAACAGAATAATGACAATTAATAGCCTTGCTATCCCAGAAGTTCAATATAGTTTCAACATCTTGAACTGGACTCTAAACGACATCAGACGAATGGATTGAAAAACAAAGAAAGCTTCTTTCTAAGCATAAGATGCATCATCTAAAGGCTGATGTAGATCGTCTATACATACCCCGTAAAGAAGGTGGAAGAGGTTTTATTCAGCTAGAATTGTCATACAAGACAACAACTATTGGCTTATTAACATACATAGAAACAGTAAAGGACTGGATGAAACAATTGGTTAAACAAAATAAACAGAAAGAAAAAATATTCAATAATGAAAGAAGGAAGTAAATACAAACAAGATTTACATTTAGTAGATTCTGTAGAAAAGCAAAACAGAAGCCAAGAACCAACCATTGCCGCAACAAATATGAAAAAGGAAGCCAAGGATAAAGCTCTTGAACAGATGAAACAACGCTAGCAAGACAAACCTTTGTATGGCCAATATCCAAAACGTGCTAATAAATTAAATGTTGATAAAGTTTATACTCATCGATGGTTACGTGCATCTGGATTAAAGTCTGAGACTGAAGGCTTTATTCAGGCATCACAAGACCAAAATCTTTTCGCTAGGAACTTTGAGGCAAATATTATGCATGATGGTGTGGATCCAAAATGCGCGTTCTGTGATAAATACCAAGAAACAATAGACCATCTAATCTCAGGATGTTCTGTTCTTGTCCCAAATGAATATAAAAAAAGGTCACGATAGAGTGGGACAATACTTGCATTGGACAATGTGCAAACACTATGGAAAATATGTAAACAAACGCTGGTCTGGACATCAGAAATAGAAGATGTCACCATTGTATGGGATTACACCATCTACACAGACGGAAAATTTGAAGCAAATAGGCTTGACATTATTGTTAAAAAGAAGAAAGAAAAACTTGCCCATGAATTGATATGGCTTGTCCAGCGGCTAACCAAGTCTTGGTTCCGACGAAGGGTAGAATCACGACAGGGGAAAAATAGATAGGTATCTTTTGGCCTGGCTATATGGCCGGAAAGACCCACAATAAAAAGACCTTGTGTCACATCTAGCCTTACGTGGAAAGGTTGGCAAATGCCGCCATCGTCATTAGACGAGAGTTATCGTCATTAGACGAGAGCATACGTCACTAGAAGGAAGCATTCCTCACTAGACGGACGCATACGTCCTAGACAGAGACAATGCTTTATTGATTGTTGTACCTGTTAACTCTTCGTTGGTGTTCTTGTATTGTCTATTGGTTTATTGTACTGAGCTATAATATATCTTTATTCCTATACCTTTATTGTTAAGTATTATTCTTGCACTATTCTTTCCCTGTTTATCCCCTCACGGGATATAACAGATATACAAAAAATTGTTTTGTTAAGTACAGTCCACACACTAAGGAGAACGTTGTCTATGTAGCGATGGGGATGTTAGGGAAGAAAAAAAAACATAAAATGGAGCCATAGCAACACACCAAGACCTGCTTTAGGTCTTTCCGCAGACTTGGCAGGTAGTGCGATCAAAGCAGAAATCGAAATATGATGAAAAATGACAACACAATAATAATAGATCTTATAAGTTCTGATCTTAACTGATCGGAGGCATTAAAATGTGCATATTTTGTCTTGGATGAATTAATCCATTTGTGCCCAATTTTTTTCTTGGATTTTTTAACAAAAAAAATTTTTAATTTGTACAGATTTATTTAATATTAAACATATAAAAATCATTGCATTAGTCTAATAAAAAAATAGTTTGGTTCTTATTTTAGGATCAAACTTATAGAGCATGGTATATTTGAGCAAAATTAATACATTTTCTTGTCTTTATAGAACAATTAGGCATTCAAATATACTTCTTTCTAAGCATAAGATGCATCATCTAAAGGCTGATGTAGATCGTCTATACATACCCCGTAAAGAAGGTGGAAGAGGTTTTATTCAGCTAGAATTGTCATACAAGACAACAACTATTGGCTTATTAACATACATAGAAACAGTAAAGGACTGGATGAAACAATTGGTTAAACAAAATAAACAGAAAGAAAAAATATTCAATAATGAAAGAAGGAAGTAAATACAAACAAGATTTACATTTAGTAGATTCTGTAGAAAAGCAAAACAGAAGCCAAGAACCAACCATTGCCGCAACAAATATGAAAAAGGAAGCCAAGGATAAAGCTCTTGAACAGATGAAACAACGCTAGCAAGACAAACCTTTGTATGGCCAATATCCAAAACGTGCTAATAAATTAAATGTTGATAAAGTTTATACTCATCGATGGTTACGTGCATCTGGATTAAAGTCTGAGACTGAAGGCTTTATTCAGGCATCACAAGACCAAAATCTTTTCGCTAGGAACTTTGAGGCAAATATTATGCATGATGGTGTGGATCCAAAATGCGCGTTCTGTGATAAATACCAAGAAACAATAGACCATCTAATCTCAGGATGTTCTGTTCTTGTCCCAAATGAATATAAAAAAAGGTCACGATAGAGTGGGACAATACTTGCATTGGACAATGTGCAAACACTATGGAAAATATGTAAACAAACGCTGGTCTGGACATCAGAAATAGAAGATGTCACCATTGTATGGGATTACACCATCTACACAGACGGAAAATTTGAAGCAAATAGGCTTGACATTATTGTTAAAAAGAAGAAAGAAAAACTTGCCCATGAATTGATATGGCTTGTCCAGCGGCTTGTGACATAGCAACCAGTGAGTTCGGAAAACTGTCAAAATATAAAGACCTGGAAATTGAAATAGAAAAAAATGTGGAAATTGAAAACAAGAATGATGCCAATGATAGTAGGTGCACTTGGAATGATAAAAAATGGAACAAAACAACACATTGAAAGAATCACTGGTAACCCCAGCTTAAGAGATATTGTTGTAGAGGAATATCCTGTCCTACATCGGAATGGGTATGGTCAGGTCTATAAAAGACTGTGACTGGAGTAAACTATAGAGACGTCGTCACTAGACTGACGACTCTACGACACTGTCAGCCCTCTGCCTTCAGGTAGGGGGCGCTCTCTGCTTCCGAGCAGAGAGCAATAATCTAGTCGTGGTTCCGCCAAAGGGTAGAAGCACTACTGGGGAATAATAGACAGACATTTTTTGGCCGGGCCATATAGCCCGGAAAGCCCAGATATAAACTGACCATGTGTCATATGTTGCCCTTACTGGGAGGGACAGCTAAATAATGACGTCGTCACTAGATTGCTCTATGACACTGTCAGCTCTCTGTCTTCAGGTAGAGGGCGCTCTCTGCTTCTGAGCAGAGAGCAGTAACCCAGTCGTGGTTCCGCCGAAGGGTAGAAGCACGACTGGGGAATAATAGACAGACATGTTTTGGCCGGGTCATATAGCCGGGATATCCCAGTCATAACTGACCATGTGTCACATGTTACCCTTACTGGGAGGGACAGCTAAATAATGCCGTCGTCACTAGACGGTTCTATGACACTTTCAGAATTCTGCCTTCGGGTAGAGGGCGCTCTCTGCTTCCGAGGAAAGAGCACTAACACAGTCGTGGTTCCGGCAAAGGGTAGACGCACGACTGGAGAAAAATAGACAGACATTTTTTGGCCTGGCTATATGGCCAGGAAGACCCACATTAAATAGACCTTGTTATATCTAGCCTTACGTGGGATGGTTGGTAAGTACTGCCATCGTCACTGGATTGACAACTCTATGACACTGTCAGCTCTCTGCCTTCGGGTAGAGAGCGCTCTCTGCTTCCAAGCAGAGAGCACTAACCAAGTCTTGGTTCCGACGAAGGGTAGAATCACGACAGGGGAAAAATAGATAGGTATCTTTTGGCCTGGCTATATGGCCGGAAAGACCCACAATAAAAAGACCTTGTGTCACATCTAGCCTTACGTGGAAAGGTTGGCAAATGCCGCCATCGTCATTAGACGAGAGTTATCGTCATTAGACGAGAGCATACGTCACTAGAAGGAAGCATTCCTCACTAGACGGACGCATACGTCCTAGACAGAGACAATGCTTTATTGATTGTTGTACCTGTTAACTCTTCGTTGGTGTTCTTGTATTGTCTATTGGTTTATTGTACTGAGCTATAATATATCTTTATTCCTATACCTTTATTGTTAAGTATTATTCTTGCACTATTCTTTCCCTGTTTATCCCCTCACGGGATATAACAGATATACAAAAAATTGTTTTGTTAAGTACAGTCCACACACTAAGGAGAACGTTGTCTATGTAGCGATGGGGATGTTAGGGAAGAAAAAAAAACATAAAATGGAGCCATAGCAACACACCAAGACCTGCTTTAGGTCTTTCCGCAGACTTGGCAGGTAGTGCGATCAAAGCAGAAATCGAAATATGATGAAAAATGACAACACAATAATAATAGATCTTATAAGTTCTGATCTTAACTGATCGGAGGCATTAAAATGTGCATATTTTGTCTTGGATGAATTAATCCATTTGTGCCCAATTTTTTTCTTGGATTTTTTAACAAAAAAAATTTTTAATTTGTACAGATTTATTTAATATTAAACATATAAAAATCATTGCATTAGTCTAATAAAAAAATAGTTTGGTTCTTATTTTAGGATCAAACTTATAGAGCATGGTATATTTGAGCAAAATTAATACATTTTCTTGTCTTTATAGAACAATTAGGCATTCAAATATACTATATGCAAATATGAGTTAAATATAAGTACTACTTACTATAAAAATATTTTGCTTGAATAATAGATGAAATTCAATATATCCTCCTCAAGATTTTCACTCTATACTGAAAACTGAGAAAAGAGTGTTGCCAATATACATCATACATTGTTATATTTGCAAAACACCTCACTCTTTATGATTAAAAAATATATCTGAAAACTGTAGGAATTGCTGAAATATGGTAAATTATCCTTCTGGTCCTAAAAAACAACATGGGCACTAATGGGTTAAGATCGGCTATCGAGGAGCCGAGTTCGAATTCCAGTTGAATTCCTTGCATTCACTTACGGGCGAATACCCTTGGGAAAGTTATGTGTTAAATAACAGGACAGATTGGGTTCACTAGCCTTGGTCGGCAAACAGTCTACCGCAGAAAGCCATGGCAACCTACTGCGGAAAAATCCTCTGCCCAGTTTGTCATGTCTCTTTCAACACATGATCGCCTAAGGGTGTATTACGCACACAAAAGTAGTTACGGACCGGTAATACTAAAATTCGAAGTGAAATCTGCAATGGCTAAACTAAATAGGAAAGAAGCAGCTCAACCAGACGGCATTTCAATTAGATATATTTTCTTTATTTCAACCCTTCTTTTATGTGCCATGTCCCTTCAGGACGAAGGCGATCATGGCTTTCCACGTCTTGCTATCCCTGGTAGTGCTTAGCATGTTTTCTCCTGTTTCCCCAGCCACACCCTGCTCTGCCATCAACTTGCTCAAACAATTCACATATTTTATCTGCTGATTTCCACTGTCTTTTCCTCTATTTAACCTGTATCAAATTCTCCAAGTCTTCCTTCTCATCACATGTTGACAGCCTTAGAAGATTTTGGCATAGAGAAAATTACAGAAATAATAAATGAAATCTACAACAGTGGTGTAATATCAGCAAATCAATTTTCATAGCTCTGCTAGGAAGCCAGGCGCAATCGAATGCGAACTCCACCGAACAATCAGTTTGATGAGCCGCATAAAGAAACTCATTATCCGAATCCAGATGAATAGAGCGCGAAACAGAATCAGACCGGAAATAGGATAAGAACAGTGCGGTTTTGTCAAGAAAACTGGAACAAGGAATGCGATATTTATGCTTAGGATGCTATCAAAAATGGCTATACAAATGAAAATGGGAGTTTACCTGTGTTTTGTAGACTATGCCAAAGCTTTCGACAAAGTACGCTACATGGAATTGATAAAAATGTTCAGCAATCTCGACATATTTAGCAAAGACATTAAAGTAATCAAGAACCTCTACTGGCAGAAAACTTCCTGCATACGGACAGAAAACAAATTCAGCAAATATACAAAGATAGAAAGGGGCGTAAGACAAGGATGTGTCTTTTCACAGGATCTATACAACTTGTACAGCGAGACTGTTCTGAGGACTGTAGAAGTTATACCAGGATTCATTATTGGTGGTCAAAACCTGAACAACATAAGATACACAGATGATACAGTGCTGACACAGAAAGAAAAAAAACTACAAAACCTTCTAAAGAAAGTAGATGGAGAAAGTCGAAAGAACTGCAAATAAACTATAAGAAAACCGAATGCATGCTCATCAGCAAACGGAGGAGCCCAAAATGCCAGTTACAGGATAAAATCAAGCAATTAAAAAAAAAAAAGTACTTGGGAAGTGTTCCAACTGAAGACGGAAAGTGCGACACTGAGATCTGAAGGCGAATTAGCATGATCAAAAACGCATTCCAGAAGCTGAGCAGTGTATTAAGAAACAGAAAAATTTTGCTAGAAACAAAGAAGAGAATACTGGATTGTTATGGGATGTCTGTTATTCAATATGACAGTGAATGTTGGACAATATCATCAAAAGTAAGAAAAAAACTTGAAGCAGCTGAAATGTGGTTTTACAGAATGTGAGCAATGATGAAATTTTAGAAAGTATGGAAACGAAAAGAAAATTAATACTGAGCATCAGGAAAAGACAGCTTAAGTTCTTGGGACATGTGATGAGAAGGAAGACTTGAAGAATTTGATACAGGTTAGATAGAGGAAAAGACAGTGGAAATCAGCAGATAAAATATGTGAAGTGTTTGAGCAGGTAGATGGCAGAGCAGGGTGTGGCTGGGATAACAGTAGAAAACATGCTAAGCACTACCAGGGATAGCAAGACGTGGAAAGCCATGATCGCCTTCGTCCTGAAGAGACATGGCACATAAAAGAAGGGTTGAAATAAAGAAAATATATCTAATTGAAATCTCAAAGGAAAATAATGGATATAGTAAAATCTAATTGTTGATGTTTCTTTATTAATGTCGGAAATTTCCAATTCTGAAAAATAGTGACAATTGCTTTTACTCTTAGAAAATTACTGAGTTGTTTAATCTTCAAGATCACAAACAGCATTATTTATCTCACATTTCTTTAAAGACTTGATAAATAATTCTTAAACTGTATCCGACAACACAGAATTTTACAAAAACAATAAACGTTATAACAAACAACAATTTATAACTGAGCTAAATAGATATATGCTAATGTTCGATCAGTTTATATTGCCTTTGCATTATTTCACTTTGTTCTACCCAGGTGGGGATTTTTTAAATTCAGAATCTGAGGTTTAGCATGAAATACGGTATATTTTGTACTTAAAAATGATTAATAAATACTACATTTACAAACGTTATTTGTGGCATTATAATGATGCCATATTTGCAGCATAGGAACTGAAAAAATAAAATTTCTATGATTAGGAATTAGTTTTCATTCCCCATGTTAAATATTTGATTGAATTAAACCCGCGAATTAAATCCACACTGCATTGTGAACGTTTTATTTTTAAGTGATTTTCCATTAATTCTGGAAATTACCTTGATATTTCTTAAATGTATTTTAGTCCAGCACTTAGCTATATTGCATTAATTCGATTTTCTTTACAATGATGTTAGCCCTGTACAAGGCCCAAGACCCACACGAGGTAGAGAGTTACAGAGTGAAAAGCACAGTTTATGCGAATGTGTGGAAAGTAACTTTTAAGCCTAGATTTGAACAGGTTAAGATTATAGAGATCGAGAAATTATCGTCTTGGGTGTCGGTTCCAAAAAGCAGCGGTACATGGAAAGAGTGGAACTTAACATCTCAACAAAGAAACACTAAAGTAATGTGGGTGATTTTGTACAATCTCCTTAGAACGGTGAGTCTTATCTGTGATGGCTATAACCAGTGAAACTAAGGAATATATTTCGTCTGAACACTTTCCATGGAAATATATTAAGATTGTAATGCGTCAGTCTTCTAAATGGGTTAGTTCTCAGATATATAAAATTAAAAGGAGTTCTCATTTTTCTCCCTTAACTTAAATGCTGCCCTTTCCCAGTTATAATGCAAATATCACAACCAAGTCAACTGATTTCACTGTGAGGTCCTTTTGTTTTGTTTTTTTGTTTTTTTTTTTTTGCTTAATCGCTATTTAGTACTATTTTATGTTCTTGCTACCGTTTTTCTAACTGTTGTTTTTCGTTAAATGTTTCCCACGTTCAGCCCAACTCTTTCCCCTCTCGTTGTCTTTCCCACTTCCCATCTCATTCCATCACTTTTCTATTCGTTTTTTTTATTTTTCCTGGTACTTTCACGCCAACATGTCTCTTCTAATCTCCCTTTTTTTATTCTTCCTTCCCAACTGCTAAATATCATATCCGCAATTTTCATTTCATTTTTCAGTAATTTTTCTACTGCTCAAATCAAACACAACTGCTTGATCTCCTTGCATGCATTCTCGATAAATATATGCCATACTAGAATTTTGAATGAAAATGTATGTAGTTTTCTTTTAATCTCCGGCGAGTGTTTAGGTAAACATCTTAAGTAGAAAGTAAATCTTCCGTTTTATAAAAATGATCACTATTTCTTTGTTTGTTTTTCAAGTAAATATAAGTCAGAAGCTGCATATATTTAAAAAATTTAAAGTGGTTGATCCGAAATTGTAGCTCATTGTCAATAATCCGAATGTACTACCAAAACTACCGCCATCTCACACGCACGCATACATACATCTTTATTTAAGTAGTAATCTCTATTGCAGACACCTGCTTAGGTACAGTTTTTTTCTTTAACACTCACATAACCAACATGTGACTTATATAACAGCTATGCTAACTAGATTTTAGTTAGAGATTGAGAGAGAGAGAGAGAGAGAGAGAGAGAGAAAGAGAGAGACTGCAAAAGAAAGAGAAAAAGAAAGAAAGAGCAAGAGAAACATAAATTAACTGACATGATCATTACATAATAAACAGTATTTTTACACCATCGGTCACGATGACTTATCACTTCATGCTAGCACAACGTCATCAACTGAACAGCTTTGTGTACCCAATTTTATATCACTAGAATCGTTTCCCCAAATTTCCGGTTTTATAGCCAACAGTTTACAAAACTGGTTCATAGATGTGTGAATCATTTCATGGCTTCAACTTTTACATTTAAACGTTCACTTTTGACGGTTTCAAAGAAATGGAAACGAGCATTCCTCTTTCAAAATTGCCACACCTGCTATCTTTGACATCAGCGTCAAATTTACATGCAGTTGCTGTCTTAATACACTATAAATATTTGTTTCAAAATGTGTTAATTATATGATGAACATTATAACATTCTAGAACATTGCATTCTTCCACAGCGGTATGAATTTGAAACCAATTATTAAGATGTCTGTCTAAATACTAATTTCGTGTAATCAGACAAAATATTTTTTTTTGGTTGATGTCTCCATTGCATGTAAAATTATACATATGTAGGCATGGTCTGAAAATACGGTTTCTATATTATCAACCGTTTTGTTGTATTTTATTACATGCCCTTAAAATACTTGTTGTCTTAAGTCTTGTGAATACAAATGAATGATTAAATGTCAACGAATTCATATTAAATGAATTATTTACATTTGTTTATTAGCCTATTTGCATGATTATATTTGTATAGTTTTATTAGCCTATTTGCATGATTATAAATATAGTTTGTATTTATCCTTTTGTATATATTTCCATTTATCCCTTTTTCCTTTCACATTTTCTCTCTATTTAGCTGCACAGATTACGTTTAAAATGATTCAATTTGTATCTTCTCTTGTCAGAACTTAATGAGTAATTTTTGCAAAATCTCTACAAGTTACAATTAAGCCGTTTTTATATTGAAAACGTTAATAAAAAAATCAGGTTCGCATAAAGTTGTATATGTGGCTACATTCAACTTTAGCATAAATAAATAAAAATAATCAACGTATACTACTCGAAAAAGAAAAAAAAGAAGATTTACCAAGCGGGACAAGTTTAATTTAAGTTGACCGAGTCTCCGCTGGCAATATCTCAGTTCAATTGTTTCCAACTGTCTCGATCCATTATAGCTCTTTTGAGCGCATCAACATGTCAGTAGTATTTTGTATAAGTCCATCTGGAATGTCACTGCTTCCCGACTCGGTTCTTTTGTCCTGTAGAAGAAATTTAAAAGCTTAATTGCAGAGCTCCCTCCCATTCGTGTGATCGTGTAATTAAATCTACAGAAATTTTAAAGTAGACCAATTGAGTCCGAAATAAAAACTGAATTACAGGAATTTCCTTCAATTTTGTCATTAATTTTCCTCACAATGTTCTGGTATATAAAATTATATATATAAACTTCTCTCCCTCATATATATATATATATATATATATATATATATATGAATTGTTTAAACATTATTTTTTTTTTCAAATTGTCGGTTGTTTATAACCAAGTTTTGTTAAAATTTGTTAATTTCCGTAACATGTTTATATATATATATATATATATATATATATATATATATATATATATATATATATATAGTTAGCGATGTGGATTAATAAATATAGGTATGAGAGTACACACATGCATAATAATATTACACAGGTGTTAATAAAACAATGCTCAATGTAATATGCACAGAGTTATTATAAAAATATTAATAAATATTCATATTGTCCTACATCGATTATACGACTCGGAGTTTCATGCGTTATGCACATCATCAGTTGCATATTACAAACTGACCGTTTAAGAGATTTGAAGCTAAATTCATTCGATGCTCACGGCAGTTAACTCTTATAAAGTTGGATTACAGTTTTTTAACATACCGCAATAGATAGTTTTTAAATGCATGTGCATGGAACATTTTGTATGACAAAATGCATAATTGTGTATGTGTATGTTTGTGTAGAAACGCTCTTGCTTTAATACACACTATCATCATAGCCCGGCGTTGCCCGTGCAACTCGGAATATTTTAGTAGTAGGAGAAGTATTAAAAAACCTATTTTCTTTTGTTTTGCGTAAACGTAATTTGATGTTTTGTGTGACATTGTAAGCAACATTGAGTTTGTTTTTGCTTCCAAATTACGGGGGAAAATATTTACATTTTTGTTGACTAAATGAATTTTACATAAAAATAAAGATTATTTATTTTGTTTTACTGAAATTAGAAATATAAAAACTGTTACACACTCAGTTCAGAAAATTTCGAAGAATATTTAAAAATGTAGACATTTAATTTTAGAGGAAAAAGTTACATTAATGCCACACGAATTTACAGTTGATTTCCTGCATGAAATATTTAGCGAAAAAAAAAGTTTTATTTTTTAAAATTTTATTTTCTGAAGTATAAAATATTAAATCTGAAAAAAAAATTAAATAATTAAATTAACCATTAGCACTTTTTAAAATATATTTTGTATTTATTTGAAAAAATACTTTTAAAAAAATAGTTCTTTTGTTTAAAAATCACGAGTAAAAATATTCACATTTTTTTGTTGACCAAATGAATTTTTAAAACGTCGGAATAAAAATTAAATATAAAGGTTCATTTTTTAGTCGTGTTTGACACGTGTGATTTTGAATCTAGCAACCATCTTAGATATTAGATATTTTACGGAGCAAATGTAAACAATCGGAACCATTGACCAAAAATTGCGAAAGGGAAAATTGCTGAACTTAAAATGTATGTGCCGACCTGGCTTCCTCACAGATTGCCCTTTATATATATAGATAACACATTTCTGACCAACAATAACTAATGCCAAATTCCAAAATACCAGTATATCGTCTCTGTTTTTCAGTTTTCTTTCAGTTCTTGAAAAACGTTTAATAAAAATGAAACATGTTAGGTTGAGATACGTTTCTATTTGTTTTTGACGTTATTCTATTATATATATATATATATAAATATATATATATATATATATATATATATATATATATATATATATGTATTAAATTGAAAACATAGTGTCTGCTTATTTTTAATAAGATCCGTTCATATTCATGAATACTCTTTCGCATATTATAATTGAAAGATGTCAGAAATGAGCTGTAACGTTGACAGCTGTTATGATCTTTCATTTCTCAATGTTTCCAAGTTCTTTCAATCTCCTTTTGAGATGATAATAACAGCTGTCAACGTTACAGCTCCTTTCTGACATCTTTCAATTATAATACGCGATATATTATCCGTGAGTATGAACGGATTTTATTAAAAATACGCAGACACAATATTTGCAATTTATTTAATGACATGTCTAAAAAGAATTGGCTGCTTAAATATCCACTGTATACTTAAATCACTGATATATGTATGAAAAGTTTCTGACGTATTCTACTCAGTGCAATTTTCTAATTGGATGCCAAAACGGTTAGAGTTTAAAACATTTTTTACCTACGCCGAAGTTTGCAATTTTGGATGAGAGTTGTACCGATATGCAAGGTCTGAACTAATCTTAAAATGTAAACACAAAAATAATGTTTTGTTACGTCACTAAAAAATTGAAAAATAAAAAAAGAACACCTTGCAAAATACCGACATGAAAATGAAAATATATGCCCTAGATAAAACGAAGATATTGAAAACATATTTTATACAAAACCAGTACTGTAAATTAAATACGCGAACTAACCCTGAAAAAACATTAGGAAATAAACCAATTAAGTACATAATAAATAAATTAAAAACTACGTATGCAAACATAAACATAAATAAATCTAATAATAATAATCAATAAAAGATTGATAAAATATTAACAAACAAGACTATAAAATAGTTACAAGTAACCGCTTTCGAGCACACAGTTATTCCTACACAATAGCGTCTAAAATATTATGAAACCTAACCATTACCTCCAAAACCTAATCCAATAACCGTTAGAATAATACAATTTACATTGCTACACTTAATTCACGATTGACAAACATATATAAACAGTCGACCCAAAACACAACACACATAGTCTGAAAATTGAGTTCTAGATTTAATCACTGTCGCTGTTCGGTGTTGACTTCTTTGTTCACTTTATATATAAGTTTTGGAGTCATAGAAGATAAGCTTGTTTTAGTAAATTTATTTTATATCAATTTAATTCTTTCGAATGTAAATTGACTCCTCCGCTGTCTTGCCAGTACGTATTTTGGTATGACAGCAGTAAGATTTTAATTCGTGCCTGACAAGTGCTTGAAATTCAGTTGTATCAAACGGTGAAAAACAGATGTATATTTAATTTTAGTACAAATTTTAGCTGTTATCTTATATCGAGCACAATTGTATTACTACCTGAACTCATTTTGCACTAATATACAGCATGTCTGATGTTACTGAGGATTATTTGAATAGCAAAAACATCTGAACTAATATATGTGTTAAATTTAAACTCACCCAATTCAACACTCAGCAAAATATTCTCTTGCCACCTATTTGAAGGTTGCAAACTGTTACGTCGGGTAACAGAATTATGTGAAATAATACAAAACAACGTAATAGTATAAAAGTAGGTGTATTGACAAGAAAGAGAAGTATTTACAAGAGGTGAGGATTAGTAGAATACAGAACAAGGGAATTAGTATACAGAATCGTCGTAGAGACGTGATAGATTGATTAGTAGAACACTTCCGGTGCAATACCGGAAATACCAACTGACTCGCTCACTCGACTTCGTTCTTCGAGGTATAATCACTACTATTTTATATAGTGATTCGAATAGTCCATTTCCGTGGAAAGGTGGAGAGCACCCCAACATAAACAAACATAGCAGAGCTATGGAAAGCAGTTAAAGCTACTAAGTCGAAAATTTAATCTGCTGAAGTAAAAATAAAATCTATGGATGATAAATTACTGGTTCTTATTGAGAAGCAGGGTCACTATATTAAAATGTAAAGAATTCAGAGACTAGTAATATGAGTTTGTTATTTCTTCTATTATAAATTTTAATCAATTTTTTATAATTTCGTTGCCTTTCTATTGAAGTAAAATGAGATTTATTTGGTTTTGCCTAATAACTTCAGACAGCTGTTTTTTAGAAAACATCAAATTATTTAATATTAGAAATTGATACTACCTAAAATTCAACTTAGGCTTTGTTTAGACATGTAAATTGATTCTTTAAAATTTGATAATTTTTTCTATCCAAATTTGAATTATTGAAATTTAGAGATTTTGCTTAATAACTTGAGAGAAGGTGAATATATATATATATATATATAGTAACATGTTATAATTGTGGAAAATAATTCAGTAGATTTAGATAATGTCACTAACATCTCAATTCTGTGCAAAAATATGCTCACACGGATATCAACTGATTTTCATGCAAAAGTAGGATCACACGAGCACTAAATTCATATTTCCATATCAGCCTTTATTAACCAATCAGTGACAAAGTCAAATACTATTCCATCTTTTAAAAAGCAGGCGTCATCCCTGTTATCTGTTATAAAATTTGAAGACTCACGATTAACAATATTTACCCCCGAAAAATAGAAATTAAAATGGAAAAATATATTTATAATTCAATAAAATTACGAGATAAGTTAATCTAACTTTTAACTTCTTGTCATCTAGTTTTTTCTTATAATAGTGTACGTAAATTAGCAATTTTGTGTCTTTAGTATAAAATCAATCGTGGATAGTAAACAATGCTGAAAATATTATTAATTATTACGTTAGAACGTGTGAAAAACTACAAACTACTACAAAACTGTTATATTTTGTTTCGACATTGAAAGAACAATGTCTCATCAGGTAGTTAGCAATGATGGTAATAAACGTTTTTATTTAACAATTCTTTTTTATTTTATGAAAACAACACTTCCTTATATATGTTGAGCTCTCCTATCGTGAACGATAGATGATGATCAGTAGTGGATGGTGCCCTTCGTTTTACACACTTATGCATGCTTGTTTTGTGTAATTTTGAAGAACATATGGTTAGAGGAAGACATTTCATTTGTGCCTTTCTTGAGTGCAATGCTATCCCAGCCTTGCTGCGGGTGACAAAGCCATAATGACACTTTGTTGAAGCAGGATTTTGATAGCATCTCTACTTCAGAGCTTGCCGATGTTGATTACGGAGCTTTAGTCTACCGTCTTCAACGTAATAAGATGTCTTACGCCACTTCTTTTGGTTTGATTCTTTGACTCCCAGGTTTTCAGATCAAAGTTGAGACATTTTAAGTTTTCTTTCAATTTTCTTTGTAGCGTAAGAGTGAAGGCTTCGAGTTTGGTAGTTGTCCATAAAATACCATTTTTAGAAAACTATGCTCATCCATTCTCAAAACATGAGCAGCTCACCTAAGTTGCATCTTTGCTAGAATGGTTTCAGTGTCTGCGACGGTGTCACATTTCTTCAGTATTGCCCTATTCTTGACTATATCATCTCATTTTATACCACATATATCACGAACACAGCGAATGTGAAAGGCGTCAAATTGGTTTATGTGCTTGCCGTATAGGACTCAAGTTTCAGCACCATAGATATGGAGTGAGAGAACAACTGATCTGTATATGTCGATCTTTACCCCGAGAGACCCGTCTCTTGTGTTCCATAACGTATGATTAAGACTACCGAATGCTGTGCCGACTTTGGCTGTTCTGGATCAGATCTCACTATTTATTCTTCGGAAGAGACTGTTAATCCAAGATATGTGAACGCCTCGGAAGTTTTTAATGTAGTATCATCAATAAAGGAGGAAATATTCGTGAGAGATGCATTGCATGGTATTTGCTGTTACATTAGCTCAGTATTCTTTATGCTGATAGTTCAAATTCTTTAGCTGTTTCAGAGAATTTATCAAGGATAGTTTGAATGTCTCCTAGACAGTGCTAATAGATCGGCATCATCTACAAAGAGATCTCGTATCAGCTGCAAAACAAGTTTCGAGTGTGCTTTAAACGTAGCTGATTTGATAGATCTCTACTTGTTCTGAATTTACCAGTGACTCCTTCACTTATGCCAGAGAATGTATTTTGAAGCATAGCAGAAAAGAAAAGTAGAAAGAGAGAAAAGGAGCAAGAAGGTATCCTTGCTTTCTACTATTGTTACAATATATGAATTCGGTGTATCTTGAGGCAGCCATTTTAGTTTACACAAGTCTGGTTAAAGACATACCAAGTATTTGTTAAGGATTTGTTATTTATTTTTCTACAAATCGAACAATTTCTTCTTTTGTGCATGTATGTTTCAGGTACGTATTTAAAAATACTTTCGGCCATCATTAGCCTGTGATTTTCAATACTATGAAGTCGGTTACTTTTTTTTCTAGTATTATGTGTGCTTCCACGTTTGCACCTGGTTGGTATGCTGCCAGGAAAATTGGTTTATTTTTCGTGCTGGACATTTTATCTCGCCAGAGTTTATCTTGCACATAAGTTCATGTATGGTATAAGAATTATTTTTTACGGTTTTAGCAGAATAAAAGAATTATACGATTAATTTTAGCTGAATAAAAGAATTAAAAGTGTAACTTTAGCAGAATAAAAGAATTAAAAGTGTAATTTTAGCAGAATAAAAGAATTATTTCTTTTACTAAAAACAACACGTTCAACTATAGTAAAAAAAAGAATTTATCCTCGTGGGAGGTATAATTTAACCTCCTTAAATTTTTCCTCGCGTTCAAGAAGAACAAATCTTCCCTCTAACGAATTACCATGTGTTCACTGCGGCAAAGCAAAATAAGAATAAAAATGCGTGCGTCTAAATTACAGAACTATTTATTACAACATATAAAGTTAAGATACATAAAAAAGTATTTACATTTAATATGTACAGTTCAATAAATGATTAGCATTAGAAATATATACAATAAAGACAGGAGAATTGCTAAAATTATAGGTATTTTAGCGTCAAAACTGATCGCGGAACATACAATAAAAATATTGCGACCAAGTCGTGAATTAGCCAGGAGAGAAAGAGAGAGGTGTGCTTAACGAACACAGACGCAAAGTACTTACGAAAAGTTGGAAATACAAATGGCGTTCTCTTACATTCGGGATGCTGACAAGACAAGGTCCCCGTAGCTGAAAACTTCTTTCTTCAGAGAATTGTTGGGCCGATACTTTTTTCTTTCTCGTCTTCTTTAAGATAACAGCTCAGGACAAACAGCACGAAGGGTTTCTTAAACGCAGCAGCAATTCAATATTGAGTCGAATATTTAATAGACTCCGAAAGCCACAATTAGACGATTCGATTTGGTTAATGGGATAACCAACGATTATACAGGAGAGTGTAGGTTCTTTATACCGCAAAAAATACTTCAACCCTTATATCCCGTTATGAAGGGGATAAAGCACACACTTCGGCTGTTCGAATATGAGTGACAGCAAATGCCCCTCTAAATATAGGGGAAAACACAAAATTGGTTTCGCATCATGCGGCCACACCGCGGCGAAAAAGTCTGACGTCCTTCCTGCCTGATCCTAAAGCGGCTACTGCTGCTATTCTCCGCCGGCTGGTGCAAGTCCCCGGGGGAAATCTTCCTGTTCCCTCATCAAGTTACGTGCCTTGTGATTAGTCGGCAGGACGACCAAATGAAATCAAGGGTCGATGAAAGTTTAGAAAGTACCACCTGAAATAAATCACCCTTCTAACCAAAATAATTCTTGCAATAGAATACTGCTGCTACATCTGGGTCTTCTGCTATGTATTTAGAGCTTCTTGATAATTTCGTAACTTGATAGCAAAAATATATATATGTTTAGTGTTGCTATTTTGACTCCTAAAAAAGATTTCAATACATTAATTCAGGAATAAAACTTGATTCTAAAATTACATTCCCAAAGATATAAAAACTATAATGCAATTATACATTTGGTCTGGCACGCCTGCTATATATTTAGAGATTCTATATAAGAGCTTCATGAAATCCAAAATCTGTTATTTTATTGATTATTCCCTGGCATCTTCAGTTACTGTAACGTTGCTTTATTGTAACTTTTCTAGAAATATATTCATGGTAATTATTCTGATGAACTTTCCCCTTTGGTACGTAGACTTTATGAACCTAAGCATATCACTAGATATTCGACAAGGTTTTCTTATTTTAAAATTGAAATGGTTAAGCGTAACTGTAAGTTTTGTGCTAACAGTTACCTAAATATGCACTTCTTGCTTGTAGAAATCATTCCCGGCTTTTTGCTTTTCAGTTGACTTTGATCATCGAAAATGTAAATGCAGTGTCAGTTGTTATCTTCTGTGTTTTTTATTCCTGCTCTTTTATTGTTCTTTCTCATTAATTATGTTTGTTTTTGCTTTCACATATTTCAATTAGTAACCCGATTACTGTCTTGCTTAGGATGAAATGATTAACACAACATAGTTCGTATCTGTTTTTGTCATTATTGAAATAGATTTAGTATTGTTGTCTCTAAATTTTATATCATTGTACGTATTATGTTTTGTTCTTATGCTTAATACCGTTTTTAGTTGTTTTATAATTTACTTGATATACTTTGTGAAAATATATGTCACAATTCAAATGATTTTAAATTAAAAAATGCTGCTATGAAACTTTTATTATTTTACTAACTTTTATTTATTGACGTATTTTGTTGACCTGTGAGTATTGAAATGTTTAAAAAGTTGATTAGCAGTTTAAAATCGGATCCATTGTCCGAAATCTAATTCGGATTTGATGCCTCCATTAATTTTGTTGCTTTCAATTTTCAAACTATCATAATTATTCTTGAAGAAATGGTCAGTGAACCATGACTCAATTTATTTTATCTTGTGTTTGAATTTTGCAATTTAATTATTTAATAATTTATTTAGAATTTAAGTTGAAAGTTTCTTCCAAATTTTCGAATCATTATCCGTGATGTAACATATTTTCTTTCTTTCCAGGTGGTCAAGGATTTAGTAACCATTTTTCCAGTATTAAGAGATTGGTTGGCCAATTTTCTTGGTCAGAATTGTGTTATGATTGCTTCAGAGGTGGGACACAACCTCCTTATTGAACAGGTGAGACAAGCATCTTTGAAAAAAATGGAAATTGTTTTCTTAGAATGCAGTCAATTTAAAATGCTTTTCAATACGATATTTATGATTACAGGTTTCTTTAACGTCACGAGTCTCGTAACTCATTCAGGTAATATAGGCATCATATATGCATTCTTGTTAAGGATGGTTTTGAATTCAGTTTTTCTTCTCCTAGACTGGTTGGCACACCAAAGAAAGAGAGCCCAGTCTACCTTGCTGGATTCTTGCTTTTTCTTAGGGCATTAGTATGAAGGGAATAAAACAGAATCGACCGGAACTCGATGTGCGTTGTGAAACAGCGGGTATCGGCTCGGAACGTGAAACCGGAGAGCCGAGTTCGAATTCCAGTTGAATTTGTTGCATTCACTTACACGCAAATAACATTGGGAAAGGTATGAATACATTGATTCTCCCTTCAATTAGGGGTTAAATAGCAGGACCGATTTGGTTCTATAGCCTTGTTTGGCAACCGGTCTACCGCAGGGAGTAATGGCAACGTACTGCGGAGAAATCTTCTGTCCAGTTAATCATGGCTCTTTCAAAACATGATCGCCTACGCGTGTATCACATATGATGCCGATTCCACTTTCCGTTTTGATAATTCTTATACCGTTTCACCTCTGTCTCTTTTTCACATTAAGCAAACATTTGCCTAAAATAGTCGTAATTAAACTAAAAATCGTTTAAGTATTTTTATTAATAACTTGTCAAGGTTATCATAATACAAATACGATTAGAAGAAGAACTACGAGTAGAAAATCGGGTATTCTCAATTCTCTAAGTAGAAGTTTCGTCAACCTTCAAAATCAGCATTCTAAATCTTGACTTTTATCCTACTTTTTAGAAATATTAAGTTGTGGTAAATCCGCAACAATTTTAGTACCAACGCAAGTTATTTACTGAGTTTACTCTGGCAGAATGTTATTAAGGATCACTTGAGTAAGCTTGGCGGATTGTCTTGCATTATGTTTTCGTGTCTTTTGTATGGCATAAAAAATAATCACTGATACCGTCGTAGCAAAACAGACATATTAACCCGCTTATATATATATATATATATATATATATATATATATATATATATATATATATATATATTACATTTAGAAGTGAGTTATTTCCGCAACCTAGGTTTCACCCTTTCGGTATCTTCAGGAAATTGCCTGACAATACTGAAAGGGTGAAACCTAGATTGCAGAAATAACTCATTTTCAAATGAAATCTATTCAGAAGTTCTATAATATAAATGTATTGAACACTGTGTACTGGTCTAATTTAATAATAACCAAAAATATCTATCTATCTATCTATCTATCTATCTATCTATCTATCTATCGTTTAACCTTGAACAAAATAAATGTCAGGTTTTGATTGCGGTTAGCGTACATCATGTCTCGAAGCATAAAATAACTTTCTTCTAAGTTCGATCAGGTTATCCCTACTTTTACTACTGATATCAACAACTGTTTTTCATAAGAACTTTTTGTGATTCCTACAGTCTACAAACTGACAGTAATTGCTGGTATGGGGTTATTTAACAATTATCAAATACAATTGTTTCTAAAAATGAACTAATCAATACTCATCCAGAAGTTAAGGAATAGTAATGCAATTGAAGGTTGTAGAATGCACACAAGAAATTCCTGTGGACATATAACGCTGCAAGATCCATTGGATCCTACACTATCATCAAATCGAGTCTACAGTTATTTGCCTGATTCTAGTCTGGCACGAGGTGAAGGATGTCTCTAAGCTCGGGATATTGCATTACATCATATCTCCATTTAGGAATAGTTTTTATCTCTGTAATTCGAAATTGTGTAATTTAATATGGTCTAAAATACCGATTACTTGTGCCGGCGAAGCAAATCAGATTACTCCGTTCCAGTATATACGCAGGTATAGTTTAACTGAGTCCAAATCTATGAGTCATTTAAGTTATCGCCTTTTAACTCAACTCTTTAAATTTTTGTTCACCTCTACTTTATCTAAGTATAGAACTCACAAATCCAGTAGGACATGTGTCCTTACAGAGTTGAGTTAAAGGACGATAACTGAGACATCTGGAAGAGATAGACACATGATCTAAACATGAGTCTAAACAAAGTAAATAGTGTAAATGTGTCATTTTATATTCTGCGTGTGTAGGTTTAATTCTATTAGTATTTGAACAAAGAAATAATTCACATTCAAAAGAGTTAATATATGATTTCAAATATAAAAAATAAACAAATGTCCATTATTTCCATATTGAAGCTAAAGAATGCAAAAGCTGCTGATATTTTTACCAATTCAAATTCTGCAAAAGAAACCAACATTTTTATATCAAAATTCTGTATATAAAATTAGAACGAGACAAGACAAAAAGAAAACCCTGTAAAATTTCGGTGATTATACCACTGTAGATGTTAACCACGTTATTGCCGTTTATCTAAGTCTTACCCCTGTAGTTGGACAATTTTATCAACTGTTCTTAGACCTCAAAAATTAGTTCGTATGCATATTACACATGAATGGTCCTCTCCGCTTCCATTAGTAAAAATTATTACAATATTTTAGAAAGTTACATCTCTAAATGTTTCTTTTCTCCTTGCATCTCAAAGGTATTGCGACTTCTCCAACACCTCGTAAAATTTGGTTACTACATGGATACCGATGACGTCAAGCAGTTAATGGGGCCACTTTTGACCCTTTTGGATGGGCGACGAGACGTGCCATTTCCTGAAGACACGGTAAAAAAGAAGAAAGGTATTAAAAACTCAACACCATTATGAAAAATAAAAAATAAAGTTAAAGCTTGGGAAACGCTGAAGCGTTCGATCGTTGAAAAACAGACACTGAGGGAAAATATTTTACTCTGTGAAAACGTAATATATTTAAGGTTTCTCCTAAAAGACATTGATTAAAGAACAGATATAAAATAATTATCTTAAAAAAACCGAAACGTTTTCCTCAGTTATCCTTAAAATATTCTCCTTTTTCATCTTTTCCTGCTAAAAGTGATACTACTAGAACAGAATTAGCTATCAGATGATTTTTAGCAATTTTGTTTGTCTTTAACAGATTGAGTTTTTAAACATTTTTCTGTCATTATCACATCTACGAGGCTATAAGGAAGCAATGACACATCTATTGAACTGAGCATTATTATTTGTCTAAAATCATTACCATCATTGATTTTCAAAATAAATACGAAACGGATAATACAATGTATCTCTCTTTCTATCTTCAGTTTCTCTTTATAAAATAATTCTTACAGATCTTTGTTGTATTTCGCTTCCCCAGTTATATATATTATGAACTCTTCCACCGATTTAAACGGATGAGGATCCGATAACCTTATTCAGTTACTATGTCTGTGTCATTTGTGACATTTCAGTGCCGGTAGTGACCTGCAAACAAGTCCACATATTGTGAATCATCGAGAAGCTCCGTACATAGCCTCAGGAATATTTGCTGACGGTTTTCGCCGTTGTCTTTCGTCTCTTAGCCGGTGAATACGACTGATTTCGAAATTTCTGATATAACTCCGACACAGATAACACTAGTTAGTTCTATCTAGGGCAACTCGCTCGGAATTAATATGAAGCACACTGAGAGATTACTCCTTAGCTTGTCTTTATACCTAAGTCACGACCGTCCAACAGACCTTTGTCTACTCTCAAGCTGGCTATACACGAGGAGCTTAGGTATTATTTCCTCTCTCACTTTTGCAACATAATCAGAATTGCGACTGCATTAAAAAATTCTTAATTCTAACTATGTTGCATCTTGTGAGAAGACCAACATTAAACAACCTATCGTCATAATTATAGCCACAGATTGCGCGGAGACAACTTTGTTATATAGCTGATTAATATTGCTGATTGATATAGCTGATTGATATTGGATCTATATGAAATCCACGATTCTGACCGTAAGAACGTGTAGTCAAAACGGTTGCTCTACAAACTCGTAGATCCAGTTTTGATACCTCTCTTATTCCATAGGCGGTGGTGAAGCTTCCCAAATTCACCCTTGTCCTGGGTATGACGGTAAACTGCATCCAGCAGCAAGGCCTATGAGTGGGAGGTTATGAGGAGCATGGGACCATCTCTTAATTGTTGTTGTTTCGAGGTCCACTCTGACCCAGAGTGGTAGTACCTGTTAGGGTCCCAGCTATGGCCAAATCGTTAACCCCCAAACTGAGGTCAAGTCACTATGAAAGGATAAAAATAGACTTCTATAGAAATATATACATAAAAATAAACTTTTATAGAAAATATACATTTTTGAAGGAACGATATTATCAACAATATATTCTTTTAAGAAAAAATAATAAAACACATCTTTGAAGTGAGAAAATTTGCCATGATACATTTTGAAGGGAAAAATTATTACAAGCAATACATTTTAAATACAAAACTAAAAGACATCTTCAGTTTTCTAAAATAAATATTTAAATATTTTTTTCATCGAAATGTGATTAAAATCAACCTACTCACTATAACCGAACATTAAAAGAAATACCTTAAAACCTTATTTTTTTGGCATTAAATAACACACAGAGTTTGATATGCCGTTAAACAAAACTCCAACCAACTCCAAATGTACTTGTAACTTTGGCGATTTGATTAACTATTTAGTCAACAAGGGATGCATTTGCATTCATCTTGCTTCCTAAATATGTAAATTACTTCACTTATTATATATATATATATGTGTGTGTGTGGGGGGGGTGTATGTGTATATGTATATATAATTCCTATTGATAAAAGAAAAGAATTCCTTTCAAAATACGAGGCGCATAACATTGATTTTTTTATATTTTGTTATATACGTTAATAAGAATGTGCTGTTTTTATTAATAGTGTTTTTAATTGCCTTTGATGATGATTTAAATACTCTACTACGTCAACTGGTTGTCTTTTTCTTACTGCTATTTTCCTCTGAACCCTTTAAGCATACACCAAAGAGGCCCAGAAAGCAATACAAATATACCGAAACGAAGGACGTTTTGAACGCTCACCTGAAACCGAGGCTATTGTCAACGCCAAATTTCAGTATGTAGCTTTCTGATATATCTTTTTTTCTACATTTTAATTCACAGTATAAATATATATGATCCTTTGGTAAAGCACGAGACTATTGGCACTGAAAATTGTGGTTTCATGAAAAGTAAAAATAAAGTATCTGAAGTTTGTTACTAGACAAATAAAAACAAAATATTTTTAAAAATTAGAATAAAGAAGTTTTGCCCGTTTCCTCTATTCATGTGGTTGTAAAATTAACGATAGCACAAAAAGTATTGTTTGTATTTTGGAAATTAAAAACGTATTCTTGATACAGGCATGAGCAGAGCAAATTAGTCACTGAACTAGTTTCTGCTGGTTAGGTCTCTGCAGCTAATGCTGCTTGTTCGTATATTTTGACTGTTGTTGATGCCCAAGTTAAAAATTCCCTGCAAGTTGCCAATATCAATACACACCTGAGGAAGTCGTGAACAATAGCCCGAATATACATAGTGTAAATAATTTCTTAGAAATTCAAACAAAAATGAAATATTTAATACTTGTTTTTCTGAGATTTTTACATTGTTCTGACTGTTCTCTTAATTTTTATTGTAATATTAAGACGTTTCGGCCTACTTCAGGTGATAAACGTTGAAATTTCGAACCGAACCCTTTATTTCATCCTTTTTGTGTTCTAATTCCACGTGACATGCCTTTTCTGTAATTTTCAGTTTCAGTTATTTCCCTCACTGGATTACTTCAGCCAACACTTTTATCTACTGGGTCCTTGGAGACGTCATCAGTATTTGAATTTTCGGAGCTTATAATCCTAATGTCTCAGTAACCCTTTTCACCAAAAGTTATATTATAATTTGTTGTTATTGTTGTTTTCTCTAACCCTCTGTATTACTGGTTCCTATATTGTATTCATGTATATACTTGGCCGGCTAAGATTTTAGTGTCGTAGCATATGAACTGATTCCTTAAGTTTTCGTATTTTCTAGTGATGGTCTCTGACTATTATTTCAATCTCATCTCACTTTGGGCAATGATCTCATTTTTCTCTTTCTAAGGATAAAACGTTTAAGTAATGCAGTGATTTTACACAAGAGTTGTGATTTCAATACTCATCCACAGTATGGGTGAACAAAACCTTTAAAATTCAGTTACTAAACGAAAAACTGAGGCGGAGATATCCAGAAAAAGTATGACATGTAGAGCTAGAACAATCTATTCCTTTTGACGAAATAAAAGGTTCCATTCGAAATTCCAACGAAAATTAAAGAATGCCGAAGCGTACAATAGCCATTAGGAATATGACAATAAAAATGAAGACAATAGTCTGAACAATGTAAATAATTTAAGTGAAATATTTAGTATTAAATAATTGATGAAAATATTATGGGTTATTTGCGATTACTACGTTTACTTTAATTAAGGCTTTTGATGTGCGTTGTGGCGCAGTGGATATCGGCTCGGAACAAGAAATCGAGGAGCCGAGTTCGAATTCCAGCTGAATTCATTGCTTTCACTTACGCGCAAATACCCTTGCGAAAGGTATTAATCACTCTCTTCCCTCTAGTTATGGGCTAAATAACAGGACAGATTCGGTTCTATAGCCTTGGTCGGCAACCAGTCTACCGCGGAAAGCAATGGCAACCTACTGCGGGATAATTTTCTGCCCAGTCAGTCATGTCTCGAAAGAGACATGATCGCCCAAGCGTGTATCACGTATGGCACTTAACTGACTGACTGATTGAAAACGTTACATGTATGGATATTTGTAAAAAGATGTTAGCATGAAAAGTATTTAATATTCTTAAATTATATAGTTGATCTGTGGAAATGAAAATAAAGCCAGCTGTAAAATACTAGTCGATTATTCCTTTTAATCGTTTTCTTTCAGAGCCATGGAGGTGTTGGATTTACTGTTTGCGTACCAGAGAAATATCCGTCTAAAGGTAAGTGTCATCTGTGTGTGGGAGAAAATCTCTTCATTCATTCCTATACTGAATTTAAATTATTTTATAATGACAATCTTTTTAAATGATCCTTTCACTTACCACTGTTGCTTACTTTTCTGTTAATAAGTATTAAACAAAACAGCGCTGTCTTTTAGTAAGCATAGCTAATTGTTTTCTTCCTGTGAATGCTGGACAATATAATCGAAAATGAGGACAAAACTGGAAGCGGCCGAAATATGGTTCTACAGAAGGATGCTACGGATATCGTGGACTGAGCATACAAGCAACGACGAGGTGTTAAAAAGAATGGCAACAAAAAGGAAATTGATGCTGAGCATCAGGAAGAGACAACTGAAGTTCCTGGGACATGCAATGAGGAAGGAGAGCCTGGAGAACCTGATACTGACTGGACAGATAGAAGGAAGGAGAGACAGAGGAAGGCAGCGGATAACATATTTGCAGGGTCTGATCAGGTGGATGACGGAACGGGGGTTGCCAGGAGCAACAGGAGCAAACATACTAAGAGCCACAAGGGATAGGGAGACGTGGAGATCCATGATCGCCTACGTCCTGAAGGGACAGGGCACATAGAAGAAGTAGAAGAAGAAGAAGCTAATTGTTACAATTAGAAAATCATACAACGTAATAAGTCTTGGAAATATAAAAAACAGACAAGTAACGCTTTAATTTTTAATGTCACTTTCACTTTTATAGCGTATTCTTTTTTATAAGCTGTTCTTTATAAGTGAAATCCACTAAACCCTATTCATCATAGTGAAGCACAAGCAATCGACAACCCCTCGCCAATCGATGCGAGGGTCGTTAATATTTCTGTAATTACCCTACGCAAACTCCTTTATTCTCCAGGCGAGGTAAATTGGTTGCCCGCTAAGACTATAGAACCCATTTTTTCTGCTATTTAACGCATGGAGGGTGAAAAGATATATTAATACTTTTGCCAAGAGTATTTGCGCGTAAGTGAATGCAAAGAATTCAACTGGAATTCGAACTCGGTTCTCCAATATCTTGTTCCGGGCCAATATCCACTTCACCACAAAGGGCATGTTTTATAAGTTAAATACAACGATAAAATCTCTAGTAATCTGTGTTTTTTTAATCATTTCGCTTCATGAAAATCAATAAAAGCAGTAAAATGCAAACTATAACTGAATATAAAAGAAACATTGACATTTGTAGCTTTGCAGCTTAAACAACAACAACAACAAAAAAACAGACTCATTCGCAGGATGAAGCACTTTCTAGTTAAGCGCTTGTGAATTAATACAAAGAAATAACTGTTTGACCAGACTGTTACCCCCACACACACAAAAAAAAAACACACAAAAAAAAAAAAAAAGAACATAAAACGAAATTGTATCAGTCGGTAAATTTTATTCAGATGCAGCCCTCTCGTAAGCGCCGGCTGTGGGCAAGCAAGAAAAAATTAGGCGGAGTGAAGGAGCGAACGGTCTAACCAGCGTATACCTGCCTTTCGTGTGAAGGATGAGAGGTCCTCTGGTTTAGGCTACTAGAGACCCCTGTCTTATAGAGGCTATCCTTCTTTGCCCCATCAGATTCGTCTAAAAAAGTAATTAATCAAGAACCTAAAGTCTATTGACCTAGTTCTTCGTCAGCTCCACCCAGCTGACCTATTTTATAAGAATCGGTTGCCCTAGTTATTAAGAGATCAGCTTCACCCAGTTGACCTTATTTGTCAAGATGGTTATTGTCAAAATGATTTCTGTAACAGCTTGCTGTTGTATCGTTAACAAGATATCAGTTTTTCTACATTTCTCAGAAAACGCATGACATAGTGAATAAAAGTATTGGTTGACTTCAAAAGAGTTATGAGTTCAATACCTGGCGACAGTAGTAGTGAACAAAAACTTAAAGTTGAGTTAAATAGAGATGACTAAGTTACCCAGAAGTGGCATGACTCATGGAACGTGAGCAATCTGCCCCAGTGATCGAAATAAAGTGTTCGGTTCAAAATTCCGCTTATCTGAAGAAGGTCGGAGCGTACAACGGCCGAGACATCGTGAATATGACAATAAAGATGAAGACAACAATCCAAACAATGTAAATAAGATATCAACTGACAACTGATATCGCTACATATTGCATTTAAAGTTTGGAATATAGTACTTAACAGGAAAGCAAAACACTAGAAAAGAGTTCGACCTGTCAGAAACACTCACTGGAACAATTTCCGTCAAAATATTTATGGGAAATGCACTGTGAAGTTACGTTATATTAGTGGAAAGTGACCGAATGTAAAATTATTATTATTATTAAATATTAGTTCATTCAGATTAGTAATTTTCATTTCGTTGTTACAGTTATCATAACTCTACATTTATATAGCTTATTTATCATAACTCATAACTCTACATTTATATAGCTTATTTGTCATAACTCTAAATTTATATAGCTTATTCATCATAACTCTACATTTATATAGCTTATTTATCATAACTCTACATTTATACAGCTTATTTATCATAACTCATAACTCATAACTCTACATTTATATAGCTTATTTATCATAACTCTACATTTATATAGCTTATTTATCATAACTCTACATTTATATAGCTTATTTGGTAGCATCTCGGGAAAGTTAGAGCGACTCCTTTATTTAATTTATGTGAATAACTTTTTTTTCGTTACGAGGTCCATTCTTGGAGTTAGCTCATTAATTAGTTCTTCCGAGTTAATGCAACCGAAAGATGATTCTTTTAGCCTGAATAAGAGATTGAACTCACGTACACTGGATAATTAATGCGTTTATGCTTTTGCGTGTGGTTACAGACAACAGAGTGGCGATTTACAAAACCTTGAAAATGCGTCACTGAGATCTAAACACGCATTAGACTGAAGAAAGAGGCATTCCAAATGCTAAGCAGGGAGATGAGAAGCTGGAAAATAATGTTAAAAACAAAGAAAACAATTCTGGATTGCTATGTAGTACCTATCCTTTTATATGGCAGTAATTGCTGGACGACCTCTCCTCGCATCAAGGACAAACTAAAGATAGCAGAAATCTAGTTCTAGAGAAGGTTACTAAAAATTCCATGAACAGAGCTCATTGAATTGCAACAGGAATAACATGGATTTCCATAACAGGAATAACATTGAATTCCATCAACGGAGCTCAAGAAATTACAACAGGAATTACATTTCAAAATCAAGGAAAGATAGCTAAAATTCCTTGGACACATAATGAAGAAGAAGGGTTTGTAAAACTTAACTTTCACATGATATAATTGCGGGAAAGAGAGACAGTCAAGGCAGCAAGCTTGGCAAGCTTATGTTAGAACTAATGATGGAACGAGGAGATGAAGCCTTAGCAAAGAGAGAACAACTGCTAACCACCATAACGGACAGGAAATTGATCGCCTTTGTTCTGAAGAGAGGCTGCGCATAGAAGAAGCTATTTCTTGCAATCAAAAGTGATGTGTTTATAGGACTGATTCAGCTATAAGCATAATTTTGATTTGGAATTTTTTTAATCGTTTCACCCCAAGCCAACTGTACTGCCACTGATGCACAGGGGGCTACATAAGAGAGTTAAAGTTTTAGGTAGGAGGAGAGTGAAGAGAAAGACGAACCAGTTACAGGGTGTGTCAGAGAAATGGTAAGAGAAGAATGTGGACACAGGAGTGAAGACAGCTGCGAAGGTAGAGAGAAAGGAAAAGAACAAGATACACAGGGTGATGTAGAAAGAACTGGAGTCAGATGGATAAGAGATGTGAATTGACATTGCATTTAAATTCCTGGAGGTTGTAACCATCAGGAAAGCAATTATATGGAAGAGAGTTCCAGAGGCGGGAAGTGCGAGAAAAGAAGCTGATAGAGTAGAATTGTCGACTGCATTTGTTTGATTTAACTGTAAAAAGGTAGCACCTTGATATTCCTTGTTTGATGTTTAAGCAACATGATTAACAGAGACCCGCTGGTCTAAGTACATTAAAAGAAATGAAATTATCTTAAAAATATGTTTTTTAGAAAAGTATTGCCTGAAATTATTTTTGTAAGTAAATACTAAAAAATAATCAAGCTGACACATATTTAATCTATAGATGTATATTGTTCTCAATCCATTTTTTATATACTATGGGACAATAGCCTATGGGAATAAAACGCTTGTTCTTGAATTTGATTACATAGTAATTACGAGTTCAATCTCCTTGGCCTGAAAAATGGAATAATATTTTCTTAGCCATGCAAAAGAAAACTGAAGATGAGATATTTATAAAAATCTGGACAGCAGACACAGAATGAATAGATTAGTATTTAGTTTTAAATTCTCTTATTGTTATCTGAATTGACAGATAACAAAAAGAAGGCCGTAGAGCATAACTGCTGAACTATGGTGACAAAATAACGAAAATCAATACGTTCTTCTGGACATAAATATTGATGAGTTATCATCCCGAAAATATAAAAAGAAAATGAGTTTTTTTTAACGTTATAGCGATGAATAGATTGGCTGATTTTTTTTAAAGTTTATCAACCTTTTGTGTGTCATTTAAAGCTGAAATAAGGAAAACTTTTTCTTTCCAAGTGAATATTTCATTAACATTTTTCGAAAATAAAAATGAGCTTTTGATATATAAGTCCTGCTACTTAACCCATAGCTGGAAAAGAGAATGAATTTTTACGTTTCCTAAAAGTATTTGCACATAAATGAATGTAACGAGCCTGACTGGAAATTGAACACACCTATCTGATTTCTCATTTCGAGTCCCTATATATTATTCTACGGATAGTAGGAGTCTTAATTATTGGAACACTGAAGTTTCCAAGTCTGGAGTTGAATTTTAAATGTAACGACGTAATTTGCATTTTATGTTTCTTTTCAGGCCTTTGTGACAAAATTCAAACTTGCTGAAACTCAGGCAGGAAAAAGAAAGAAGGAATCCATCATGGAACCATTACTATATGAGACATACGATCCCCAGGATAAATCTACGTGAGTATTTGTTAAATAACACTTACGTTCCTCAGGAGCAATCTACGTGAGTAATTACTTACTAATACTTATGATTGCAAGAAAAAATGCAAGCATGTAATCCTCTGAGTGACGCATACGATCCACAAGGGAAATCTCTGTGAATAACCGGTAAGTACGACTTACGATCCCTGAGCGATATCTACGTAAATAATTGCTAAGTAATACTCACGACCAAAAGAAAAATGTAAGTGAATAATTGTTATGTAATTCTTAAGATTCCCATGACAAAACTCAGTTATTAATCACCAAGACGCACAATAGCGAAAGATGTTTTCCAAAGGTTAATCAAAGTATTAAGGAAGAGGAAAATATTTAGAAACACAAAAAAGAGCACTGAAATGTTATGCAATATCAGTCTTCCTATATGGTAATGAATGCTGGATAACCTCTTTAGATAAAAAAGAAACTCGAAGCAACATAAATGTGGTTCTACAGACGTATGCTGAGAAAACCATATGCAAAAGTAAATGTAAGGAACGATTATGTTTTATAGACAAAAGGACACTTATACTTAATATCTAAAAGAGGCAGTTAAAATTTCTAGGGTACATAATGAGGAAAGAGGGGTTAGATAATTTAAGGGATTAGAATGAAGAAGGAGGTGGTTAAAAGAATTAATACTCATAGGACATATTGAAGGTAAGAGAGACAGAGTATAGTAACTGATAACCTAACTGGCGAACTTGAGTGAACGGATGGTGGGACAGGGTTTGAGAAAGATAACAAAAAGACAAAATTTACAAAGAGCAAATTTGACTACATAGTAATTTATAAACATGGAACTTTGGAAGACATGATTGCCAAGGTCCTAAATGGAAATGGCATATAGAAGAGGAAAAATACTTGTAAGTAGCGAACCAAATCAATGATCATAAAGTGGAACGTCTGGGGAAGACAAAATAACGATATTGAGCCGATAATTAATTTCTGTGTTAATATTATTTGAAGGTACAGTATAATAACTGGTTTTCTCAAGTGTTTATTAATGATTAATTTAGGAAATTGTTCTATTCTCATTAATCGTTAGGAAGGTTAGAATATTTTTATTAACATGAAAAGATAGTATTCGTCATTTTGTAGATTATTTTTAAGAACAATACAGGGAGTCTAAAACAGTTGTATACACACTTTTACAGTGTATAGTTCAAATCAAGTAGCTTTCTTTTCAGATTTAAACGTTAGTATTACTAGTATTACTAACGTTAGTATTACTAATATTATAGGCTTAGCTTTGAACAAAGAAGGTTCATCCTGAAATTCTACTGGAAGTACGATAATGCAGATAAAGTTTAAAGGGGAAATCGAAAGGAGTTTCATTTAGATCCACTAAAGTCTAAAGCTGATGGCACAGTACAAAATTTGCACAAGAACCGGAATGCCATGAATATCAACACGCCATGTGAAACAAGAAAAGGAGATGGAAGGTTTTTTACAGAAACCTAACAAATCTATCGAAATGTTGATTGCTGCTTGGGATTCCATTGCGTTGAGTTGTCAGCAATGTCTAGATGATAAAGGCCATCAATTTGAAAAGCATGCAATTCGGGCATTTGTAATAAATTCTACCTACACATTAAATTAAATATACTTGGTTTTAATTGTTTGCCTCATTTCTTGGCTGATGTTAATTTACAATTTCCTTTTTCAGGAAAGCATGTAAAAAACAAAAGGAAGTTACAAAAGAACTTCGTGAAATGTTCCACCAGTCTGCAATATTTGATATTGAAGCAACGACAGTCATTCTTATGGTAAGTGATTATCATATCACTACACTGAAATCTAGATGAAATCAAAAGATGTATTTATTTTCTTTTATTATATAATGGCTACGTTTAAATGACTTTTTACTTGAAATCATTTTTTCTGTTTTATTATTTCTAGGATTTGATCAACTACAAATATGACAAGATGGTGATAAAATCGTTGGATATCATGAATAAAATGTATTCATCACAAAGCGATATGTTCAAATTCTCTTTAAAAACGCAGGTATGGTTTCCTATACCTCAATTTTTACTTGTGCAGGTGATGCTAGTAAATATATATATATATATATATATATATATATATATTGCTGCTTAATTGTAAAAAAGAAAACAAAACTAATTTTCTTTCTCGGTTTACTTCATTTTGTTATTGATGCTTTTGCGCACACGTCAGTCGCTGGAAGAAATAGTGCCAGTATCAGAAATAAAAGAAGTTTCAGCAAGACTTGAATTCCTATTCTACTTTAGCCCGTTTTTTATGGGTGTCATTCTCTGTTCAATAATGAACAGTATAAAAATCAGTTGCTGTTTTACCATGACTTTTCTCTTCAATCTGTGGTTACAGACAGTCAGTCAGTTAAGTGCCATACGTGAAACACGCTTGGGCGATCATGTCTCGAAAGAGACATGACTGACTGGGCAGAAGATTATCCCGCAGTAGGTTGCCATTGCTTTCTGCGGTAGACTGGTTACCAGCTAAGGCTATAGAACCCAATCTGTCCTGTTATTTAACCCATAACTGGAAGGAAGAAACAGATTAATACCTTTCCCAAGGGTATTTGCGCGTAAGTGAATGCAATGAATTCAACTGGAATTCGAACTCGGCTCTCCGATTTCTCGTCCTGAGCCGATATCCACTGCACCACAAATGGACGCATCACATTAAAACACAGGTTCCCGTACGATAACCGAAGTTAAGCAACGTTGAGCTATGGATGATCTCTTGGGAATACCAGGTGCTGTAAGTTTAGATGTGCGGGTGGTGCAATATCTAATGACACGAAAATGTTAATCAGAGAGCCGATTTTCAATTCCAGTTGGATTCGTTATATTTACTTACGAGCAAATGTTCTTGGAATTGTATGAATCCACTTTTCTCCTCTAGCTATAGTTTAATTAGTAAAACTTATGTAACTAAAAACATTATTATTTTCAAAAATTAAATAAAATTATGCACAAATTATTTAGTTTACAGCATTAAATAACCTGAAAATGATTAGCCTTTTACAGTTGAAAGAGCGAAATGCAACTTTAAGTTTTGTGCTAAGAGATTCTTCTTTCGAAATTCTTGCTTGTAGAACCATCATCCGGCTACTTATTTCCCAGTTAACTTTGATCTTCAAAAACTTAAATGCAATTTTAATTGCTTCCTGTCCATTCTCCTTAACATTTTTTTCTCATTTTTGCTCAAAGTAACTCCTTGTGTCGTCATGGATTTATTGCTTTGCATGCAGTAAAATGATTACAGAGTATAGGATCAAATTTGACGTAGTAGTCTCTATGTAGATAAAAGTTTGCATAAAATACATTTTCTCCAAAATAAAAGCTTTTATGAGCAGAGAAAACTAATCATGAAAACGTTTAACATATTTAAATTAACTTAAATTATTAAGAAAAATTCACATAAATGAATAATATTAAAGCACATAAGAATTTAATATCATATGAAAAAAATAATAGAAAAAATTTAGATTTTTAACTTTAGGAAATGTAACTGCTACTGTTATATTTTAGCAGAATTATTTTTTTTAAATAAAAATCTTTTTTAGGTTTTACTGACAAACGACTCAGCCCGTGTCCATCGCGAAGTACAAAGAAGTCTTCCCACTCTTCGGCGAATGTCTAAAGCGAAACTCAGCGAACAACAAGTTGAGATCATGTGTCAAATACTTGACGAGTTAGCCGAGTAAGTAAAGGCATCAATCCTTCTCTTTATAAACACTAGCAACATTGAATTTACTGGTATTAACAGCTTACAAAGAATTTTGTTCGCAAATTAAATCGTTTTTTAAATTTATTGAAAAAAAATTACATTGAACATTGAACAGCATTGAACATAAGGACTTAATTTACGGTCTCATTTATGATGAAACATAGAAACATACTTTTTTCTACTTCTATGCGGATATATTTTGGATCAGTAAAAATATCCATAGCGAATTAAAAGACAATATTTAGGTACCTGTGCATAGATTTACACAAATTTCAGTATTTGTCTATACTTCTGAGATGTACTATTGACATTATTTACACTGTTCGGAGTGTTATCCTCATCTTTATTGCCATGTTTACGACATTTCGGCCATTGTACATTCTAGTCTTGTTCAGGTATTATGAATTTTGAACCGAGGTATATGTTCGATGCCACGTAGTTATCTCCCTTTAACTCAACTATCTAAGCTATTTGTTCACCACTTTTGCAGCCAGGTATTGAACTCACAACGCTTTGGGTCAAGTCACTGAAACTAACCAACTGGACCATGTGTCCTTGTGAAAACCAGTGTATAAATTTTTCGGACTTATAAACTTAATCTCCCAGCAACCATTTTTTGCCAGAGTTCATATTGCAATCTTTAAAGCTAATGATTTTCTCTAGCACTCCGTATCACTAATTCATACATTTCTGTGTATGGCCAGCTTAAGAGATTTTGTGTCCTAGCATATGAGTTGATTCCTTAAAATTACATAGTTTCGAATGGTGTTCTCTATTAATTATTTCAACTTAATCCCATAGGGGGTGGTGATCATTTTTCACCTTTTGCATGTGGTCAGCGAATTTTTTTTATCTCCCCTTGTGTTACAGCCTTGTGATGTTTTTGCAGCCTTTCTTCTTTATATTTCTTTCTTCACACAGTCTTTAGTCATGTTCTTCTCTATTAGAGATCTTACTCGGGAGGGGTATCCACGAAATATAGAACCACTTTTGAAGGTCGTCTTGATGTTACCCAGATCCTTTGTATTTTCACTGGTAACCCCTACACATAGGGTAGGTAAATTGAAGCTGTTTTCTGAGAGTTGTTATCCTCGAGCATCCTCCCTTTCACGTTCGTTGGAGCTGTTGTCATATAACAGCTACCCAGGGTACAACAAAACAACTCTAACAATAGTGGAATGGAGAGTGCAAATAATGTTATACAAATTTTTATACAAATTTGTTTCATTAACCTTCATCATATATCAGTCAGATTCATAATTCTGTATTTTCAGAACATGGCACAATATGATTGATGAACTGGTTTAAGTGATTTTACAGATTTTCAGAGAATTTTAAAAGCGCTCATTGTACAGGTTTTTTTCCTTTCTGGTAATAAGAGTATCAAATGATAATAAGACATCTCATTTTCATTTTCACTTTTTGCAACAAGTTGCATAAAAAGACACGTTGAAATATCATCATTTAATGAATAATATATATATATATTTATAATCATATTGCTCCAAGCAAGGCATTTTACTGCCACTGTTTTGCAGGCGGTTACAAATATATATATATATATATATATATATATATATATATATATATATATATAAATAACTGAACGAATTCCTATTAGGCTGGACACAGATTATTTGTTATGACCAAAATGTAGAAAAATCCCTTTTACGTGGAAATTTAAGGGTAATTAAAAAAAATATCCACAATACTCTATAACATATCTTTAAGTTTGTCATACAACCTTCTGTTCCTACATGCTTATAGTTGATACTACCGTAGTCACGTGACCGAAGTTTAAGGTTGATCGCGCCACTTTTTAGTGTAAACATGATCACTGCCCTTGCAGTGTGCACCTGAAAGAAACAAAGATCAATTATTCTAATCTACAGAGAACATGCTACATGATGATAATTCGCCGGTTTGTTGTTACCATCTCTCGAGCTTGCTGAATCTTCTGGACACTGGTGGAAATTGACAGGTGTTCTGCTCCTTGTTTGTGCTTGTTCAAACCGTTTAAAATCTTCTCGTTCAACTCATAAACACTTCTAGGTAGAAGTGTACTTTCAGTGTATTGTGTTAAAAGCTTCTGATAAATTTCTTCCCGTGACGCACCGTACAACTAGAAAAAAATGCCCTTTGTCCCTCCTTGGTGAACACTTCTAGCAGTGCGATCATGTTTATACTGTAACAGCAGTAAGAAATCTGTCGCGATCAAGCTCAAAGTTTAATAAAGTGGTCACAATAATACCAACTAAAAGTAAACACGAGCAGAAGACAAAGTAACAAATATAAGATATTTTTATGGCGAAAGTGTGGATAATTGCGGATAATTGCAATATTTCTGTCACAAGCAACGCTATTTGACATCTCTTTTTAAATCATGTTTTTTCCCATTTTATTCACTAATGTTTTCTACCTTTCTTTCACTCTCAATAACACATTGCGTCTTAGTGGCTTTATTGCCTTGGTTGTTGTGAAATGATTGAAGAAATGTTATTGCCGAAATTTTTATAATTTGTTAATATTTCATATAAAATTTTCTATAACTTCAGATTTTGTCATTTACCCAAGACACCCGAAGAACCACACCATATGAACCAAAATATTATGATTAGTCATGGTAAGCAATTTTATATAGTTGAGATCTTGGAACTAAATAAATGCAAATACTATAACCTTGCAAAATTAGACGTGGTAAATTGCAAACAAAGTTTTAAAGGAGGTGAAGAAATGAATGTCGATTTAAAAAAATGAACAAGTGATAACATTTGGACAGATATTTCTGAATGTTTAAAAATCGTAGCAGAAAATTTAGAATAAATATACGAAATTTTATAAACAATATTTTGAAATGTATAAGCAATATTTTATTAGCCCAATGTAACAGAAATGTAGAGTGATATTAATAAAATGGATAAGTAGCGTTATTTAATTTGGAATCTCAAAATACAAAAATAGGGAATAGCTATTAAAATTGTTAGAAATTAAAATTTCGGTTAAAAGTGTTAATATGTGTAGATGTGAAACTTTCATATTATGCAAAAAGTTATCAGCACATTTGGAGGATGTTGCAGATGGCTGGAAAATACAGCAAAATATGTGTAGACGACATAATAATGTGAAAGTTATTTAAAAGAAGGGAAACATCTGGAAGATGTTTAATAAATAAAGATTCTGGAAGATATTCTTATATGTACGAAGAATATTGGAAGATATTTACTTGTTCTTTTTTATACTAATGTTTACTCAAAGCTCGAGATTCACTCAAGATAGTGGGTTAGTGTTAAGTGTTTATGAGGAATGAAGTATGTTATGAGTGAAAGTGAAAGGAATAAAGTATGTTATGAGTGGTAAGAAGTGAACATTATAAGGAGAATAAATAATGATTGATAATGAGTGTTAAACTTGATTTCCTTCGTATTTTTCACAGTTCAGCGGTAGCCGTTAATAATAATAATAGAATAAGATATTCTACTCCACCCTTTACTGCTTGGCCATTTGTATAATCTCTATACCTTAGCTATGCTAATTTAGATAGTCATTTATATATCACTACAAGACTGCATAAAAATTATCAGTCAGTTGAAAACAGTGCGTACTGTGTAGAGAATGTTATTATAATGTGTGACGGATGTTAAAAATGGTTGTTAAAATGCTAGCACAATATCAAAGTGTATAAAGTAAAAAAAAAAACACCCAAGAAAAACATTATAAATGCTTAGTGAAATCCATTCTTTATTCTACTTAAATAAATATGTAGTATTTGAATGTCAAGATTTATTAATAATGGATTAATATATTCTTGTTATCCATTTCTTCAAGGTATCCTTAATATCGTATTAGACGTATTGTCTCAGGAAATAGACTCAAAATTGCAGGTAAGTTGTGTTGCATGCATTCTCACTGTTATTCATGAATCATTTTTTATGATGTCATTGATTGGTATGAATTTAATCAAAAATAGTATTCTTAAATATTCTTTTGATCGGAAGTTATACCAGTTCATTTAAATTAAGGGCACATCACATTTAAACAACTGTTCCCGGACGATCATCGAAGTTAAGCAGCGTCAAGCCTGGTCAGTATCTATATGGGTGACCGCTTGGAAATACCAGGCACTATAATTGTGGATGTGCAGATGTTATAATGAAATCGGAATTGTTAATCGAAAAGCCGAAATTCAGTTGTGTTCATTATATTCACTTACGCGCAGGTATCCTTGGGAAAAGTATAAATCCACCACTTCTCCCTCCAACTATGTGTTGTTTAGTAAGACTTGTATCCCTAAATCAATATATATTTTACAATCTCAAAATATTATCTGGCTTTAAATAGCCTGCAAAACATTTATTTGGTAAAAAACGAATCAGTTCATTTGATACGATTTCCTATAGATTATGAGATTTACAAATTCTCTACTCCTGTTTATATGAGAACAATTAGTTCTATTTTTACTCTTTGAGGAAGAAAGTGCGATGAGTTACTTAAAGCTTTTAGATTTAAAGCTAAAATTCATTCATAATATTAATGTCGATGACTAATAAATAAATCACCTCTTTTATTGTGCCTTAAAATAGCAAACTCGCAAAGTTTTATAAAATTTATCAAAACACCAAAAAGTGTTTAGTAGGATGTTTCGACAAATACTCTATCATGCAATGTTTACTTTATTTCTAATTACACACAGAAAATGACAAAATCTGATCACTTTTCGCACAAGAACATCATTGTTTTTATTTTCTCAGGGAGTAGTAATTACCATTGTTTTGTTCCGAATCATTCAAATCTTAAACAATACTTTACACAATATAATGTATAAATATAATACTTATCGCTTGTGCTTTCAGGATCAGTACAAAGACGTGAAAACTATTTTGCAGAAGACACTGTTTTTATTGAGACTGTTGCTTAGAGAAAATAATAAAGTTCAAAGTATCATATTTGAAAAGCTTGATACTTTGCTTGATGTGAAAGGCGTGGAATCAGATTTAGCCCTGGCATTAAAAGAGGTAAGTATCTCGTGTGCCTCTCTATCAGTGAAACTTTTCAAGATAATCTGTAAAAAACAATAACCCTGTAATTAGTTCAAGATAGTTGAATATTTAACTGTAATTAAATTGAGATTTTTTATGTTTCCTTATTTTTACATGACAAGGACTTCGTTTGCGGAACCTTTTTAAGATATTCTGCAAAAATTCCTGCATTTGTTTTAATAATCATTTCACCCAAAGCAAAGTCATTAATGCGCAGAGGGGATTTACATTAAGAAAAAAGTAAAGAAAAAAAAAAGAGGGAACAAGTTCCCTGGGATGTCAAGAAGGGATAAGAGAAAGATGAAAATAAAAATGATAGAAAATGACAATTGACGTTCCAAACCGGTCTCTGCCCACGTCGTGTTTGATTGATCACAAAGCCGATTTCGATTGAAAGTCGTCGAAAATCCGCTTCATCGACGATCCAGACAGAGCTGGGATCCACTATAAGAAAACGAAATCTTTGTAAAATTAACAGTAAGGAATCTAGATACATTCGTTCTGTTCGGTACAGTATTTTGGTTATAGTTTATCACTCTTGCATGCAGACAACTATAATTCAAACCCTCGTCTTCTACAGAATGTAACTCTTTATATAAGTTGGTTAGTTGGAGTTTCTTCTAAGGCAGGCAGTCACATGACAACAAGTATCTCGTGTTAACTTGCGCCGTACTAATCCAACTCTATGGTACTCAAATCTACTTCCCAAAAACCTCTCTTACTCTTCACTTATATTGAGTATCGGGGGTGGTTGTGATGCACTTTGGGTACAATTGTCATTTGACCAATAAAGGATCCTTCACCTGATCAACCTCCTCACCTTCTTTCTTGTGTGACTGCCTCTTCGAGGAGGTGTGAAATGTTCCACCGACTCTCTCAAAATCTACCGGGGCATTTTTTTCTCATTGGTCATCTGATCAACCCCCTTCTCTTTCTCTCCTGTGTGAGTACCTCCCATCATCACCCGAGGGTCGTCTTTCAGCCCAACGGTCAAATTTTGATTATCGTTCGAAAATTCCTTTAGCTTTGACGCTTTCAGTGTGTAGTCGTATCGCTTCTGTGTTTTATCATTTCAATCGTTTTAAGAAATTATCAAACTTCGGTCAAAAAGAAAAACCATATATTTCTCTTTTAATTCTCAGCGTCGCAAAATTCCACAAAGAACAAGGTGACTTTATTTCCGGGAATTTTGTCTTTTCTTCTCTCTAATGGAGTGGCTGTCCCTAGGGTTCATAAAATACCCATTGCCCTTGGTCCGCCGTCTTTATCAATGGTCGTTAAATTTTCCAATAACAGGAATACTGATTTTTAGCGAAAATGATTTTTCTGCTCTTTTTTTTTTTTTTTTTGGCGATAAGAATATTTTATCCGACTTGGTAACCAGCACTTAAGACTAATAAAAATCTCTTTCTATTTTCATGGGTGGTCTAAACATATATTTCGCTCAGTTTCTATCGGGTAAAGAGGAAGGAGAAAAAATATTCAATTATTATTTATTCTCCTATCCCACCCTCTTTCTCTTCTCTCTTTCATGGTATCAGAAATAGTGTTGCACATAAAATTTTGGAGATTGTAGCTATCAGGAAACCAAGTATATAGAAGGGGTTCGACAGGCAGAAAGTGCGAGAAAAGAAACTGTTAGAGTAGAAGTGTTGGTTACATTTGACTATTGTGACGGTAAAATGGTGGAACCTAGTCGCCAATTTAGTAGTATGTGTAAATTCATGTGGTCGGAGCACCAGGAAAAGAAGCTCATCAGAGCAGAAGCCGTGAATTTATTTGTAGAAAAGACAGAAGGAAGCAATGTTCCATCGGTGAGAAAGTAACAGAAGTCGAGCTGTTTAATCAGGATTTATTACATTGTAAATCCTTCTTTGGATTTTGTCGACAACGCCGAAATGAATGGTAGAAGCACCCGACCAGATATGGCGACAGTATTCACTGCACGGACGAATGGTAGATTTATAAATATGCAAGATAGATTCTGAAGAAAAAAAAAACTTTCTTGCTCCGACACAATCAACCAACTTTCTTAGTGAATTAGTTCAAAATGATTAAATATCAAACCGTCATCAAATTAAGATATTTATGTTTTCTTATTTGTGCATGACAAGGACTTCGTTAGTGATGAACAAATTAGATTTCAGCTTTCAGGAAAATTTCCCAGGTGGACATAATATTTGAGATACATAGTCTCAGGAATACAATATTTGGTGCTAATTGCTCTCTAAAATTAGAATCAACTATTAACTACTAAATGTGTTGACTTCTGTTTACACTATTTACATCGTTCGAGCTGTTGTTCTCATCTTTATTGCCATATTCATAGTGTTTCGGCTGTTGTACGCTGCGACCTTCTTCATCTATATCATCTGAAGATGGCCAAAGCCTTCTACGGCCAAAATCTCGTAAATATGACAACAAAGATAAGGACAACAGTCCGAACCATATAAATAGTGTAAATAGTTAAAATACCGCATCTCAGAAATATAGTTAACTTCTGTAATTAAAGAGTTGTTTACTTTTATGATATATATAAGTATCTTGATATGTACAAATATCGCTGGAAGAAATACAAACCTATATATCAGGCTAAACGCGGATAATCGAAGGAAAATAGAAAGCCGGTTTTACGTGTTTTGTTCTTTGAAAAGAAGTGTCTTTTATAATGGTTTTATCAATAGAATCCTATATATGTAGTGGAAAGTCGAAATACGTTGAACCTCAGTTTTAAGGTTACAAGTGAAATTTATTTTAAATTCGATTAAAACAAATTTGTGGCATGAATCCGATATCATTCTGCTTTATATGGCTTTTGATTTTGTTTTCTGCAGTATTGGTTTTTAATACTGTATATTGTAACAGCAGAAGTTTTGTTACGAAAGTAGATGTATTGTATGATCCTAGGCATAGATTTATCGTAGGAGATTTAAGAATCTCCCATGATTTCAATACGTTTTCACTTTAATAAATTGCTTTCTATTTTAATTAAACTGCATTCATGGAGTTCTAATTATGTTCGGATTTATTACAATAAACAACTATTCACCGTGTGTGCTGCTTTGTAAAAGAGATCATTTCCGTTTAAATAATCTTTTATTTCAACAAATAAGACCGAGGCCGGTCTGAAATATCAAATATATATATATATAATAATAGAAATAAATAAATACTGTCAAAAAATGCATTTTTAAACTTACAACTTTTCAGTAGTTTTTCCCTTATATATATATATATATATATATATATATATATATAAGATATTAGTTGAAATAACTGCGGCAATCAGCAGAGACGGGCGCGAACTGACGGACGAGTACGACATGATTGTTCGAACATTTTGAGTAGCGCCGATTGGATGATAGCAGCCAATCAAAAGACGTACTTATGGAGGCAAAAAAAGCAACCACGGGGGAAAAATATAGTCAGTTGCAGAAATGAATTGAATCCATGCAGACGTCATCGTCTATACAAATAAATATATGATGCAAAAGCAGAAATATAATGTATTCCAGCAATAAAAATAGACTGAAGCATTGCAAGATCGGTGAAAACCTTTTGCCCATGACAATTGAAACAATTTAATCTTTGATTCTGTCTGCTGAGTGCAAGTCCAAACCCGAGAAGAGGAAACCTTTCATATAAAAAAAAAAAAAAAAAAAAAAAAAAAAAAAATCACCGATGGATTCCTGAATAGAAAGGAATAAGAGCTCCGGATAAGATTATAAGAGATAAATTATAAGAGAGAGAGAGAGAGAGAGAGAGAGAGAGAGAGAGAGAGAGAGAGAAGAATATATAATTCTGAAAAAACTAGAGAAAAGGAAAAGAAATTAACAGATAAACTCGTTCATCCTCGATCCATAGTTTTCCAGCATATATCTATGTATTAATAAAGTATTCAATACATTCACTATTACATGAAAATATTAAGCCTCCCCAAACTGATTCACCAAATTTATTCATTCAACATTGGTAAATGCTGTAACTGGACATTATTCTGATCATCTCTCCTTGGTTATTTATACCCCCCCTTTTTTTTTCGTTATTAATAAAATTTTACTTAATTTAATCATCAAGTTGTCTTGTTCCAGATAGTCGATCTGCTAAATTCCACCTTCACTCCACGTGTTCGAAGATGAATCTGGGAGTAGATGATTTTAACCATATGTTTATATATTCATTTTTTACTTTGTGTTCCGATGCCAATGAAGTAATTGAAATACGAATATTTACGGTCGAAGGGAGATAACTCTGACTTCTCTTCATATTAAAATCCGTAACTGTAGTCACATAGAAGCCTGTTTCGCTGTACCACAGCCCATCAGAGTTGTTAGACATCCACTTGCTTTCAGCCGGGATGTGTGTGTGTGTGTGTGTGTGTGTGTGTGTGTGTGTGTGTGTGTGTGTGTGTGCGCGCGCACGCACGTGTTTAGAAATGGATTTTTCACTAATTAATCCTACATGTTTATGTTTTATTGCTTAAACGTTATTTTTAGTGGATACTCAGATTTGAGTAGATACTCTGTGTTTTTTTTTTAATTTATTGCACAATATATATTTCATTTAAATATTAAATAGATAGATTATATTAATATTCGCCTATTTTTCTCAGAGAAATCTATTTTCTAACCTTTTTTCTAATCAGAGAAATCATAGAGATTTTCTAATAAGAGAAATATGCACAGAAAATGACGTTTAAAGAATAATCCTCTCTTTTATAATAAAAACCGTTTTTTTTATATATATATATATATATATATATATATATATATATATATATATATATATATATATATATATATATATATATATATATATATATATATATATATATATATATATATATATATATACGGTCATGTCACGTTGGATACACCGGTTCCCGCTCGATCACCGAAGTTAAGCAACGTTGAGCCTGGTCAGTACTTAGGTGGGTGACCACTTGAGAATACCAGGTGCTGTTAGCATTCACTGGGGTGCGGTGGATGTCGGCTTGGAGGGGGAAATCGGTGAGCCGAGTTCCAATTTCAGTCGAGCACGCTGCATTCACTGGTACCCTTGGGAAAGGTATTAATCCGTTCGTTCCCTCCAATTATGGGTTAAATAATTGAGGTCTGCTGTTCGTGCGATTTGTGGCAGTCATCTGCACCAATTGTTTGTTATCAGCAGTTCCAAGAAGTGTGGATGGTACTACACAATGCCTTCACCACTATAAACAAATCTCTGTGTGGTTGTCTTGCTGGAAAAAGGTCGGACCCTCATACGTTGAACGCGACGGGGAGAATCCATCACTATATATATATATATATATATATATATTGTGACGGTCATGGAGAGAGTTAATAGCGCGGCAGTGTCAGCTTAGTTCATTCAAGAGACAATAGCAAAGCAGCGTCGTCGGCTGAAATTCATTCTTTTTACTACCAGTTATTAAAGTTCTCGCCATGTTTTTATTATTTAACAGTGCCTTTATGTTTTATTATTATATTTTTTGCACTAATTATGTTGTCGAGTATTGAAGAATATGTATATATATATTTAAAAAAAGGAAGTGCATATAGGTAAAATCCCCAAAACCAGATCCTATTAATATTAATGTTATTAATATTAAAATTGATCCAGATGTAGGACTCGATGTAAATAGTATTATTATTTACAGAGCCAAATTCGTATGTTACATAAAAAAATCTGAAATCTGCATTCATTGAATAGCTATTCCAGCGTGAAAATTCTTGCTTGTTCAGCAACGATTAAATGCAAAATTTTATTAATTCAAATATGCTACAAAAATTCACATAGCGAAAGAAACCCCAAAATATATCCATACACAGGAAGAGGAAGGATTAAGAAAGAAAAAAAAATTGTTTAAATTTGTAGTCCAGACATAAAAAACAGAGGGGCAGAGACAAAGATTCATAACTCGATATTAGAAGAAGACCTTTAGATTATGTCTGTATTAAAAAATTAAAAATCCAAATTTAATTGTGTCACAAGAATAGAAGTGGTGGGGGAAAGGAGAAAAAAAAGAAAGGACAAATTGGGTAGACAGGGGGAAAGTTAACGAAAAAATAAGACAAAAATTCCTGTGACACGGTTAAATTTTGGTTTTTGATTATTTAATACAGACATATTCTAAAAGTCGTCTTCTAATATCGAGTCGTGAATCTCTGTCTCTGCATCTGTTTGTTTTATGTCTGAACGAAAAATTTAAAAAATATTTCCTAATCGCACCCCACCTTAAAAAAAAAACTTCCTGTGTATGGATATGTTTTTGGTATGTTGTCTAGCAAAGTAATTTAGTTTCTTCTTTTTTATACTACCATCACTTTTGTTAATAAACCCCACATTATGCTAATAAAAGATCAGCAAACAATGGGGAATCATTTTAAAGACCAGGACGCAAATTTACTGTGGATAATCTAGTAATTAAAGCACTTTCTAAACATTTTGTAAACTTTTTGTGATTGAAAAATTCTGAAAAACTGATGACATCTTTACGTCTGTGCATAAATGATTATTGCAAGATAAACCCTTAAAGCCAATCAGAGGACGAGGTAGCTAGTCTAAGAGAAGTTTTCCTTTTGTCTCTCTATATATAATCTAATTATCTTCATAACCTCTTTTTACTTATAGGTATTTGTTGCAAACCAAGTCACTTGTTTGAAGGTGTATTCAAGGCAGATCCAAAAGATAGTGCTGCTCGCCGCTGAACACCAGGAAAAGGCGCCAGAATTTCTTGATCTTTTGAAGGTTTTGGTCAAAGTCCATGGCCTGGACTTGACTCTGAAACGAAACCAAACTCTTGTTATGAAATATATAATGCAAAATTTTAAAAAAGCTGCTTATGTGCTGGACCAACCGAAAGAAATGAAGTAAGAATTCTTTTCTGTTCTTGTCTAGAAATCTGTCTAGTCATTTACTCGTACATCTGTTATATGTTTTTTATGAAAATTTTGTTTTCAAAAAGTCTGTCTATTAATCCATCTCTCAACTGATAATTTGTTTCCAATAATGATAACTGAAAGTGAAAGGGAATCAATTTCAAATTAGTTTTTTAACGAGTGATGTAAATTATTTAAATTGTATTTTCGTAATGTTATCTGTTGGTCGATCTATCCATCGTTATACTTATTTTTGATGAGAGAGTCAATAATTAAAAAGTTCTGATTTCAAACTAATTTTAACGAATGATACAAATAATATTTCTCTAATGAGATTTACCTACTAATTAATGTTTATTTTCAATGAGAGAGTTGATAATTAAAAGGTTCTGATTTCAAAATAATTTCCAGTGTACAATCATATTTTTAAAAATATTTAATTTATTGATCTACCTTTCAATCAACAAATTTTAATCATTTTTCTAATATTTTGAATCAACAGCGAATTAGTGAAAATTTAAATGAAATATAGATAACATAATCATATTTTCAATAACTTTATCCAATGGCAAATTATTACGGAGCTTTCAACCATGCATAAATTAGGTAAATTTATATAAATAAATATAAATTCATGTAAATGAATTCATATAATCCGTAATATAGCTTCAATGCAGCTTTTATATATATATATATATATATATATATATATATATTTTCATAGTAATTGTTCTAATGAATTTTCCTCTATGGTACATAGACTTTATGAATGGAAGCGCAGTACTATATTCGCAGAAAGATATAATTTTAAAGTTGAAATGCCTAAATGTATCCCTAAGTTTTATGTTAACAATTTTTTATCGGACTTCTCACGAATGAAACTCTCTTTCGACTTATTGTTTCGTTGATCTTAAAAAAATCAAATGCAATGTGAGTGTTATTCATTGTCTTAATTATTGTTCTTTTATTGTCCTCTCTCTCTCTCTCTGTCTCTCTCTGTCTCTCTCTCTCTCTCTTTAATAGTATTTTCTCATATTCCCTAACATGCAGAACTCCCCTCCCTTGCGTCTTAGTGAATTTATTGCTTTGCTTGGGGTGAAATAATTGAAACAAAAATTTTCATTAATGTAAGTCTGTACGCAGGTGACAGTGCTGATAGTAGATACAGGAAAGAAACTACAAGATCTCCTACATGAAGTAGTTAAAGAAATCGGAAAGAAAGAACTATATATTAAGATAACTAAATATATGGTAATCAGTAAAAAAGGAGCCAAAAATGCCAACTACAAGTTGGTGATACCAAAATCAAACAGGTGTAAAAATTTAAATATCTGTGAAATGTGATACGGAGGTCCGAAGACGTACTGGCATAAGGATGCATTTCAAAAGCAGAGTAGATTATTAAGAGACAGTAAAACTTCGGTGAAACTAAAAAGAGAGAACTGGATCGTTATGCGATGTCTGCATTTAAATATGGCTGCGAATGCTGAACAATTTCATCAAAGATGAAAGAAAGACTTGAAGCAACCGAAATATGGTTCTACAGAAGGATGCCGAGAACACCATAGACGGAACACGCGGGTAATGACGAGGTTATGGAGAGGATGGACACAAAAATGAAACTGATACGTAACATCAGAAAACGACAACCGAGGTTGTTGGGACATTTAATAAGGAAGAAGGGCTTGGAGAGCATGATGCTCACGGGACGGATAGAGGGGAAGAGTGAAAATGGAAAGCAGCGTACGACATACCTGGTGGACTTAAGCAGATGGATGATCGAGCGGGCATTGAGTGGAAAAGCAAGAGAAGAGGTATTGAGACCGACGAAGAATAGGGAGATGTGGAAGGCCATGATCGCCTACGTCCTAAAGGAACACGGCACATAGAAGAAGAAGAATTGTTTTATTGATTTTGTTTTCTCTCCCAGTGAAACATTATTTCCAAAGGGTATTTTTTGTTTCCTTTTCAAATTTAAATGTATGACTAAAACATATATCAATATATTTATCTGTTTATATTTCTTGCAGGGAGCGTATTTTAACGAACCAAACGGATCGAGGTCAACTGACATATTTGGTTTGTCTCGTCGACTTACTTGCAACATGCGCTGAGGTCAGTTATTCTTAGAGCAGCCACGCTCGATCATATGTTTCGAACCTAATGTTAACAAGATACAGCCAAAATAACTCGCTATTAATCTCATATAACACTTCCTGTTCCATACTCTCCAGCTAACTTTAATCTTCAAAAATTTAAAAGCAATATCTATCAATATCTACTGTCCACTTGATTTCTCTTTTCTTTTCTCGCTTATTAGTAATGTTTCTGTTCCTAATTCTTCGACGCCCTGTGCCCATTGTACCTTAGTAGCTTTACTGTCTTGCATGTCATGATACTGATTTAGGAAAAAATAGCATGGATCAGAAAGAGAGAAGACTCATTAAATTCGAACAAAGACAAAAGATACAGGTTCAAACATCGTTGGTAATTTACTATTTATTTCTCATAAACACGAAGTTACATTAAAGAAGTAACGATCTTAAAGTTGCTATAAAAAGCGACAGTAATCGCATCAAAATAATGGTGATAACAAAGATATACAATTTATTTCCAAAACATTCGGACGAGAGGTATATGATGAAAGAAAATCAACACAAAAATAAATATTTGTTCTTTATATAATCAACTCTACAATGTAGCATTTACAATGTAAGATCCTATTAATAAGAGCAGCCATTTTATCAATGAAAGAATCAGTTGCTCCTGTATCGTTTTGTTTTCTTGTTTACTCAGATTGTAATCTTGTTGAAATGGTTGAAGAGAGATTAATTAGACTGACTTGTTTGCTTATCTCTCTCTGTCTAAGTTGATCGATTCTTGTTTGATTTTGTGCTAAAAGGGAAAGTAATTCTGGACTAAATATTAATTACTTACAGTAATTAATATTTAGTCAACAAACAATATGCCTGGTTGTTGTTTTGATGTCCATATTATTGCCATCAATTAATTTATCTGTAAAGGTTTTTCCAGAAATGCTATTAATCTTAAAGATTGTGAAAGGTTATCGATCTTATTAAAAGGTTATCGATCATAATTTTTTAAAATTATGATCGATAAACTTTTTGCGTTTAGTGAATATCTCAATGAATTTGAGTAGACAGTGTGTATATTTTAAACGTTTTTACCGTTCTGCATGCACGAGAAAAGAATCTCCGGCCGGGGATACATTTTTTAAATATATTTTCTAGAGTGTGTAGACCGGTAGACGAAATAGATACTGTTTAATATAAACTCAAATAGAGCTATCCACGAAAAATAAAATTTGAAGTAATAGAATCATGTTGGATACATTAACTCTTGAGATATTATGGTGTTTTTCTAAGCGTAAGTGGCACACACCCAGAAGTATGGTGCACCTAGCAAGGAACGAACTCGCAATTCAGTTGTAAGTGACTTAGCGAAATAAGCTTGTTAACCATTACACCACATGGAGGTGTCAAGGGCCGAGAAATATGTATGTACCAAATTTACTATACCCTTTCAATGGCTTTTTCAAAAAGAGAATACTGAAAACTTTTGCACACAATTTCTAATTTATTACTTAAACAGATGCAGTAGTTTTCTAAGAAGCGTTATTTTGAACATTGATAATGATAGCCACCAGTAATATTAAATTAGTAACACCAGTTTAAAATGAATATTTCGCAAATAAGCGCCAAAATATATTGCCGATAATTTTTTTTTGTTTGTAATTGACTTACAGATTCTTGGAATAAAACATGGCATTGTATAATCAAGTGGACATATTTGTCATATAAACGGTGTGCGGATATAGAAAGTTATTTTAAACAGAGTCCCGTTTATTTGGTAGCTTTTGTATAATAATATCAAAATTAAATGGAGTGGTCTGAGGGAGCCAATATTTTTATGCAATGACCGTGATCGGAAGAAAGCACTTCCCTAGTCTTAATTACTTATACGCCAAATACTACTTGTTTATAATAAAATAAGCATATATATATATATATATATATATATATATAGATATATATATATATATATATATATATATATATATATATATATATGCTTATTTCATTATATAACATCGGATACGGCGAAGCTCAGTGTACACAACGGTAAATTAAGCAAATAAATGTATTTTTTATTTTTATTAATGCCCTCTTCATACCCAGCACTTTCATTCCAAAAATTGCTTGTCTTAAAAACATTATCTTTTAGAATTACACTTGTCAAGAGTTATTTTTGACAAAACACCAACATTTTTCGTTTATATATACAGGGTGTATCAAAGATACTTTTACAAATTTTGGGAGCGAGTTTCTCAGAACAAAACAAGGACAAATGTCCATATAAACACATGGCGTAAATCATTCATGTTGCGATATTAATTTTAAGCTAATTTTACGGTAGATGGCGCTGTGTTGCCATGTAGACTCTCTTACATTTGCCGTTCGTGTAAATTTGTGGATAATTCAACGTGTTTAGTAGTGAGTTAATCGAAAAGTCTCCCCTT